>CM076583.1:73093413-73423277 GCA_034641835.2 Pinus albicaulis
TCATGAAATATCACATAATTACAACTATTGATGACAGCACAGTATCTCTCCTACAGGGTATGCTAATATCTATCGAAGGCTATCTCAATCACAATCCTATTAATTTACAAATAAATAATTAACCATAAACCCTCTAGAGCTTTAAAAGTAAGCTTAAACTTGGTCAAATGGCATCTTCTGCAATACAGGAAAAGACCTTCAAGGAAAATGGAATTTTCCAAAATGATTCTTTTACTTTATAATACTTATTTATATTATACAAAAGTATACATGTACATATCAAAAGGGGGCCCATCTACCTAACTATAGCCAAAGCTGTAATAAAGTCAAATTGAGTGTTGGTAGAATAATGCTCAATATATTTCCTCATCTACCTAACTCAAGCAGACAACACATCAACAATCAATTTCCAAAAGGACTCTATGGACCCTGCTAAACCTTCAAAAACATACCTACAGTGAATCTTCAAAGAGCATATAGTACCTTGGACTGAATAAAATGCCAAAGCTACAACAGTGGCTCAGGCCAAGTGATAGGAAATCTCCAATTAAAACAGCACACCATTGAATGACACCTACAATACAGAGAAGATTTTGCCATGAACTTTCTTCTAGCAACTCTTAGCAAATCGTCACTCCTAGAAAATATGTTTAACTGTCTTCAGTCTCCTACACTGTGGGCACTTTTAATCCATTTGACTAGTCCTATCCAATTTACACTTGATAGGGAAGCCTCGATATAAATTCAGCAATGCAAAAACTAAGTTTATATATTATACCATGTGACCATAAACTATTGAGCATGGTTATCTACCAAAAGCTTGTTGATTTATGGTAGCATCGGATGTGCTCTAGCATTGTAATTTTGTATATGGGCTAAGACACATATATTCCATAAATCCCAGAAAGGATTTTGGAAGATTCCACTTAGAGATGGTTTAATTAAAATAATTAATCGTTTCTTTATGTTTTCCTAAGTGTAAACTTAGGGAAACTGATTAATTAAAGGGTATTAAATAAACTTAGTGTGAATCTTCTAGAAAAAGTCATGGATCATCTCCAAATTAATCTTAGCCCTTGATTATGTTTTAATCTTGGCCGTTGAAGGTTCAACAGAAGAATATAAGTAGGAGGGTGAGGGCCATAGGGAAACACACATCAGGCGGAGAATGAATCAAGAGTTCGATTTCTTCAGTGAGAGAAAGAATTGAAGTGGTTCTCATTTGCAGAGAGGGGAAGGAGAAATCTCCAGGAGGGAGAATTTCTAAAGCATAGAGAATGCATGAAGAGGAGTGAGAGAGGAGCCAAAGCATCAGTGCACAGTTACCCTAGCAGCAGTTACGCTGGGCCAGCGCAGAGAAGCAGAGGGAGTTTTGTTTTCTGTTGGAGGGGCAGCTGAGGGTTCATCTGGTGTCAGGAGGACATTTCGGGAAGGAAGGAGCACTCTAGTCTCATACAGCAGCAAGCACAGAAGCAGCCATGACAAGCAGCAGAAGCAGGGATGCAGTGACAGCATGAGTGACGCAGTCACTGCGCAGAAATCACGCAGAGCAAGTCAGTGTGGGTGCAGGTCAGTGCCGGAACTCAGATGGTGATGTGAGAATTGTCTCACTCAGCCTTTTCTCATCAGAATTCTTCAGGTGATTGATTGACATTTACAATCACACATTTGTACTTAGGATTTCTGCATAATAAAGAAACCCTCAGATCTGTTGCACCGGTTTTCCCACATTGGGTTTTTCCGGAGACAATTGTCCAAAAATAACGGTATCTATGTGTGATTACTTGTGCTATTTTTATATGTGATTTGTTAATCGTGAAGTCTGCAACATATTTTATTTTGTTATTTAACAAAAGAGAAATGTTAAATAATTGTGTTTAACAATGCAATAGAAGAAATTTAATAAGTAGCTGCAGTAGAATTCTCCATTATAGAATTTTCACTAAGCCCACTAAGGTCTTCCCTGTCTTTTAATAAAAACTAGAGCTAAGGGGATGCATCTGTCCATAAACTAATAAAGCGTACTACGGTTAAATTCAAAAATCATTTTACCATACGACCATTACCAATCTCTTTTAATAGGGTTGGCAAGGTACCATTCATTTTAGATAGCTCCTCCGAAAGGTATGAGTGGTTGCAGTTCCCTCACATTGACTCTCTCTATGGTCATGAGGGCCTCGGTGCATGCAAGATCCCTCTAGTTTGGTCAAGCACCTTTGTCAACATCCTCTTGTTCCCTCTAGGTGAAAAGTGTTAGAAAATCGGAAAGGAAAAAGTATTTTCTTATGTTGATAATTTCTTGTGATATTGTTGTTGTTTTATTATCTTCTCTTATGTTCTTTTATCTTAACTTCATCAAGCAAACTTCAAAAAAAAGCATGAAGATCAATGCCAGCAGAAGTAGGCACTCAGCCAGGGCTAAACCCCCTCTATAGGGGAAAATCCAATCAAACTCTTCCACTAGTAAATCAAATTGAGAAAGAAAAAGACCTTAGACCTAAAATACCTTCCTCCTCCACCAAGTCAGCCGTCCAATATGATTCAACAAACTTCAGTAGTCTCTTCTTGTCCAGTAGCTACAACCCTTCAACAACCCAGAATTTCGGCCCAGCAACAATCAAGAACTTCGACCCCAACAACTTCAGAATTTCGGCCCAGCTATAATCCAAAAACTCTACACGTGTGAGAGATAGATTGCCCAAGAACTCGATTTTGGTCTTCCATCTTCTTCAATCATTCTCCAGCAACTTCGCTATCTTTTTTTCTGCCTCCAGCAACTACAGATCAAACTTGTTGAGTGTGCTCCAAATGAGTCGAATTGTTGCCTTTATATAGTGTTTGTGTGAGGTCGAATTCCCTTGATGAGGCTGACATATCCTTCTTGAGGCCGAACTTGGTGGAGGAGACCTAAAATACCTATCATACATTAAAATAAATTTCTTTCTTTATAGATGAAGCCGAAGAAGGGTTTTTTACATTATGACATGGACAAGACACTTGACATAAACCCTAGAAGCCTACAATGGAGGCTTTGACTTAAGAACCATTGACCCAAGCATGAAACCCATGCTTTAATAAGTCAATTTATTTTATAATAAAAACTATTTTTCTTTCTTTTGACAAATACATTACATCATGACTCAAATACAATTTATGAAGATCGATACTAGTTACATTCGTCAACAATCCCTCTTAACTACGGAGGTATTCATAATTACATATATACAAAGGTACATGGTGTGAAAATTTCTAAATAGAAGAATACAGAAATCCTACTGCAGTATCTTGATTTAATTATTCTACTTGTGATTTAATTATACAAGTTATTTTCAGAAAATATTGAAGTAAACACAACTAGTAGCCTACACACATACAAATCATTTACTGAATATTACGCTCATTCGACAAAGTGACACAGATTTTTCGGACAAATGTCCCCGGGAAAACGCAATGCGGGAAAACTAGTGCAACAGATATGAGGGTTTATTATAATTAAGTACAATCTGAGTACAACAAATCTGGGCACCTTACTGGTTAACCCGACAGAGAAAAAATAATATCTGCAGCAATACCTGTTGTTCTGGAGACTGAAAACTGGACTGATTCACACCCTCAAACGGGATTTACAGAACTCAACCCCTTTTTGCCTCTAGAAACCCTAGCGCTGCTCTGAAGTTGCCTGTATCAGCCCTAGTAGCCTCTGTGTGCCCCTGCACTTCTCAGGAGAGGGCTGCGTAACCCTAGACTGGGTTACACAGTCCTTACGTTGCCCTAGCTAGCCCTGCGTAACCCTGGATGGCCTCCTGTTGCCTCTATGCTGCCCTTTTTGGGCCTCCATAGCACCTGCGTAGCGGTTGAAACCCTTTGCGTTGCGTAGCATCTGCTTCCTCTGCACTGCTCCTGGTTGCTACTTCTCTAACTCTTGCTAACTCTTGGCCCCAGGATCAGATCATCCCCTCAGCCAATACTACCCCTCACTGCAGCTCCGAGTCACTCAAATCTGATCTTCGTCCGAGCACTGCTCCGTCAGAAGATTTCAATCTCTTAGACTCTGTGTGTGTCTCCAACTGACCCCAAACCTTTCCTTTATACTTTTCTCGTTGACATATCAACGACCGTAATTTAATCTCTTATCGACAGCTTAGATTAAAAGACTGCTTGATCCGTATCACTTAGAACATTTCATCACATGTGTTTAATTAATTCACTTTAATTTTTCTAATTCCCTAAGTTAGACTTAGGGTCCTCATTAAGAAAATTAATTATTTTAATATATCACACACTAGATGAAATTTCTCCAAACGCTTTCTGGGTTTTGGAGGTCTTGTGTGAAAATTTCATATTAATATCGAAGCAAAACACATAACAGACTTTCATCAATTCATATCTAGAAAAAGTACATGCACATAGACAAAGTGACACAGTGATTTTATGATGCAGGAATTCTGCCGGAAAGCAGATCCCGCATCTAAAAACACAACTGCTTCAAGAACTTTGAAAATACTCAAAGTTTCTACACTAAAATCATGGAAAACATCCAACTCAATTAAACATGAAAGCGAAAAAAGAGCCATACAAATCAACTCCCTTAACTATATTAAAATTCTGTGGCCAGATTTTACATTGGGCGGCCTCTTGGCTCTTTGCCCTTTAAACCACTCCTCACTCACTCCCCTCTTAACTATCTCAGCTCTTCAACTATTCAAGTGTGTTCTCCTCACAAAAACCACTCATATTTATACATAAATAATGAATTTAATTCACTCCAAAAATCTCTCCACCTAATCCTCAACTAAATCTAATTTAAATTCATTTTAGGTGTGGACTCAACTAAGTCCCGTACATAGAATTCCTACTCCCTAATTTTTCTACCTAATTCTATTTTCTCTCATATCCTTTTAATTAATAAAAGAATATTTACAAAATCCTCACTTTTATAATTTATCTCCTATTTTATTTAAAAATAACAAATTAATTAATAAAATAAATAAAACGTCACACCCCACTTTATTACATAATTAAAAATGAAAATTGGCCTTGATGCTCCTGCATCATTTTATCGACAAATAGTCCCTGGAAAAACCCAACGCGGGAAAATTGGTCTGCTACCTGCTGGAGGGTTTTATAGTAAGAGTTTTCTGAATACAAAAAATTTGGGTTCCAGATCTGGAAAACCCAACAAAGATAAAATAGATCTACAACTCATCGGCCGTTTTGAAGCCAAAATAATGACTGATCCACACCCTCAAACGGGATTTACAGGACTCAGCCAAGATTAGGCCCTAGAAATCCCAGCGCTGCCCTTGAAGCCCCTACGTCAGCCTCTACAGACCCTGTGTCCCTCAACGCTGGCATGGAAAGGGTTGCGTTACCCCAGACTGGGTGACGTAGTCCCTACGATGCCCCTAAGGGTCTCTGCGTAACCTCTGAGGGTTTCCAGCTGCCTTATGCTGCCCTGGAAGTGACTGTGTAGCACCTATGTAGTTGAAGCTGCCCCTGTGTTGCGCAGCTGCTGCCCTCTTGCTGCTGATGCTCCTGTTTCTCTGCGTTGCCTTTCTGAAGCTGCTCTCTATCTCTTGTTGATTCTAGACACTGGGATCAACCCATCCCCTTTGTCTAAACTCCCCTCTCTGCAGCTGAAACACTTCTGAGAATTCTTCGCAAACCCTACCCTAGAATCTCAGCTTAGCTTCAGTGCTCTGCCTCTATGTGTCTTTACAAATGACCCCAAACCTTTCCTTTATACTTTTCTTGTTGGAAAACCAACGACCATGATCAGATGTTGAATCAATGGCTAAGATTAAAAGAAAGTTTGATCCGTGTGACTTAAGACAATTTCATCGCATGTTTAATTAACTTTAATTATTTCATTTTCCTAAGTTTAGACTTAGGAAATACATTAAAATAATTAATTAAATAAATATCTCCCAAACCAGATGAAATTTTCCAAATCCCTTTCTCGGTCTTGTAGATCAAGTGCACTCTAGTCCCTCCACAAAATTTGGTAGCTAGAGCACATCTAATGCTACCCAAAATACACAAAATCTCAACACTCCCTCTTAGCATCAGGAGTGTGCTCTAGCAATACATCACACCATGCATTACAAGATTTTGGGCACTGGTTTCTGTGCTGTTGATGCTTGGCCTACTGCCACTCAACTCTGCATTGTTGTTGCCATTCTGTTCTGCTACCCATGACGTTGTCACCGCCACTGCCACATCTGTACTGCAGCTCCCTCTCAATCTGCTACATCTGTGTTGCTCATAGCACTTCCATTGCTGATCTTTTGCACTGCAACTTCAGTTGTTGAGAGAAACGACTGAATCTCCCACCCAATCTTAGACAAACAAGTCAGTTGGGCTGCATCCTCATCACTGAAGCTCCATAGGCTACTGATCTGTGCTGACATCTGAGGGATGATGCACAGTAACAGCTCTGCATTGTGTAAGCAGACACCTTCTGCACTGCTGAAGTCACGTCAGCTCCTTGTGCTGAAACCTCTCACGCTGCTGTTGTGCTGCGCTGACTTCCTAAAGCCTCCACGTTGCTGCAGCTCTGCTCCGCGCTCACATCAGCCCCTACGATGTTGCTGCCTCTACGTTGTTGTTTCATCTGCACTGCGCTGCTCCTTCTAGCCTTTAGATCTGTCTCTACTTCATCCGTGATCTATGCACCCACTGCTCCACTTGTCCCGCTATTGTCTTAAGGCTCCTGTAGCTTGGATGTGATCCAAGAGATGAGCTGCTCAAGGATTTCGCCGCTCATTCTGGAGCTCCTCTATAGATCCATGTCGCCCCACTTTCGTGGTTCATGAGTGCTCATGGCTGCATCATCTTCCGACACATCATCCGCCACAACAGCCTTGGAAGAAGAAGTTTCCTTGTCCTTTTTCTTCTCAGGACAATTGCTAGCAAAATTTCCTAATTCACCACACTGGAAGCACTTGATCTTTGACAGATCCTTCTTCTTCTTCTTTCCCTATTGCCTCTTTGATGCCAAGGCTGCATCTTCTTCATCTTCCTTCTTCACTTTGCTCGATCCAGAGTTGTATTGTTTCTTGGTGATTCTGTGGAGTTCTTCTTGACGCAGAATTGCCCACAAGTTGTCCCAATCTAGGAGGTCTGCTCTGCCCAAGATACTTTGGACAAAGGTTTCCCACTTGTTTGTGACTGCATTAAGAGCAGTCCTGACCATCAGCTCATATTCCACCTTAGCACACGTTGCAGTCAACTGATCTCTAATCGACTACAATTTGAAGAGGAAATGTTCCATGTCTTTTCCCTTGGTCATCATGAATGACTGCATCTGAGTCTCCAACAACATCTTCCTTTCGATAGACTTTCCCTCATATAGGGAAGTTAAGGCCTTCCATATCTCATTAGTTGTCTTCTTTTCAGCTATATGTGGGACAATATGGTCCTTAATTCCATCCATGATCAGTCGCTTGGCATGTCCAGCAGCTTCATTATGCTTCCTTAGGAGATTTGCATCAATCGGTGTGGCCAAAACTTGTTCTGCATGATCTCTTAGATGATATGTCTCTAGGACTATCAGGATCTTAGCCTTCCAAACTAAAAAGTTGGATAGGCCATCCAATCTGTCTTGATCACGCAGTCCATGAGCAGCCATCTACTCATAAATGTGTCGGAGCTTCCTTTCTCTTTGCTAGAGATCTGGATCTAAGGCCCTTGGCGAAACAGGCACCTTCTGCTCCCTCTAAGAACTGATTTCCCTTCTTGGAAATCTTCCAAATCAACAATGATTCAACTCTCTTTGATCATCTGATCAATTTGCAAGTTTCTTTGGCTAGAAACTCTGTGATAAGTTGATCTCCTCCCGCTCTGTCACTAGTGCTTAGGCTAAAAATCTGAAAACTTCAGAAATTTAACCCCACCAGCACCTTCAAAATTTTTGCAACTCTACTTCAGGCTGTTTTGTATTTGCCAGCTTCAGATCTGCATCACACTGGTTGGCTTCAGACAATCCCAGCATTGCGTCTACGCTGCCTCTGCGCAGTAAGTGCATGGGCCTGCTGGGAGACAGTGTTAGATTGCGTCACCCTGCCCTCTGCATAACTATGATTCTCTGAAAACTGCGCCGTCCCTTTAGATTTCCCTTCTGCTGCTCTTTCTGCTGCTTTCTACAGCAAGAACCTTCAGTCTTCTGTTGGTGACCCTCCTAGATCTGCAATTTCTCTCAATCCATGTGAAAATTTCTGAATGTTATAATTATGCAGAAATCTATTGTTAGATCTGGTTATGCTCCTCCTACTTAATTAAGTTATTAACTGAAAATTTCAGATTAATATCGAAGCAAAACACATAACAGACTTTCACCAATTCAGATCTAGAAAAAGTACATGCACACATAGACAAAGTGACACAGTGATTTTCTGGACAAATAGTCCCCGGAAAAACCCAATGCGGGAAATCGGTCTGTTGGCTGCTAGAAGGTTTTATTATTAAGAGTTTTCTGAATACAGCAAATCTAGGTTCCAGATCTGGAAACCTGACATAGATAAAATAGATCTGCTACTCACCGGTTGTTCTGAAGCCAAAATAATCACTGATCCATACCCTCAAATGGGATTTACAAGACTCAGCCAAGATTAGACCTTAGAAACCCCAATGCTACCCCTGAAGCCCCTACATCATCCTCTGCAGCCCCTGCGTCCCTTAGCGCTAACCTGGAAAGGGCTATGTTACCCCAAACTGGGTGACACAGTCCCTACACTGCCCCTAAGGGTCTCTGTGTAACCTATGAGGGTTTCCAGCTGCCTTACGCTACCCTGGGAGTGACTGCGCAGCACCTGCGTAGCTAAAGCTGCCCTTGCGCTACGCAGCTGCTGCCCTCTTGCTGTTGATGCTCATGCTTCTCTGCGTTGCCTTTCTGAAGCTGCTCTTTGTCTCTTGCTAATTCTAGACACTGGAATCAAACCATCCCCTTTGTCTAAACTCCCCTCTCTGCAGCTGAAACACTTCTGAGAATTCTTAGCAAACCCTGCCCTAGAATTTCAGCTTAGCTTCAGTGCTCTGTCTCTGTGTGTATTTACAAATGACCCCAAACCTTTCCTTTATACTTTTCTCGTTGGAAAACCAACGGCCATGATCAAATGTTGAATCAATGGCTAAGATTAAAAGAAAGCTTGATCCGTGTGACTTAAGACAATTTCATCACATGTTTAATTTAATTAACTTTAATTATTTCATTTTCCTAAGTTTAGACTTAGGAAATACATTAATATAATCAATTAATTAAATATCTCCCAAACCAGATGAAAATTTTCAAATCCCTTTCTAGGTCTTGTAGATCAAGTGTACAAAATTTGGGAGCTAGAGCACATCTGATGCTACCCCAAATACACAAAATCTCAATAGTCCTTACCAAGAGCCACAGTTGCGGGGAAGCTTCACCCCCCTCCCATTCTCGCTCCCGAAACGCACTCCATTCGGGAGCGTTTTGGGAGCGCTCGGAAACGTACTCTCGAAAACGCTTCCTGAGGGAAGCGTTTTCAGGAGCGCGCTTCCGAACCTGTAAAAAAGCTCCCTGCCTTTTCGGCAGCGTTTCAGGGAGCACTCGGGAGCGAACCCTCCCTGAGCGCTTCTGGCATTAAAAAAACGGAAGTGGTCGGGGAGTGTTCGCTCCCGAACGCTCCCCGGCGGCGTGAAAATAATTCTTCAAAAAAATCGTTGTTTTTTTGTAGAGGGAGGGAGGAGGGTTGGGTAAATAAAAGCCCACCCTCCCCTCATTTTGTTTTATTGTTTTAGTTGAGTGAATGAGAGCAAGAGTTGGAGAGCAGAGCTACGGAAGTACCAGGAGAGAGCAAAGAGCAAGCTACAAGAGAGCAAGAGGAGGATTGCAAGAAAGAGGTAGGTCTTCTAATCTAGTTTTGTATTTTCTAGGATGAATTTTTAAGTTGTTCAAAAATGAAAACTTGATTTTTTTTCTGAATGTTGCATTTTATTGTGTTGAAAACTTAAAAATTGAATTGTTTTTTTCCTATGTTGCATTTCCTATTCCCATTTGGCATTTCTCCATTTTTTTTGCAGGCTAGAAGCTTGAAACTTAAAACTTGAAACATCATGGCTATATGGCTAGGGATTTTCATCATGTTGGTTCCTTTCTTTGTAATAATGGTGTTGGAGAGTAGAAGAAAGAGGCACATCAGAGAAGAGGAGGATGAAGAAGTGGGTTATGGTGGTTTTGATGAAAATCCTGAAGAGGAGGAGGATTATGCTGAGGAGGAAGGGGAGAGTGGAGAACATGAGGCCACAAATACCCCAACTAGACAAGAACAAACTCAGACACCTTTGTGGAAATATGTTCAGAGGCAGGAAGGAGGGAAAGGTGGTGGAACCACTAAATTTCTTTGCCCCCATTGCAATAAAGAATACCATGGTTCACACACCCGTGCAAGAAGGCACCTTTGTGGGAAAATGCCAGGGGATGGAGACAAAAATCTAAGAATCAAAATTTGTGTTAGTGTGCCAGCAACAGAGAGAGAGAAATATAGAAAGGAAGAGGAGACTGCCCTACAGAGATCTAAAAGATCTAGGGGCTTCATTGATTCTTATCCACCATCAGGTGCATCACATCATGGACAAAGAAGTCCATCAACTTCCACCTATGGCAGTGGTTATGGAGGCAGTGGCACAGCTGGATTAAGGCGTAGAACCATATCCAATTTCCTTGACGAAGGGTGTAGGAATGATGTGGATTCAAAAAATTTCCGGCTTCTATATGCATGTGGGGTGCCATTCAATGTTCTTCGTTCACCTTATTGGCATGAAATGGTTTCTGCCATTAATGATGCCCCCAAAGGATACAGGAGCCCTGGGTATGACAAGGCCAGAACCATGGGTCTTGATCATGAATAAGCTAAAATAAACCATTCTTTGGCTAGAATGACAAATTCGTGGAATGAGCATGGAGCATGGGGTGTCCATTGTCTCTGATGGATGGACCAATGTAAAAGGAAAGTCTGGTAAACTTTATAAGTATATATTATTATTGATAAAAGATGAGAGATGATTACAATGGGGAATCACCAAGGCTTTAAATATAGCCTTATGGTGTCCCTTGGCGAAGAGGCATGATCTTTGATCATGCCCTTTCACTTAATAAAACCTAAGATAACTATATCTAACTAATAATTAATAAAATATACATAACATTGCCCCTCTTAAAGATGCTTTGTCCTCAAAGCATATGTAACGATGGACAATGTTGATGAACGCCTGGGTTTCTTGAGTGGTGGGCTCTTGCTTCCCACATTTTAAAAAGATCGTGGAGCATCTTCTCGAGTTCAATCTTTTGTTGATGTGGATAGTGAAAAGATCTAATATCGACAGGGTTGGATCCTGTCTTGACTTCTATTGGATGTTTGATTTTCCTATCTGGAGGCACTTTTATGGGTAGATCTTGGAATACTTTTTCGTGTGTCCGAACTAGTCCTTGTTCTTCTGGTGACTCTTCGTGGCTCCCTTTTGAAGATAACATTTCTAACTGATGACATTGTACTGTAGATGTTGGTGCTCCTATTTGAATCATCTTCGTCATCAGAGAGGAAGATACGACTTGATCTTCTGGGGCTTGGAATCCATACAACCTGTGTTTCTGCCCTTTCCACTTAAAACTTATAAACTGCTTCTGATGGTTGGCAGAATAAGTACCTAAATTTTGTAGCCATTGAATTCCTAAGACCACATCTACTCCTCGTAATGGAACCGTGTAGAATGGAGATTCTAAATGAAAGTTTTTTATCTGTAGTTTGACCTTATGGCATTTCCCTACTTGCTCAATCTTCTTACCATCGGCCACCATTACCTTCATATTAGGCATGGGGAAGGTAAATATGTTAAGTCTTTTTGCCATGGTTGAATCTAGAAAATTGTGGGTACTGCCAGTATCGACGAGAACCATTACGTTGTTGTTCTTGATATGTCCTCTTAACCTTAGGGTTTGAGGTTGTGATATGCCTGTCATAGCTGATAATGACACTTGCGGAATAGTTTCACCATCCACTTCTGGAGAGAACTCTAAGTTGTCTTCTAATCCTTCTATATATGAATCATTATTGTTAGCGTCATTAGTGGCTTCACAACTGTATAGATTTTTCGCTTTTCCATTAGCACATCTATGCTTAGGGTCCCAGTTTTCACCGCAACGTTTGCACTTGCCCTCTCTCAGTGTTTGTTTTTCCACACTAGATTTTTCTTCTTCACGAAGATGGAGTGGGACATATTTTGTGTCATCTATATTTTCAGATTGAGGAAATCTTTGTCTCGAATATACTTTTTCTGGTTTTGATAACCTTTCAAATTTCTTTTCAGTAGCTTTTGCTTTTTGCCTTGCTACTTCTACTGATGTAATTTCATGAAGTTCGAGCTCTTCTTGTATATGGATTTTAAGTCCTGAGATGTAAGACTGGATTAGACGAGATTCTGACAATCCTGGTACTCGCGTTGCCGAGGTCTCCATTCTCGAGTGTACTCATCCACATTTCCTTTTTGGCGTAATTTGATAAACGTTGAAAAAAACTTTTCTTCTTTTATGCCTTGAAACCTTTTGAAGAATGCATCCTTAAATTTCCTCCAACTGATAGCAAGCGTCGTCTTTTTCCACCACATATACCAATTATATGTTTCTCCTTCCATTTTCATGGAAGCATGCTTAATTTTTTCGTCATCACTAGTAATGTCATAAATCTCAAAATATTCTTCCGCTTTATTAAGCCATGCAACGCTATTTTTTTCATTACCATCAAACTTGGGTAGCTCGATTTTGGCTTTTCGCTGATATGCTAATGGTGGAACAAGAAGGGGATATTGATTAGAAAATGCATTCTAGAGCTGCTTATTTTGAAAATCTGCATTACTATCTTCTTGATGATGTGGGGAATCGGTTTTTTCCTGATGCTCTTCTGAGTTCCCTGAATCTGCGGAATTGTTTTGTTGATTTTGTTCCATGTTAGGAATTATTGGGGATTGTGTCTGACTTATCTATCTTATCATTTAGCTTATTGAAGAGTTTTGTCATCTTGTTCATTGCTTCACCATGCTCTGTCATCTTGTTCATTGCTTCGCTATGCTTTTCTGTGGCCTCGTGATGATTTAGCCACATTTGTCTTTCTATTCGATTTGTCGTATCATGAACCTTTTTGATGTCGTTGGAGTGTCCTGCAACTGTACCTTCAAGATCGACTAATCTTTTTCCGAATTCTTCGGAATTATTATTGATTTGTTTCTCGAGATCCACCAATTTCTTCTGGAATTCGGCCATCGACATCGATGAAGACATTGAATGTGTATGAGGTGGGGAATATTTTTCTGCCAGTTTCTCCTTTTTTTTTAAAATTAATTAATTAATTAAATTAATTTTTTTTTGAAATAATAATAATAATTTATTATTATTATTATTATTATTTTATTATTTGAATTATATATATATATATATATATATATATATAATTATGGGGAAAAAATTTGTTAACTTTGAAAAGTCACGTTGTTTTTAAAAGTCACGTTGTTTTGAAAAGGGTGAATGGGTTTTAATACCATGGGCAATTACCATGGGCTCCAAAACCACGAGCTTGTAAACCACGAGCAATTACTCTTCCTTATTTCTTTTTACTTTGTCTTCACATGTACGTATATGTACTTCTTTATATATATATATCTCTTTTTACTTTTTCTTTTTTTCTTTTGGAACTATTTTCTTTTAAATATTTTTTTTTTCCTTTTAATTTATTTCCCCCTTTATGTTAACTTTCCTTCTCTCTTTTATTTTAAAAAACAAATGTTGCTACCCACAAGCACTTGGTTTTTAAAAAAATCTGCAATTTTGGAATTTTCTTGTAATTCCTTAATTCTGGGTGATCACACAGATCCCGAAGAGCGATGGCTCTGATACCAATGGAGTGTAAAAACTCTGGTAAACTTTATAAGTATATATTATTATTGATAAAAGATGAAAGATGATTACAATGGGGAATCACCAAGGCTTTAAATATAGCCTTATGGTGTCCCTTGGCGAAGAGGCATGATCTTTGATCATGCCCTTTCACTTAATAAAACCTAAGATAACTATATCTAACTAATAATTAATAAAATATACATAACAGATGGATGGACCAATGTAAAAGGAAAGCCATTGATAAGTGTTTTGGCTGTGTCGGTTAGTGGTGCAATCTTCCTGTCAGCATATGATTATTCAGACAGATTCAAGACTGACATTAACATTGCAGAACCATTACTTGCAATAATTGAAAAGACTGGGCCATACAATGTCATACAAGTCATCACTGATAATGCTGCTAACTGTAAGGCAGCAGGAGCAATTATTGAGGATAAATACCCCAACATATTTTGGTTTGGGTGTTTGGTTCACACAATGAACCTTTTGATGCATGATATCATTAAAAACAAACAACCTCAATTCAAATGGCTTGGTGATTTGTACAAGAGAGGTAAAAAAATGATAAAATTTATTACAACTCATAGCAATACCCATTGGCTTTTCTGTACTCACTCCAAATTGGAGTTGTTGAAGATAGCAAAGACTAGATTTGCTAGCTATTACCTCACCTTCAGGCTCCTTTTGAAGGTAAGAGAGTCATTGGCTGCAATGGTATCAAGCCCACACTGGCAGGTATTAAAGGACAGGGCAGCGACAATAGTTGACAGGCAAGGTTTTGAACATGTGGAGGAGACTGCCCTTGACCCTTTGTTTTGGGCATGTGTGAGGGAAATTTTGAACTTCACCAAGCCCATTTATCACATGATTCGGTTTGCAGATACAGATAAACCAATGATTGGGGAGGTTTATGAGCAGATGGATAGCATGTTGGGCGAAATAAAAGATGTTGTTAAGGATAATGATCCCAACTTGTATGCAATGATTCACAACTGTGTGTGTGCACGATGAAATAAACTCAATGTTCCACTACATGCATTTGGCATATATCCTTATGCCAAAATACTACTCTCCATCTTGGTTGGGCCAACCTGCACCTGGAGGTGGGGTTAGGAACAAACCTCACACAGATCCAGTGGTACAACAGGGATACATGAAGGCATTAGACAAGTTGGTACCCGACAGGGAGGAGTGTGCTAGATTGCGCCTTGAATTAGGGAAATACTTCAATTGCACTGCTAACTTTGGTTCTTTCCATGCAATGGAAGACAGAGACAAATTTGATGCTCTCACATGGTGGGAAGCATATGGCGGCATGGGACTTTTGCCAAAGTTGGCAAAAAAAGTTCTCTCACAGGTTGTGGATACTTCTTCTGCAGAGAGGTGTTGGAGCACCTACAACTTCATACATAATGTGAGAAGAAATAGGTTGAATGAAAACCGAGTTGAAAGCTTCGTTTATGTGCATTACAACTTGAGGTTGTTGAGCCATTACTGTGATCGGGCATATGAGGATCAATCATACAGAGTCTGGGACAACAACCCAGAGGATGATAATTTAGAGGACGGCACGGTACATATGGAAGAATTGGAAGCAGAACTTTTTAGGGATGATGATGAAGCATCAGCAGCACCACCACACACAGGGCCAGTCCCACCATCCAGTAGCAGTGCGGGTGCCAGTGCCAGTGCCAGTCCTCGATATCCAACTATTGTTCCTTCGCAGATTCAGCCTCCACCTTCTAGTCATGGTCGTGGACGTGGTACTCCTGAGGGTACAAGAAGACCATCATTTCCTCGTGGCTCGCACAAATTAGACATTTCTCGTGGGCGTGGCAAGGGGCCAGCCAATAGATAAAATAGATTTGTTGTTTACTAGTCTTTTCTATTTTCTAGTAGTTTTTATCTTTTATAACTGTTGACAGTTGAACAGTTGAAACTTGACTCTTTCATATATTTAATGACTATTTAAGTTTGAAGTTTGAATTTGAAAGGTGAAACTTTGAAGTTGGCATTTATAAGTTTACAAGTCATTATGAATTATGAATATGATGCTTCATGAAAGTTATATGGTGATCAATGAATCAATGATGATAAATGTTATATATCAATGATGATAAATTGTATATATTGAATTTTGAAATCAATGAATCAATGATGATAAATTATATATATCAATGATGATAAATGTTATATATTGAAATTTGAAATCAATGATGATAAATGTTAGATATTGAAATTTGAAATCAATGATGATAAATGTTATATATCAATGATGATAAATGTTATATATTGAATTTTGAAAGCTTGAAACCTTCAGATTGATGATTCGCAAGACTCAAGAGTCAATATGTTGTATGCTTCCAACTTGTGGGCGTGGTTGATGAAGATTATAACTTCTAGATGATTGATGTTATATGATTCAATCTATGTTTTTATGTTTTTTATGTCTAATTGATCATTCTACATGCTTTTGTGGACATATATGCATCAAAATATAAAAAACATAATATATATATATATATATATGCTCCCCGAAATGCTCCAGACCGGGAGCTTTTGAAAATGGCGCTCCCGCTCTCGCTCCCAAGCAACCATGCCAAGAACCCTTCATCTGGAGTTGCACCCATGGCAATCAGTTGATCTCAGATAGTCTAAAGTCGGAAAAGGAAGGGATCTATCTCCTCACCCTTCCGCATTGGAACAGCCGCATCTGATTCTCTAGAAGCATTTTCCTTTGAACATAGATTCCCTAATACATCGTTTCCAAAGCAGTCCACATCTCATTTGTCGTGTTCTTCTCGGTAATATGTGGCACGACGTGATCTTTAACTCCATCCATGATCAACCGCTTAGCCCGCGCTTGATTTTCATTGAATTTCTTCAGAGGATCTGGATCGACAGGCACAGCTACGACATTCATTGCATGGTTCTTGATGTCGTACTCATCTAGGACTGTCAGTATCTTGGCTCTCCAGATGATGAAGTTGGACACGCCATCCAACCTGTCCTGATCTCTCAGTCCATGAGAGGCCATCTAGCTTAAATCTGTCGAAACAGAAAGTCTTCTCCCTCTTTCTGCCGCAATACTCAACATAAATGTTGGATCTGGGTTTCTTGGTGATTAGAAACCCTCTATAGTAGTTTCTCCCTTCGACAACTGATTTACCTCTTGGAAATCTTCAGCCAAATACAACTGAACAGTTCTCTACGATCACCCTCCTGATCGAATCTCAAATCTATTTGGCGCAGATCTGCTGAGTAACTGTCCTCCTCCCGCTCTTTGTCAACTTAGCTAGGCACAATTCTGCACTGGCAGAATCTCCACCACACCAACAACTACTGAAGATCTGAAGCACTGCTTCCGGACCACGACAATACTACACAACAACCCAAAAATTGGACTGCGTCCCTTTGTCTGGCTTCTGCGTGAGCAGATTAGCTCAGCACAGCCTCTGTGCAGCGACTGCACAGCGCACACTGCTCTTGCGTCCCTCTGGAAGGCACTGCGTTGTCTCTGCGTCAGCCCCTATGTGACCTCTGTTGGGACTGTGTCCTCCTGTTGCTACGCTGCCCTCTCTAGATTCTCTGCTACTTCAGCTGCTACCTTGCAACAAATATGTCCTCAACTGATTTACTAGAGATTTAGCTTGATCTGCAATCGCTCTGATACAATGTGAAAATTTCTGAATAGAATAATACAGAAATCCTACTGCAGTATCTTGATTTACTTCTCCTACTTGTGATTTAATTATACTAGTTATTTTCAGAAAATACCGAAGTAAACACGACTAGCAGCCTACACACACACACAGATCATTTACTGGATATTACGCTCATTCAACAAAGTGACAGATTTTTCGGACAAATGCCCCCGAAAAAACCCAATGTGGGAAAACGGGTGTAGCAGATATGAGGGTTTATTAGTATTAAGTAGAATCTGGGTACAACAAATCTGGGCACCTTACTGGTTAACCCGACAGAGAAAAAATAAGATCTGCAGCAATACCTGTTGTTCTGGAGACTAAAAACTTGACTGATTCACACCCTCAAACGAGATTTACAGAACTCAGCCCCTTTCTGCCTCTAGAAACCCCAGGGTTGCTCTGAAGTTTCCTACCCCAGCCTTGCTAGCCTCTACGTGCCCCTGCACTGCTCAGGAGAGGGTTGCGTAACCCCAGACTGGGTGACGCAGTCCTTATGCTGCCCTAGTTGGCCCTGCGTAAGCTTGGATGGCTTCCTGTTGCTCTGCGTTGCCCTTTCTGGGCCTGCATAGCGGCTGAAACCCTCTGCGTTGTGCAACTGTTGCATAGCCTCTGCTTCCTCTACACTACTCCTGGTTGCTGCTTCTCTGCCTCTTGCTGACTCTTGGCCCCGAGATCAGATCATCCCCTTAGCCAATACTACCCCTCGCTACAGCTCTGAGTCACTAAGATCTGATCTTCGTCTGAGCGCTGCTCCGTCAGAAGAATTCGATCTCGTAGACTCTGTGTGTGTCTCCAACTGACCCCAAGCCTTTCCTTTATATTTTTTCGTTCACATATCAATGGTCGTGATTTAACCTCTTATCGACAGCTTAGATTAAAAGACTGCTTGATCCGTGTCACTTAGAACATTTAATCACATGTGTTTAATTAATTCACTTTAATTTTTCTAATTCCCTAAGTTAGACTTAGGTTCCTCATTAAAAAAATTAATTATTTTAATATCTCACACATTGGATGAAATTTCTCGAAACGCTTTTTGGGTTTTGGAGGTTTTGTGTGTGTTAGCTCCTCCACAAAATTTCAAGGCTAGAGCACACCCGATGCTACCTCAAAATCTCAACACATGGAAGATCTCAAATGATATACTCTATGAAAAATCACAACACACGCAGTGCTATAGATTAGATACCTAACCAGGCTACTCTAATTGGGTGGACTAAGGTTGACTCAAGCTTTAGCCAATATAGGTCCCATTAGACTTTTAAGCTCTACCACCAACCCAGGGATCTAGGTGTGTATCCAAGGTCTAAGCTCCATGACCAATGCCACCCTCCCTACTTCAGGATCTAGACATCAACACATAGGTCATCCAGATGTCCTCCCAAGCATTTTCCCATAAGATGCTTCATCTCTCCTAATCAACTAAATCAGATATATCCACCAATCCAAGCATGCTTCAAATGTTCAATCTTTTATGGAGAGATTCTACACAATCACAACCCCAATTAGAAATAAACTTTCAAATGTATATATACAACTAAACACAAACCTTCGGGGTCCTCAATCATTTTGATGTTGCTTATATCATCTTCAATCTTATCGAAAGTTTTCCTTTTCCATTTCTTCAGCAACACCAAAAATAGTCTCAGAACTTCTCAAGTCTCTTGTTTATAACTTCATGAATCACGACCATTCATATGTAGTACTTTCATTCATTCAATTTCATTCTTACTTCAAAGTATTCATTATGATTTTCATAATATGTCCTCCCTCTCAACTAGAGAGATATACCCTTTCTTCTATCCAGGCTCCTTCTCAACTTGGGGAGCTTCATACCATCGGAGAAACTTCATTCTTTCAAGGCTTCATTTCTTTCTTATGGCATCAAGGTCATCTTGATCATCATCATTCTTATAGCCTCTTTCATCATGCTCATTGTTATCATCTTCAACTTATGAATATCTTGAAGATTATGTACCTGCAAATCTTCAACAAGAAGTACAACCAAATACAAATATACAAAAGCATGAAGACAACTATGATATGTTTATCATGTCATTACAAAGGAAGCATCAAAACATTCAAACTTTATACATCAAATAACTTAACCTAGTTAGGTTCATAATCAACAAGAGACACATCTTTTTATTTACTAGACTTCAACTTCTTGCTAGGGTTTCTCATAAACCCTAGACTCCATCTTTGAGACATAAAGCCTTAGATATCAACAATTCAATAACAATCTAATCATAGTACAATATATTTAAGGTTTCAACAATAAACTTTTACAATTACAAGTCAGACTCTACTAGGGTTTTTTGCAAACCCTAGGTTTTATCGTCAAACTAAATCATATCGAAATCAATATCATCATATCCTAGAATATCAATTTCTACTAGGGTTTTGTTACAAACCCTAGATTTCACAAACTAAATCATTAAGTTAGCATACTTGCATATACATATCTAGGATGCACTAGCATTTCACATCAATATCTACTAAGTAACCCAAGACACAAACATCAATACATCAGAGTTACAAGTTACAACAATTGTAGTCAGGCTAGGGTTTCAATTTTACAGACGAATAGACACCTAGGGTTTTATTCCTAGGATATTACTTTAGTTATTACAGGAGTTTTGTTCATAAACCCTAATTCACCAAACCCTAAAGATCTAGAGTCTCATTATATGACCTAGACATTAATTGTACACCTTAAAGGACTAGGGTTTTACCATAACAATATCAAAACCCTAAATTTCAAAAGAATAGGATTTCATCATATGTTCTAGACAAACCCTAAGAAGACTAGGGTTTCATTATTAACATTGACATACCCTTAGCATTAAGAGGCTAGGGTTTTACATTGAACCCTAAAGGTTAGGGTTTCACAAGAATGATCAAAACGATAGTATAACGAGGATAGATTCAATCCAATGATTAATCACCCTAACAAGAATCTTTTAAGATTCAAAATCCTAAGCATAACGATGTGAGTAATGTAAAGCAAATTTTAAAATAGAATGAACATACCTTTTCTATGAAGAGAACCTTGTAATAGAACTTGTAGTTTAAAACATACCTTGAATTGTTCTTTAACAAACCTTGTAGGACATTAATTCTTGAAGGGCTTCCTTTGCAACATAACTTCTTCCATCCTTCAAGTTTATCCTTTGAAGTTCCCTCCAAAACCTTTGTGTATTCTGCAACCTTTCCTACTAAGGAAAATATAAAAGGTTATTAGCATATAATACAAAAAAATCTTGATAGGAGAGGGAAACCAAATATAAAAGAGGAGACAAGGAACAAGATACTTATCTTTTGGTAAAATGGTGAAGGCTCCCTCTTAATCCAATCATTTTGAGGGATACCTACAACTTACCAAAATAATTCAAAAATGTTCTAACAAGATATGTTAGACCTACAAACTTTAGAAATCAAACCATAAAGGAAAATAATGCAAAACTTAAGATAGAAGGATATGCGAGGGATAGTATTCCCTAAGAGTCTTTGGCAATCTTTGATTTCGGATTCTTCAGTCTTGTTTCTCTTAGGTGGAGCTTCATCAGTAACATCTGCATGTTCTCTTTCTCTCTTCTTATTCCTTGGATCTTCAAGACAACGACTTTTGTAGTGACCCATCTTATGACAGTCGTAGCATTCAACCTTGGATAGGCCAACTTTCTACTTTGGTCCTTTGAACTTCTTGAAGGTTCCCTTCTTCTTGTGATGAGTAGAATAGGCATTAGAGGTGTTTTCTTCTTCATTCTCCTTTTTGTTGTTTACTAATGATATTCAAGCTTCTTCTTGACTGCAAGCATTCCACATTTGTTCGAATGTTGGAGTATCCTTCCAACAGCTAATTCCTGATGCAAAAACACTCCAAGATTTTGGTAGACCTAGAAAAGCAACAATTACTAGTTCTTTTCTGGTACAACCTCATCTATTCCTTGGAGTTCATCTCTTATTCTAGATATCCTTACAAAGTATGATGATACAGTATCGTCTCTTGCCATCCTTATTGTCCCTAGTTCATTCTTGAGGCTTGCTATTTGATCAATGTTCTTGATGGTGAATAACTTGGAGAGGGCTTCATACATTGCTTTTGCAAATTCTATATTAGATATGTAAGGGATGAGATTGTCCTTCACTCCATCTACAATTAAGTTCATTGCCAATTTATCGGTTTCCTTGTAATTTTCTTTTCCTTCTTCATTTGTTGGTTCTGTGACTTTTCTTTGAACAAAATCCAACACTTTATGTCTTGCAAGAATAAGATCCATTCTCTTCTTCCATGACCTATAGTTGGTGGCTCCTTCTAGCTTGTTTTCTGACTTCATTGAGTTTTTCATATTGCTATCTTCTACTCCTTATGACCTTCCTTGAAACCTTTTTCTTATATCTCCCTTTTCAATATATCTCCAGTCTGCCTTTTTCCTTCTTCTTCACCTTAGCTCTGATTACATGTTAGAAAATCGGAAAGGCAAAAAGATTTTCTTATGTTGATAATTACTTGTGATATTCTTCTAGTTTTATTATCTTCTCTTATGTTCTTCTTTTATCTTAGTTTCATCAAGCAATCATCATAACAAAGCATGAATATCAACGACACCAGATGTAGGCACTCAGCTAGGGCTTAAACCCCTCTATAGGGGAAAACCTAGTCAAAGTCTTCCACTGGTAAATCAAATTGAGATAAACCAAGACCTTAGACCTAAAAGACCTTCCTCCTCCACCAAGTTAGCCTTCCAATATGATTCAACAAACTTCAGTAGTCTCTTCTTGTCCAGCAGCTACAGCCCAGCAACAACCCAGAATTTCGACCCCCAACAACTTCAGAATTTCTTCCCAGCTACCCTCTAGAAATTCAACCCCAGCAACTTCAGAATTCTAGCCCAGCTATAATCCAGAAACTCAGCACGTGTGAAAGATAGATTGCCCGAGAACTCGATTTTGGTCTTCCAACTTGTTCAATTGTTCTCCAACAACATCACTATCTTTTTTACTGCCTCCTGGAACTGCAAATTGAACTTGTTGTGTGAGTGTGCTCCAAATGAGTCAAATTGTTTCCTTTATATAGTGTTTGTGTGAGGTCGAACTCCCTTGATGACATCGACTTGTCCTTCTTGAGGTTGACTTGGTGGAGGAGACCTAAAATACCTATTTTACATTAAAATAAATTTCTTTCTTGATAGATGAAGCCCAAGAAGGGTCTTTTACATTATGACATGGACAAGGACACTTGACATAAACCATAGAAGCCTACAATGGAGGCTTTGACTTAAGAACCATTGACCCAAGCATGAAACCATGCTTTAATAAGTCAATTTATTTTATAATAAAATTTCTTTCTATTTATTTGGACAAATACATTACATCACGACTCATACAATTTATGAAGACCGACACTAATTACATTCTTCAACAAGAAGCCTCATACTCAATCTTTTAACTTGAGATCTTGAAATATTTGGGATCCATGATCAATGGATTTTCCATATCCACTTTGGCCTAAAAGGTAAGTCCCACCCTCCCTTTCTCCCTAACTAATCCTATGACAACTAACTTGCTACTTGTTTCCATCCCTCCCAAATACATTTGAGCACCAAGGACTCTTGGATCGTAAACTTTGGGAGTAAATCAATGACAGCACAAAGCACAAATTGGTGTTCAATTTTTCCCATGTGATTTTAGCATAGAATTGTATAGGTGACGAGGGACTTCCAAGGAGCATCACCCTCTAGACATCTTACCACCCACTTTTCCATCATTAGATCTCTCAAAGTTTGTTAAACGAGAGTTCATAAAGCTTACCCCATGTAGATATTTGATAACCCACTCCGGTTTTCAGTTTCTCCTTATTTCTCCCATAAAGTTAAATGTCCATTCCCATAACCATACATTCAACAAGCTGGAAAAATAAACATTTTCTTAAAACACTAATTCTGGAAATTTCAAAATGCTGGAAATTGCATAAATAAAAACACACAAATATTTTCAGCCACACACAAAAATTTGACACGTTGATTTTTGATCAATATGACTCTAGAAAAACCCCCTACAATTCTTGGGGAAAACCAGTTCAAAAGCTTCTCTTTATTTCTGAATATGCTTTTACAGTGAACAGAAAAACACAGTAAAAATTACAGCAACTTCACAAATGTACTTATCTCGAAAATTGTGCACAAACTCCGCCTCAATTTTCGTGCCAATGCAAAACAGAAATTTACAGAGAAATGTACAGCATTAAATGTTGTACGGACAGCATAGAAAACTGTGCCAGAACAGCAATACGACCTCCTCAAAAACTGTGTTGTACGACTGCCTCTAAACTATTGTACAGCTGCCTTGGTTTTTGTGCCTGCTTCTGCTGTACGGACCTCGAAAATAGTGCCTCCTTGCTGTTGTACGAACCTCGAAAAACGTGCCAAGAGGGCAGCAATAAATGTTGTTCTCCCTTCCTCGATTTTCATGCCCACTTGCCTTGAAAACCATGCTCTTGCTTTGTTGTACGGATTTGCTGAATCTCCTTGTTGTTGTCCTCTTTCTTCTCACTGCTCAGAAACATCTCCTTTGCTTTCTCTCTTCCTCTCTCAATCTGCTCATGAAAGACTGAATGATCTTTTCCCTCTTTTCCTCCTTTAACCTAACCTGAAGTGACTTTTCAGGAATCCCTAAATCCAATGGTCGAGATAGCTTTAGATCTAGGGCTGAGATTAAATGTGCATTTAAAATTCACTTTCTATTTTTTAATTCACCCCACTTTAATAAAGACCCTCTTAGTCGTTTATTTCCAAAGTCACTTTTCACTTTTTAATTTCACATTGACTTTATTAAAGTCACTTTAAAATTAGACTTAGTAACTTTATCACTTAAAGTCACTTTTAAATTAGATTTGACTTTATAACTTATAAAGTCACTTTAGGAGAAAAAGTTAAATTCTTTTGGACACTTTTCCCTAAGCCAAAGATCAAAGCCTTAGGGAACCACTTGTCCTCTGGTACCCAAATTTCAACACTCCCTCTTACCGAGGAAAGTGTTCCTCACCACACCCATCGTGTCTCTGAAGTAGACATGCTTGTCCCGTGGTAAGGCTTTGGTGAATATATCTGCTACCTGCTCATTAGTGGGAATATACTCAAACTTCACAGCTCCCTTCTGAACATAGTCTCTGATGAAATGATATCTGATGTCGATATGCTTTGACTTGTCATGAAATACTGGATTCTCTGTGAGTTTAATACAACTCTGATTATCACAGTAAATCACTTAAGTTTTCAACGACTAACCAAATAAGCCAAACAACATCTTGCGAAACCATATGGCTCACAACTAGCTAACCTGGCGGCCATGTACTCTATTTCCACTGAACTCAATGCTACTGACTGCTGCTTTCAGCTGAACTACGAAACCATTGTCGAACCCAACCCAAAACAACACCCAAAAGTGCTCTTCCTATCAGAAGCACAACCTACCCAATCAGAATCAGTGTACCCTGCCAATCTCACTCCATCTCCCTACCTATAATCCAGACTACACTCCAGAGTCCCCTGCAAGTACCGCAAAATGTGTTTTGCAACAACCCAGTGCACTCTCCTGGGCTCACACATGAACTGGCTCACCGTGTTGACTGCAAAACATATATCTGGTCTAGTGTTGACCAAATACATCAAGGAACCAATCAGCTGCCTATACAATGTGGGATCCACCAACTCGAAATCTGAAGCGTGAAGCTTCTTCCAGTTGGTGATCATAGGTGTTGACATGGGTCTAAAATCCTCCATGTGGAATCTGCTAAGGATGTCCACAATATACTTCCTCTCTCCAAGGAAGAAATGCCCCTCCTCATGCCACACCACCAACCCCAAAAAGTAATGCATCAAGCCAATGTCCTTCATCTCAAACTCCAACGCAAGATCTCTCTTGCAGCCCTCTATGAGTCTCTCTGCACCTGTAATGACCAAGTCATCCACATACAGCACCAGAATGAGAGGCTCCTCACCTATCACAATAAAGTGTAGGTTCGGATCTGCATCACTCTTTGTGAAACCCATCTCCTGCAAGTACGTATCAATCCTGGAGTACCAAGCTCTAGGAGCTTGCTTCAGGCCATAAAGGGCCTTCTTTAGTCTTGTTAAAATTGGACAACTAGGTCCAAACTCCATGTTGTGATGCTCAGATGAAGACATCAATATTTTTATTGGGTTCCTCTTTCGAAGAGGTGCAAGATTGATCTAAAGATCATCTTGATTCGATGAGCAGAACATATATTTTGAATTTATTTTTAATACTTTCAAAATATGTGCAAGTCGGCTTTAAGTTTTTACACCCCCAGCAAATGTGTCACACACTCTCAGTGATTGATATAAATAGAGTCAACGTTGGAGGACATTTCACTCATCTCATCCTCACACATCATCTCTCCTCTTCTGATTGGTTCGAGCTCCTTGGAGGCAGTTTTTGGTTCACACGTGGGAAAGAAGGACGAAGAGAATTCTGCTGCAGCTAGGCTTTCCACGCAAGTTTGTGTAATATTCCTAATTAGCACCGCTAATTGGAATATTTGATTTTTGTATAGTTTTGCCGCCTATAGTTAATTAATAAATAAAAGTGAGAAAAGGGGGGCTAACTCACTTAAATAAAATAAAGTGTTTCCCTAGTAGATGCAATGTTATAACTTAAGGGGGAGCCTTGGGGGTCCACACCACGTATGAGAGGAGGCTCACGTAGCCTCTAGAAGCTTCTGCGCAGGCCCATGAGGAGCACGTGGGAGGGAGAGGGACCACGTAGGGTTTTGAGGAGGGCCAGCGTTATAAAAGGAGGGAGAGCTATCTCATTTGGGCATTATTGATATGTTGATGATATTGTGAGCTAGACTTCTGTCTACTTGAGCATGCCGGTTGTTTAGTCGGTCTGCAGCACTGTTTAGTGCGACTGAGTGTCTCCGGTCGGAGATCTCGCCCTTGGCCCCGGGGGACTTCGAGTGCCTGCTCGGGCAAGGTATTCCTTCAGTTTCAGCAGTTGATTTGCAGGAGATTTGGGTGGACGTTTTGCAGAGGAGTTGAGTCTCATTTAGTGACTGCGCAGTCCAGGAGGGAGGACGCAGTTGGGTTCAGAGCAGCGCTGTTGTGGGGGATTTTCGTGGAGTCCTCAGCGTGTTTCAGCTTGGAGGGATTGTCTATTCAGTTGGAGAGTTTTGCTGAGGGATTTGTGGCCCTTTTCCAGCATTCTTCTTGGGCCTCTGCGCTGTGCTTGGGAGAGACAGCGTTTTCTTGAGGAGGGCTTCTGTGGTGGTTTTTCGGAGGTGGTGCATTTGCTTCATGGTTTCTGGGTTTTGTCCGGAGCAGTGAGTACAGGCAGTCTACCGATTTTCAGCTCAGTCCGGTGAGGGGATCAGCCCCTAGTTCCAGTACATTGTAGCAGCAGCATTCTACGGCAGATTTCTCCAGCAGCTAGGACGCAGCCTCTATTGCAGCCATTTCCGATTCTGAGAGGGTTCTTCACTTGCCTTGTGCAAGGATAGGTGCACTTATTCTGATTATCTATTGCACCCATACATGTATTCTCAGAATTAATAAAATGGCTTAGCGTTCTGGTATTTTTATGTGCATTTGCTCTATATTCTAGTTCCGGCATTTTTCCTATATATTTGCATGTTTGTATTTCTGTGTATTACTGTCTATTTCCCGTTGGGGATATTACAGTGGTATCAGAGCATAGACCTGGTTCAGCCTGTGGAGCTAGCAATCTATGAGGCTGAGGGATAGATCCCATAACAATCGCCAGGGTGAGAAATACAGAGACGTTGAGCGTGGGTTGGAGAACACCCACGGAGAGGGGGACTGTGTTCTAGTGGTGGACACAGATCAGGAGCAGCCTGAGACAGATTCAGAGTAGGAGCAGCCTGCGAGAGACGCAGAGCAGCAGGGCCCTATGGCAGACAAGGAGGGTTCGAGGAGATGGGAGACACTCCTCCAACACATGCAGGATATGTCACAGAGACTCGCTGCGCTGGAGGTTAGGCAGCGGGAAACCCCGAGGGGTTTTCAGGTTTGCAAAGGGATTTGTGGCCCTTTTCCAGCATTCTTCTTGGGCCTCTGTGCTGTGCTTGGGAGAGAGCGTTTTCTTGAGGAGGGCTTCTGTGGTGGTTTTTCGGAGGTGGTGCATTTGCTTCATGGTTTCTGGGTTTTGTCGGGCCGGTGAAATCTGGACGGTTCACCGTTCGGCCATTCAGGTGAGGGGATCGGCCCAGTTGATACATTGCTTGGCCCCGGCATGCTGGCCGGATTTCTCCGAGCTCAGACCGACGCGGCCCTCTGTACTGACCATTTCCTATTACGAGAGGGTTCTTCCCTTGCCTTGTGCAAGGATAGGTGCACTTTTTCGATTATCTATTGTACCCATACATGTATTCTCAGAATTAATAAAATGGCTTAGCGTTCTGGTATTTTTATGTGCATTTGCTCTATATTCTAGTTCCGACATTTTTCCTATATATTTGCATGTTTGTATTTCTGTGTATTACTGTCTATTTCCTGTTGGGGATATTACAGTGGTATCAGAGCATAGTTCTGGCTCAGCCTGTGGAGCTAGCTATCTATGGAAAATATGAGGATCACAATGCCTAAATTCTTATCTGAAGTACCAAGGCAACATGTTCATATACCTCTTGAAGATTATTTCAGAGAATTGGAAGTCCATGGGGGAAGACTTAAAAGCAATTTTGCCCTTCAAAGTTTATTGTCAGCTCAGAGAGGATGGATTTTATAGCATACAGAGTTCAGATTTGCAGCGCACAGTGGGCAGATTCCATCTACCGACATTTGATGGATCATCCAGGCGCTCAGAGGAAGCTTGGGTGGACAAGTTGGATACCTCTTTCCAGCTTGACCGAGTATCGGAGAGGGAAACCATTAAAATGGTTACCTCGCACTTGGAGGATGAGGGAACACAAGATTGCAGGGAGTCCGAGGTTACACCTAGTGTGACACATGATTCACTCTCATTGGAGACCTCCTTGGCCGTGTCGATTGATGTGGTAGTGGAGAAGGTAGAGCCTACCCCAGTAGAGCCATCCATTGAGGTGATGACCGGAGTCGTGTCCGAGTCTTCAGGTGGTAGCAGTACACGACAGATGGGTGAGGCGTTAGGAGATATATCCACCTTCGATGAGGCACTAGCAGGTACAGAGGTATTGGATGATGGTCGCAGACAGCGGTATCATCGGCTTCGGACGGACCTTCGAGTTTTGAGAGGGAAAGCCATGTCAGTACGGGAGGCCATTTTGTTGCAGGACCAGGAGCCGGAGGGTATGAGAGTGACTTGTGCCAAGTCGACGGCCAAGTTGGTCCGCATTGGGGAACGACTGGATTCCCTGATGGTACAATCAGAGGGCACATTGGAGCGTCAGATCATTCCCCTTCAGGCATGCATGGATGGGACTAGCAGTGTTGTTGGGTCATCTCTTCCCGTTGGAGAGAGAGAGGCAGAGCCACCTAGTCAGATCTCATATGTTGACTTGGATAGCGGTATGAGACGATCAGAGTTGCATAGGGTACAACATCCACATGTTGAGGTTGGATGGCGAGAGATTTTGAGTTGGTACTCGGTGGAGCGGGCTATGGAGATAGTGATGGATCCGAGTGTAGCTCAACAGGAGTTTCTATGCATGGGGAATACAGGAACCCCAGATTGGCATTGGGATCCAGGTGGGATCACCTATCGTTTCCCAGGCAGGTCGACTGACTATGTCTTGGAGAGTACAATTGGCATAGTAGTAGAGCATGTGCAGTTTCGGTCAGCTCCAGTGGCCAACCAGTTTATGGGCAGACTCCCTAGGTTGTCTTGGCATGACATTCATACATGGGATCACAGGGTGGTCAGCACACCTTGGCAGGAGCTTGTCGGAGGAGGTGGCATTGGCAGGCCACCAGATGGCACCTTGTATGGGGCCAAGGATTCTTCACCTTTGTGTGGGGCACAGAGGACGCAGTGGAGCCGAGCAGTGGTGGTAACACTACTGACCCATAGGGAGATTCACTTCTCGGACCCCTCGAGGAGGATTTGCAGTGATGATCCATTTGTCGGCGGGTATAGTGATGTGACGGTGGACATGACGATACCGATTGGTGGTAGTCCGATATGTAGAGGCACAACTCTAGGACATCACATCCATGGATGTGTGGGAGCCTCTAGCAGTGATCAGTGGACTACTGGTGGACATGGAGCTACATGGTGGTGTACCGTAGTGTGTGGGACTGCATTGTGGAGTAGGAGTGCTCTACATCACATTGAGAGCACGCGGGGAGTGACAGATTCTTGGATACAGTCAGGGCACGAGACGGTACAGGGTGGTACAGCAGTAGCACGGGGTATCCAGCAGTACTCAGGGGTATGCCTTAGTGTGCAGTGGCATGTTGAGGAGTACATGGATGACCGGTGGCTTGCGAGGGCGTACGACGCGGCACAGCAGGGTCTTAGAGTATTGCATCCAGGGAGACTCACAGACAGGGACACTGGGCTTACCTTTGGGGGTATTTCACCCAGGATCGATGAGGAGACAGAGGAGCGATACTTGATGGTATCTGTGGGGACTCACACATCCGACACTCCTCTACATCACTCATGGGCACAACTGATTTTGTTGTTGTCCTTTGGCACTTTGGGCATGAGCAGCAAGGTCCGTGAGGCACACCCAAGATATTTGGATGGCCCTCAGCACACTAGGCGAGAGACTTCTCAGCAGTGGCACTGGGTCAGTACGCTAGTTGACAGCCACAGTTTAGGGGATGAGATGATCCTCTGCAGTAGTGGCACATTAGTCATTGCTGAGCCTACGCTTGGGGAGCAGGTCATGAGAGAGACATGCATCATTTTTCCCTCAGGGCATGTTGAGATCATGCATGAGTAGAGGATATTAGGTTCAGCAGAGGTAGCATCCCAGCATGCGTCTGGACTCCAGACATTGTACTGACACTTCATCGAGAGGGTGGATGGCATATTCAATGCAGATGAGGTGGTGGAGGTAGAACAGGAGGGGGCATTCCTTCTGTATGCCAGGGTGAGGACTCTCTTTCATATGAGTCCATAGGATCAGTTGAGGTTGCTTCTGTGGAGCAAGAGCAGTCATGCAGGTATGATGACAGTAGATTGCAGCCATATTACAGTGTGCAGGGTGAGCAGTCAGGGGACTGTATAGGAGATACTCTGGGTGATGAGTCACTTGTGACGCTTCAGCTAGAGCAGCACATGATGGAGCCTGAGTCAGCAGAGGAGGATACTATGGACATCAAGCATGACATTTCCTTGGGTGAGGTCCAGATGGGTGCCCACATTGAGCCTATGATGGATATGTGGCTAGCATTGGAGTCATCCTTTGAGGTGGAGCAGTCAGATGCACAGACACCGAGTACCGTGACAGCAGCTACAGATCCATATCCTCTGGAGATGTTGGAGGTAGATGTGATAGTTTGGCAGTGGGAGATGATTACGGGTTGGCGGCAACCTTCCATGCATGTTCCACATGCAGTTGTTGTTGCTACATCAGATGCTTCCTCCAAGATGGACTGGCGGGAGATCATGAGTTGGTACCCTCTTGATGGTACGGTATTCTTCGTAGGGCGCACAGTGGAGCAGGGGCCCTTGGACATAGTAGATGTTACAGATTCCAGTCGGCAGGAGGGCACCAGTTGTCGTTACTTCAGGACTCCTTCCCAATTTCAGGAGAGCAAGATCAGCATGGGATTGAGTCATGACTTGGATTAGAGAGAGGTGATGAGTTGGTATGCAGTTGGAGGGGTAGCGTATGTAGCTACAGGTACAACGCAGCAGGAGCCCAGGAGCATTGATGCTTATTGGTGGTCTTCACCTCTTAGAGCATTAGTCATAGCCAGAGGCAGTGCACGGTCCGAGCCGTGGGACTTGGGCGATTATTGGCCATGGTGGCGATGGGATCCGGGGGGATTATTGGTTGACCGGTACTGTGAGAGGCCAGTTTGGGATCCTGGCATTGAGATATCCCTTCGTATCAGGGTGATGCAGGAGACAGAGAGGTTTCAGTGGGACCCAGGCACATTTTGCAGTATCGGTGGGGAGCATCAGCTAGAGAGTAGGCTTGTTCAAGCATTGCTTGAGGACAAGCAATTTTTGCCAGATGAGGATGCCACTTGGGAGAGCGAGCAGATTTTACAGCATCCATCACTTCAGTTGCTTGAGGACAAGCAACATTTTGCCGGGGGAGACTGTAATATTCCTAATTAGCACCGCTAATTGGAATATTTGATTTTTGTATAGTTTTGCCGCCTATAGTTAATTAATAAATAAAAGTGAGGAAAGGGGGGCTAACTCACTTAAATAAAATAAAGTGTTTCCCTAGTAGATGCAACGTCATAACTTAAGGGGGAGCCTTGGGGTCCACACCACGTATGAGAGGAGGCTCACGTAGCCTCTAGAAGCTTCTGCACAGGCCCATGAGGAGCACGTGGGAGAGAGAGGGACCACGTAGGGTTTTGAGGAGGGCCAGCGTTATAAAAGGAGGGAGAGCTATCTCATTTAGGCATTATTGATATGTTGATGATATTGTGAGCTAGACTTCTGTCTACTTGAGCACGCCGGTTGTTTAGTCGGTCTGCAGCACTGTTTAGTGCGACTGAGTGTCTCCGGTCGGAGATCTCGCCCTTGGCCCCGAGGGACTTCGAGTGCCTGCTCGGGCAACGTATTCCTTCAGTTTCAGCAGTTTATTTGCAGGAGATTTGGGTGGACGTTTTGCAGAGGAGTTGAGTCTCATTTAGTGACTGCGCAGTCCAGGAGGGAGGACGCAGTTGGGTTCAGAGCAGCGCTGTTGTGGGGGATTTTCGTGGAGTCCTCAGCGTGTTTCAGCTTGGAGGGATTGTCTATTCAGTGGGAGAGCTTTGCAGAGGGATTTGTGGCCCTTTCCCAGCATTATTCTTGGGCCTCTGCGCTGTGCTTGGGAGAGACAGCGTTTTCTTGAGGAGGGCTTCTGTGGTGGTTTTTCGGAGGTGGTGCATTTGCTTCATGGTTTCTGGGTTTTGTCCGGAGAAGTGAGTACAGGCAGTCTACCGATTTTCAGCTCATTCCGGTGAGGGGATCAGCCCCTAGTTCCAGTACATTGCAGCAGCAGCATTCTACGGCAGATTTCTCCAGCAGCTAGGACGCAGCCTCTATTGCAGCCATTTCCTATTCTGAGAGGGCTCTTCACTTGCCTTGTGCAAGGATAGGTGCACTTATTCTGATTATCTATTGTACCCATACATGTATTCTCAGAATTAATAAAATGGCTTAGCGTTCTGGTATTTTTATGTGCATTTGCTCTATATTCTAGTTCCGGCATTTTTCCTATATATTTGCATGTTTGTATTTCTGTGTATTACTGTCTATTTCCCGTTGGGGATATTACAATTTGACCAGCGTTGACTTTGGTTAACGCATGGTCCAAAGGAGCTAATTTTTGTCATAGACTTCGATTTCTGAAGTCCATACATTTTGGCACAAGAACCGAGGTCAAAGGTTGACCATAGACCGTGTTGTGTTGAATTTTACTTGTTGCTGCTGCTGTTTTGCGTTTACTTTTCTGGGTAGCATTGACTTTTCTAGGGTTGACTTTGAGTTGACTGTGTGGCTGTTTTGAGGGTTGTTGTGACACATGCTGGGTTGGCTGACCAAGGAGACTTTGCTAGTTGAAGCATCCTGCTGATCGCCGTAACGCACCAACAGATATATATTTTTCTGGCTTGTCTTCTATTGATCCTCTGGTATGTTCTATCAGCGTTTTACTTAATGATTTATGTGATTGTTGTCTAGTATTGAAGAGAAAGTAAAGTTGCATCAAGCATAGAACATCTACATAAATTTACATGGTATCAGAGATGAGGTGAAGACGAAGTCCTAAGTTGTAGCAATCACCGAAGAAGAGGATGGGTTCTGTTGACCACTGGAGTGGCACCTAATGATAATGAGAAGACTCCATGCCCAAGGATGAACCAGAAGACATTTGTACCATTGGATATCATCAGATATCATCAATTCAACAGAGTTTTTAAACTCTACTTCTACTTCTTATCATTTTCTCTTGTACCCAGATTCCACGTCCTACGGGGAATTGTAATAAGTGATGCTAGTAATGATGAGTTTTGAGTTAGTATTGAGTCTGTAACAGGCCTAGGTAGCCTGGGACCTTGCCAACAAGTGAGTATTACTCTAGGACGTTTTTTTTACCTGGTTAATTATCATCTCCCTACTAGGAGTTAATAATTAATTGTGTTAATAATTCCCCCTTTTTGTAGGCCATGTAATGAGTTCCATGAAGAAGCCACATGCCCATATGTAAAGAGAATTATGGAAGGTAGCATGTTGGGAGATGAACATGTAGGAACTAGTGGTCAAATCAATATGTTCTCCATGGAAGATCAAATATACACCATTGAAGGAAATCAAGAGATTGACCATAGTCCTAATAATCTTGGGGTTGACAATATGATTGCAAATTTCGACAAAGTCCCTAAGATTTTTGGGGAAAAGCCTACATCTGGACAAATTCTTGCTATGGAAAAACACAAAGGGATGACTTATCAGAGAAGGGATATTCAAGATCGGAATAATCACAGAAATTTTTCTCCTCTTCAAAATTAAATTTTGACTTGGGCAATTGGGTGAATAATGCAAAGGTTTCTATCCCAGTGACAGAGCTTTTAAAGATACCATCTCAAAGGGCCAAGTTACTAAGAGCAATTGAAGTTACTAAAAGGGAAGAAAAGCCTAATAATGAACCACAAGATGAAGAAATTGTATTGAAAAGTATGAACTGTTATGTGGGGAACGAAGATCATCTGCCATTTTATGTTTCTTTGATAGTGAATGATCGTCTTTTACACAACTGCATGCTTGATTCAGGGGCTTCATCAAATGTTATGACCAAGAAAGTCATGGAGCAACTGAATTTAAGGGTATCTAGGCCCTATCACAACATATGTTCAAAATGGATTCTAAAAGAATTGAAGTGTGTGGGATAATTAAAGATTTACAGGTTTTCCTAGCTGCATACCCAGACATAATAATGACTATGGATATTGTTGTGATAGATGTTCTTGATTCATGGGGAATGCTCCTATCAAGAAAATGGGCATCAGATTTAGGTGGTAGCCTTCAAATGGATTTATCATATGCCACCATCACCATGCCAAATGATACCTTTGTCAGACTTGATCGGGAGTTAGAGAAAAGATATCATATTGAGGATCCAAGGAGACCCAACAATGAGATTATCTATAGATCATGCCAGACGGGAAGTGATGTTGTGTTGACAAATTTTCTTCCCCCCTTAATAGAACGGATTCAAAATGAAAAGATTAGGCATGGCTCAAAAGGCTTGGGTACTTCAAATCTTCCATCAGAGCACTTTCAAGACAGAGCAGTTGGATTGACAGTGATTGCATCATCGCCATCGCAACTAACCTTGAAGAAAAGAAAAAAACGAAAAAAGAAAAATGATATAAAAAATGAATTACCATTTTTGAGCAGGATCAAACCTCAACGCATCAAAAGTCGAAAAAGTAAAAGGAAGAGGTCTAGTGTATCTGACAGCCACAAACAGGTTAACAGTGGGGCAAGTCATAGTCCTAAGATAGTCATAATTGGCCAAGGCACATCAGAGAAAGAGCCTATGGATTTGCCTGTGAGTAGGTAGGTTCTCAAGATGGATTTCACCGAAGAAATTTAATGCCATGGAGCATCCTGTGTATCATATTCCTAACCCTATCCCTTGTAAATTTTGTTTAATAGTTTTATTTCATCAATAAATTGTTATTTATGTTTCCTAGAATAAATTTCCATTTGTGTATTTGATTTTATTTGATGGATGGATACTACTAATATATATCTTTGGTCGGTGGATGCAGATTCCAGGTTCTTGCACACTATCACTTCATATCTAGCATGCATCCCCATATGGAGCCAAATGTTGACCACTGGAGTGGCACCTGATGATAATGAGAAGACTCCATGCCCAAGGATGAACCAGAAGACATTTGTACCATTGGATATCATCAGATATTATCAACTCAACAGAGTTTTTAAACTCTACTTCTACTTATCATTTTCTCTTGTACCCAGATTCCATGCCCTACGGGGAATTGTAATAAGTAATGCTAGTAATGATGAGTTTTGAGTTAGTATTGAGTCTGTAACAGGCCTAGGTAGCCTGGGACCTTGCCAACAAGTGAGTATTACTCTAGGAGTTTTTTTTACTTGGTTAATTATTATCTACCTACCAGGAGCTAATAATTAATTGAGTTTTTTCCTCCAATTTTACCCCAAAGCCAGAGTATGGTTTGATGGTGAGGCCTTGGGTGAGTCCTAATGTCTAGAGTCAATGTATATTACCATACTAGATCACACAAAAAATTTCGTGGAATTTGGTTAGGTCTAAGTAGTGATTTTTTAATTTTTTAGATTTCCCGCAAGTTAAAAATTGCAATAAAAATTGTAATTGAATTGTAATAAGTGTTGTCTAGAGAAGTTGTAAGGGGTATGAGTAATCAAAATTACACCTCTCACGCTCAACTTTCTACTATGACACACTTTGAGGGGTTAAAAATGTGTTTTGAACCCTTAAAACCCACTTTTCCTAAGTTTAGTGGGAAATTTGGCAATTAATTAAGCCATAAATTAAATAAATGGAGAAAAATAAATATCCACACATGATAAATGAGGTGGAAAATTATGGAGGAGCTAAAGTGAAGTCTCAAGGTGATGTGGACTCCTAAAATCAAGGAAAAGACATGTGCTCAAATAAAATTGAATTTCTGGCATTAAATGAAAGTTGCTTACTTGGAAATTCGAATTTGTGAAGTTAATGCATATTTGGGAGGATTTTGGAGAATATTTGGTGGAGATTTTTGTGGGAAATTGTCTCCACATGGGTTACCAACCATATACACATGTCATTCTATCATAAAATTCGAATTTGGCACATAAGGGAAGAAAAAAATGATGTCCACTTGCCAGAATTCGATTTTTACACTTGGCATTGGAGCTCCACTTACCAAATTCGAATTTGCCTTGAGATCTCCTCTCTCTCACCACTTGGCATATGGTGCTTCATTGAGATTTGCTCCCAAATTTCTACATAATGGAGTCATGGGCTCTCATATTGTATCATTGTTTTACTAGCTATTGTGCTTGTGAAAGCGCTGTTGTCTTGCACACTTTCAGAAATATCAATAAAGACTTTGGAGTTTCATTCATGAGGTGTTCCTCCTTTTGGAGTGTGATAAATTATTGATCATTGGTATTATTCCTTTTACTCATGCTTTGATCTAATTTGTTTCCATATGCTCTTGTAGATTTGTTAATGTAGAACTATCTTACATTGACATTTGATTTAGGAGTATGCTCTAGGTATAGAATGCTCTAGTTAGTTTCAAATAAATCTCTAGAGTTTCTTATCATTGTTTATTGTTAGATCTATATGGAACTAATTCTTGTTTGAAGTTTTGTAGAGGGTATATCTTGTTGTGTTAAAATTGGACAACTAGGTCCAAACTCCGGGTTGTGCTGCTCAGATGACGATCCCAATATTTTTATTGGATTCCTCTTTCAGAGAGGTGTAAGATTGATCTAAAGATCATTTCGATCGGATGAGCAGAACATGTACTTTGAATTTATTCCACTTTTGTGCTAGGTCGGCCTGGAATAAAATATAGACTTAAATGTCTTAAAGGACGTGTCACACACCCCCAAAGATTCCTATATATTGGAGAGACTTAGAGTTCATTTGACACACATTGGTGTGGAGAAATTCTCTCTCTCTGGATAGCGTTGGAGCTATGAGATATATGGGCAGTTCTTTGTTTGGGTTGTTTTGGAGTTATGTGTGACACGCTTGGCTGAATGACCTATTGAAGACTTTGCTGGTAGAAGCATCCTGCTGATCGCCGTAACGCCACCATTTATTATCTCTGTTTTGGCTTGTCTTAAAGAATCAAGTGTTAGGTGAAGTCCTTGGAGAGACCAACCCACTCTTGATACATTCTCAAAGGAGCTCTCATTTGTTCTTTGAAATTTCATAGTCTTATCTTACAAAGTGCTTTTGCAGGGGTTTTGGGACATAGCTTGTATACAAGTCGAATACTTCTAAATTTGAATATTTTTTAAAACGTTATACTTCATTGCTTTCATTTGCTATCTAAGAGCTTGAAGATGACTAAGCAAATAGGAGAGTTTACTCGAACTCTTTGGCTTAGCTCTTTGTAAATTGTTATGCAATATTTTGTAATTTTATCTATCTAATATTTGATTGGTTTTGTAGCCCTCTTTCCGAACTTTTTCTTGTGACAGCTTGAGTGGAAAACTACAGGAAATTACTAACAAGTTGTTGCAGGACCTTTGGGCTACAAATTTCAAATGAGGAGGATAACTCTCTCTTCTTTGGTTGTGGGAATTGAAGGGGCTTAGCTTCTCTTCTCCTTTTGTAAAGTTTGAATTCTTTTGAGGTTTTTTTTTTTTTTTTTTTAAATTCTCATCGAGGAAACGTCTATGGTCTCAATATTTGTAAAGACTTTCATTGGTTTAGAAAAGGCCTCATGGTCATTTCATTCTTGTAAAATTAATAAAATTTTTGTTTTTGTTGTGGGAGCGTGGGTTTTACCCATTGGCATCCCTATCTCTCCATTTTAAAGGAGAGAATTTGTAGATGGTTTTCTTAGTGGTTTTGAAATTTCCATTTTCTTTCACATCACATATGCATGCTCTAATTGGGAAGTAACACAAATCGCATAGTCCTTTAATTTCTTAATTTGCAATCTCATTTGCCATCACTTACTTATATTTTGTGATCTATTTCTCATTTGGATAAGTTTCACAATATACTACAAGTAAAGAAGCATAACACTTTCAATTTATGGCAACTTGAGTTATTGTTCTAACTATGAAGCATATTTAATTGAATCATATCCATATTTTACATAGCACTTGCTAACTCACTTTCATATCATTTAGGCATTTCACTTTTCATACTAAACTTGCATCTCTAAAATTTACCTCCAACTTAAGTTGGTTGAATAGACATTTTAGGGACCCTCTACCTCTATGGACTCCTCACTGTGAGATCCAAATATTTGGGCGAGGGTGAGGTCTGAGGATTAGAGTTCAATTATAACCTTGCTTTAGAACTAATTAATAAAATAAACCAAGAGCACTATCTCATCACATTTACTTGCAAAGTTCCCAAATTTTTTGCTATCTTGATGGTTTAAAGATTCACATGCAATATTATCTCAAGAAGCACTTTGGATGCAATCTTTTTAATTCCTTAAATTTTGCAACAAGTTTAATTCTATGGTACTTGGAAATTTGCTTATACATGCAACTTCATTGCATGTTGTCATTTTAATGATCATTATGCTTATGGATGATTGATATATCTCGTTTCATTGGCAAATACCTTTATTTGGTGTTGCAAATTTAATTGCATGTTGTGATATTGGTCTAACATTTGAGTTTTTCTATCATCTCATTTACATTCTCCAAAAGTAGAACACTAAATGTTTCCTTATGAGCAAGATAGTTTCTCATGCTTTGATTCATAAATCTATTTATCTTGAGAGCATTTCTGATATCTTGTGCTAACAGTCTTTTGTTTCCATTTCAGGATTACTGTCTTTTCATCTCTTTAAGCATTTCTTTTACTTTTGAGCACGTTATTTATAAAGGCACTAGTTAAATAGTTTGTCATTATTTCAACGTCACTCATAAATGTTTATGAATCTTCAGAAGTAATCCAATCTCACTCTAATATTCTCCTAAAAAATTCACATCTTTAACTTAGTTTTTTCTTTAGGGACCACCCCCCATAGCTAACCTAGGAGATAGCTTAAACGAAAAGAGTTGGGAATAGGTGACAACCACTTCTCTGAGTTCCTTGCCACCAACCACACCTTGTGGGGTTAAAGGCCTTTCCCGTTAACTGTAGGTAAGTGTAGGCGACAAGCGATAACATTTTTTGGCGTTGTTGCCGGGGAACAGTCTTCTTGTGCCTGGGAAAATGACTAAATTTAGGTTTTAGCATATTTGAATTTTAGATTTAGATTCTTGCTCAAGTGGCGACTCCACTCAATCCTAATTTTGCAAGAGTTTCTACTATGAGAAATTCAAGTGGTCTAGTTAGCCCCTCTCCTGATCCTGAAAGGGTTTTTAGAGAGAGGTTAAATAGACTTTCTCATAGTAGAGCTCTTGCTAGCCTTGGGCAAGAGGCTATTTCTGACATTCATTTGTTGTTTCAAGAACAAGTTGAGCCAAACATCATGAATGATATTTTTGCTCCTTGTAAATTTACTAACATTAATGGCTATCCTCACAATATCCCTGACAAGGCTATTGAAAGGTTGCCTTCTTTTCAAGGTAACAATGCCATTAGCGCTGCATCACATGTGAAGAACTTTAATGTTTGCATATTTAAGTGGTGTAACGTTGCTAACTATGAGGATGTAAAGATGAGGCTTTTCGTTCTCTCTTTGGAAGAGGATGCTCTTGATTGGTTCACTGAGCAACCTGCTCACTCGTATGATTCTTTACAAGCGATTGTTAATGCTTTCATGGGAAAGTATGGAGAGAGAAGAGAGAATAGTCATTTGATCAGTGCCATTAGCACCATGAAGAAGAATGAGAATGAAACCATGGAGGAGTTTAACAAGAGATTCAATGAATTGGTTAAAGACATGCCTACTACTGTTAAACCTCTTGATGAATTTCTCTTATGTTCCTATCTGGATTCTTTTGGTGTTGACACTGCTTATGAGTTGAGAAGAAAGGAGCTTGCAACTTTGGGTGTAGCTCAAACTGAAGCCTTGAAAATGAAGAGGGCCAGAAAGCAATCAAGAAAATCTGAGATTCCTGGTTTCACTAGAGGGCCATCGAAATCGGATGATTCCAAAGGCAAGGCTAAGGAAGAGGCTACCCATGATCCTATTAAGGAATTAACTCAACTCATCAAGAGCATGGAAGCAAACCACACTAAAGAAATCCAAGCCATGCAATGTAGGTTGGTGACCATGGAAAGATCGCAAGTGCAAAGAATCCAACCTAGGCTAAATAATGGATGGCAAAAGAATAAAGGCCCTCAACAAGATTATAGGCCTCCAAATCCATTGGAATCCACCAACAGGGTAGATCAAATTCCCCCTTTTTGTAGGCCATGTAATGAGTTCCATGAAGAAGCCACATGTCCATATGTAAAGAGAATTATGGATGGTAGCATGTTGGGAGATAAACATGTAGGAACTAGTGGTCAAATCAATATGTTCTCCATGGAAGATCAAATATACACCATTGAAAGAAATCAAGAGATTGACCATAGTCCTAATAATCTTGGGGTTGACAATATGATTGCAAATTTTGACTAAGTCACTAACATTTTTGGGGAAAAGCCTATAGTTGGACAAATTCTTGCTATGGCAAAGCACAAAGGGACAACTTATCAGAGAAGGGATATTCAAGATTGGAATAATCACAGAAATTTTTCTCCTCCTACTTCAGAATTAAATTTTGACTTGGGCAATTGGGTGAATAATGCAAAGGTTTCTATCCCAGTAACAGAGCTTTTAAAGATACCATCTCAAAGGGCCAAGTTACTAAGTGCAATTGAAGTTACTCAAAGGAAATAAAAGCCTAATAATGAACAAGAAGATGAAGAAATTGTATTGAAAAGTATGAACTGTTATGTGGGGAACGAAGATCATCTACCATTTTATGTTTCTTTGATAGTGATTGATCATCTTTCACACAACCGCATGCTTGATTCAGGGGCTTCATCAAATGTCATGACCAAGAAAGTCATGGAGCAACTGAATTTAAGGTTATCTAGGCCCTATCACAACATATGTTCAATGGATTCTAAAAGGATTGAAGTGTGTGGGATAATTAAAGATTTACAGGTTTTCCTAGCTACATACCCAGACAGAATAATGACTATGGATATTGTTGTGATAGATGTTCCTGATTCATGGGGAATGTTCCTATCAAGAAAATGGACATCAGATTTAGGTGGTAGCCTTCAAATGGATTTATCATATGCCACCATCCCCATGCCAAATGATACCTTTGTCAGACTTGATCGGGAGTTAGAGAAAAGATATCATGTTGAGGATCCAAGGAGACCCAACAATGAGATTATCTATAGATCATGCCAGACAGGAAGTGATGTTGTGTTGACAAATTTTCTTCCCCCCTAAACAAAACGGATTCAAAATGAAGAGATTAGGCATAGCTCAAAAGGCTTGGGTACTTCAAATCTTCCATCAAAGCATTTTCAAGACAGAGCAGTTGGATTGACAGTGATTGCATCATCATCGCCATCGCAACTAACCAAGAAGAAAAGAAAAAAACGAAAAAAGAAAAATGATATAAAAAATGAATCACCAATTTTGAGCAGGATCAAACCTCAACGCATCAAAAGTCGAAAAAGGAAAAGGAAGAGGTTTGGTGTATCTGATGGCCACAAACAAATTAACAGTGGGGCAAGTCATAGTCCTAAGAAAGTCAGAATTGGCCAAGGCACATCAGAGAAAGAGCCTATGGATTTGCCTGTGAGTAGGCAGGTTCTCAAGATGGATTTCACCGAAGACATTTGATGCCATGGGGCATCCTGTGTATCATATTCCTAACCCTATCCCTTGTAAATTTTGTTTAAGTAGTTTTATTTCATGAATAAATTGTTATTTATGTTTCCTAGAATACATTTCCATTTCTGTACTTGATTTTATTTGATGTTATTTTGAATGGATACTGCTAATATATATATTTGGTCGGTGGATGCAGATTCCAGGTTCTAGCACACTATCACTTCATATTTAGCATGCATCCCCATATGGAGCCAAATGTTGACCACTGGAGTGGCACCTGATGATAATGAGAAGACTCCATGCCCAAGAATGAACCAGAAGACATTTGTACCATTGGATATCATCAGATATCATCAGCTCAATAGAGTTTTTAAGCTCTATTTCTACTTCTTATCATTTTCTCTTGTACCCAAATTCCACGCCCTACGGGGAATTGTAATAAGTGATGCTAGTAATGATGAGTTTTGAGTCAATATTGAGTCTATAACAGGCCTAGGTAGCCTGAGACCTTGCCAACAAGTGAGTATTACTCTAGGAGGTTTTTTTTACTTGGTTAATTATCATCTCCCTACTAGGAGTTAATAATTAATTGAGTTTTTTCCTCCAATTTTACCCCAAAGCCAGAGTACGGCTTGATGGTGAGGCCTTGGGTGAGTCCTAGTGTCTAGAGTCAATGTATATTACCATACTAGATCACACAAAAAAATTCATGGAATTTGGTTAGGTTTAAGTAGTGATTTTTTAATTTTTTAGATTTCCCGCATGTCGAAAATTGCAATAAAAATTGTAATTGAATTGTAATAAGTGTTGTCTAGAGAAGTTGTATGGGGTATGAGTAATCAAAATTACACCTCTCACGCTCAACTTTTTACTATGACACACTTTGAGGGGTTAAAAATGTGTTTTGAACCCTCAAAACCTACTTTTCCTAAGTTTAGTGGGAAATGTGGCAATTAATTAAGCCAAAAATTAAATAAATGGAGAAAAATAAATATCCACACATGATAAATGAAATGGAAATGAGGTGGAAAATTATGGAGTTAAAGTGAAGTCCCAAGGTGATGTGGACTCCTAAAATCAAGGAAAAGACATGTGCTCAAATAAAATTGAATTTCCAGCATTAAATGAGAGCTACTTACTTGGAAATTCGAATTTGTGAAGCTACTGCATATTTGGGAGAATATTTGGTGGAGATTTTTGTGGGAAATTGTCCCCACATGGGTTACAAACCATATACACATGTCATTCCATCATAAAATTCGAATTTGGCACATAAGGGAAGAAGAAAATAATGTCCACTTGCCAGAATTCGATTTTTACACTTAGCATTGGAGCTCCACTTATCAAATTCGAATCTTCCTTGAGATCTCCTTCCTCTCACCACTTGGCATATGGTTCTTCATTGGGATTTGCTCCCAACTTTCTATATAATGGAGTCATGGGCTCTCATATTGTATCATTGTTTTAGTAGCTATTGTACTTGCGGAAGCGCTGCTGACTTGCACACTTTTAGAAATATCAATAAAGACTTTAGGGTTTCATTCATGAGGTGTTCCTCCTTTTTGGAGTGTGATGAACTATTGATCATTGGTATAATTCCTTTTACTCGTGCTTTGATCTAATTTGTTTCCATATGCTCTTGTAGATTTGTTAATGTAGAGCTATCTTACATTGACATTTGATTTATGAGTATGCTCTAGGTATAAAATGCTCTAGTTGGTTTCAAATAAATTTCTAGAGTTTCTTATCATTGTTTATTGTTAGATCTATATGGAAGTAATTCTTGTTTGAAGTTTTGTAGAGGGAACATCTTGTTGGGATCAAAAAATCAAGTGTTGGGTGAAGTCCTTGGAGAGACCAACCCACTCTTGATACATTTTCAAAGGAGCTCTCATTTGTTCTTTGAACTTTCATAATCTTATCTTACAAAGTGGTTTTGCAGGGGTTTTGGCACATAGCTTGTATACAAGCCGAATACTTCTAAATTTGAATATCTTTTAAAACATTATACTTCATTGCTTTCATTTGCTATCTAAGAGCTTGAAGATGACTAAGCAAAGAGGAGAGTTTACTCGAACTCTTTGGCTTAGCCCTTTGTAAACTCTTGTGCAATATTTTGTAATTTTATCTATCTAATTTTTTATTGGTTTTGTAGCCCTCTTTCCGAATTTTTTCTTGTAACAGCTTGAGTGGACAACTATAGGAAATTATTAACAAGTTGTTGCAGAACCTTTTGGCTACGAATTTCAAATGAGGAGGATAACTCTCTCTTCTTTGGTTGTGGGAATTGAAGGGGTTTAGCTTCTCTTCTCTTTTCGTAAAGTTTGAATTCTTTTGAGGTTTTTTTTAAATTCTCACCGAGGAAAAGTCTATGGTCTCAATATTTGTAAAGGCTTTCCTTGGTTTAGAAAAGGCCTCATGGTCATTTCATTCTTGTAAAATTAATAAAATTTCTGTTTTTGTTGTGGGAGCGTGGGTTTTACCCATTGGCATCCCTATCTCTCCATTTCAAAGGAGAGAATTTGTAAATAGATTGACTTAGTGGTTTTGACATTTTCGTTTTCTTTCATATCACATATACATGCTCTAATTGGAAAGTAACACAAATCGCATAGTCCTTTAATTTCTTAATTTGCAATTTCATTTGCCATCACTTACTTATGTTTTGTGATCTATTTCTCATTTGGATAAGTTTCACAATATACTACAAGTAAAGAAGCATAGCACTTTCAATTTATGGCAACTTGAGTTATTGGTCTAACTATGAAGCATATTTAATTGAATCATATCCATCTTTTACATAGCACTTGCAAACTCACTTTCATATCATTTAGGCATTTCACTTTTTATACTAGACTTGCATCTCTAAAATTTACCTCCAACTTAAGTTGGTTGAATAGACGTTTTAGGGACCCTCTACCTCTATGGACACCTCACTGTGAGATCCAAATATTTGGGCGAGGGTGAGGTCTGAGGATTAGAGTTCAATTGTAACCTTGCTTTAGAACAAATTAATAAAATAAACCAAGAGCACTATCTCATCACGTTTACTTGCAAAGTTCCCAAATTTTTTGCTATCTTGACGGTTTAAAGATTCACATGCAAATATTATCTCAAGAAACACTTTGGATGCAAGCATTTTAATTCCTTAAATTTTGCAACAAGTTTAATTCTATGGTACTTGGAAATTTGCTTCTACATGCAACTTCATTGCATGTTGTCATTTTAATGATCATTATGCTTATGGATGATTGATATATCTCTTTTCATTGGCAAATACCCTTATTTGGTGTTGCAAATTTAATTGCATATTGTGATCTTGGTCTAACATTTGAGTTTTTCTATCATCTCATTTACAGTCTCCAAAAGTAGAACACTAAATGTTTCCTTATGAGCAAGATAGTTTCTCATGCTTTGATTCATAAATCTATTTATCTTAAGAGCATTTCTGATATCTTGTGCTAACAGTCTTTTGTTTCCATTTCAGGATTACTGTGTTCTCATCTTTTTGAGCATTTCTTTTACTTTTGAGCACGTTATTTGTAAAGGCACTAGTTAAATGGTTTGTCATTATTCCAAAGTTGCTCATAAATGTTCATGAATCTTCAGAAGTAATCCAATCTCACTCTAATATTCTCCTAGAAAACTCACATCTTTAACTTAGTTTTTTCTTTAGGGGCCACCCCCCATAGCTAACCTAGGAGATAGCTTAAACAGAGAGAGTCGGGAATAGGTGACAATCCCTTTTCTTAGTTCCTTGCCACCAACCACACCTTCTGGGGTTAAAGGCTTTTCCCGCTAACTGTAGGTAGGTGTAGGCAGCAAGCGATAATAGGTTCCTCAAACTACAATGGCTTCAAGGCTGATGACAAATTCACTGGGAAGGATGACTTCCATGCTTGGAAGATGACATTAGATCTTATGTTGGAAGACCAAGATGTCATGGACTATGTGCAGGGTAAAATCCAAGAGCCTCCATCCAATGCAACTGTTGCCGCCAAAACTAAGTACAAGAAGGGGGAGATCAAAGCAAAGCTAATGATCGGGGACTCAATTCACAAGAGTATGGTTGCCTACATCTCTGAGCTAGGCTCATCCAAAGAGATGTATGATAAGTTGGTCAACATGTTCAAGGCTAACAATGCGAATCAAGTCCTATTCTACAAGAATCAATTGAAGAATCTAAGGAAAGGCAGGGATGAGTCTGTTCAATCATATTTTCTGAAGCTAACCGAGATCAGGAACAATCTGCTGGCTATTGGGGAGACAATAGTTGATCGAGAGATAGTACTCACCGTACTTGGAGTGCTCCCATCCAAACGGCATGTGTTCAACACTACCATTCTAAATAATAATGTGTGACAAAGTACTGTCGAGATGCATTCAAAAAGAATCAATAATGAAGGAGTATGAAAATAAAGGAAATGCTGCATACACTGCTCGTTCTAGAAAGAAGAACTTTGGTGGTCCAAAGAACAAAGGAAAACCAGGGGCCCAAGGAAAGAAGGACAAGTGTTTCACTTGTCATAGGCCTGGTCACTATGCTAGAGAATGTCCTTTCAAGAAGGATTCTCCCAATCGTGATGACAAGAACAACAACCAGAGGTATGAGGAATCAAATGTTGTTGATAAAAGAAATGAATACATTCTTGTATCTGCCCTCTCCGTTGCATCTCCACCCAACACTATGGATGTCTGGTTGATAGAAAGTGGTGCCTCAAGGCACATCACTTGGTTCAAAGAAGCACTCTCTGATATGGTTGAGAACGATACTAATCTGAAAATTGTCCTTGGAGACAATGCCACATATCATGTGAAAGGGACCGGGACTGTGACCCTCCACTTGTCTCAAGGTCAATTCCTCTGCTTGCAGGATGTACTCTATGTACCTAAATTGAAGAAGAACCTTGTGTCTATATCGGCCATGGAAGACAAAGGTTTCAATGTGACATTCATTGATGGAAAAGTGCGCATGTGGAAGAAGAGCTTCAAGGAAGCTATCACGATTGGGTTTAGAGTTGATACACTCTACCAGGTTGGAGGAAGTCCACTGGGAACAATGACATGTGATACTATGGCACCGGAGGTTTGGACACCTTCACTACAAACCCCTTCCCGAAGCAAGGAAGATGGTGACGGGGATGCCCGAGTTCTCAAATAATCATGAAGGTGTATGTAAGGGTTATGCCAAAGGAAAGCATACAAGGGGACCTTTCCCCTCAAGTTTCACAAAGACATCTGATGTCTTGCAATTGATCCATTCTGATCTATCCGGTATGCTGCCCGTGACATCCTTGGGAGGATGTTCTTATTATATGACGTTCATAGATGACTTCTCTCGCAAAACCTGGATATACTTCTTGAAGAAGAAGGACGAGGCTTTCATGTGGTTTTGTACCTTCAAAGCTTGGTGGAAAATATGACAGGGAAAAAGATCAAGATTTTGAGAACCAATAATGGCACTGAATATGAGACAAACGAGTTCAAGGACTTTCGCAGAGAAGTCGGCATCAAGAGGGAGACCACAATGTTTGTGGGCTACAACGAAACTTCGAAGGCCTATAGAGTCTATGTGCCTGGTCAAAGGGAAGTGGAGATATGCCACGATGTCACTTTTGACGAAGATGCTTCCCTGAAGAATGTAGTCAATCTTCCAAGATGTGAGGAAGACCATGAAGCAAGGCCTAGAAATCAAGAAGGATCGAAGGATGAGACGATGCCCGATGTTGAAGGACCGATGAACCTGATTGATCCACCTCCTTCACTGGGGAAGAGACCATCATGACTCAGGGACACTCTCGAGGATGCCAAGGGACATATGGCCACAAGGGGGACATCCCGTGAAAGCAAGAAGCTGAGTAGATACCAAGGGTATCTAGCAGCCATGAGTACTATTGTACAATCTGAGCCTGGATCTTTTGAGGAAGCCGTAAAGCATCAAGTATGGAAGGATGCTATGCACGAAGAGTATGAGTCCATAATGAAGAATGATGTACGGGATGTGGTTCCAAGGCAGGAGGATCGACAATGGGAGCCGAGTTGTCACCTCGAAATGGCTCTACAAGATCAAGCATGGATACGTGATGTTGAAAAGTTCAAAGAACAGGGTCCGTTGTTATAAGCACCACTCAAAAAGAAGGCATAGACTATGATGACATATTTGCACCTGTGGCCCGATATACCACCATTCGATCTATCATAGCCCTTGCTACTACGCAAGGATGGAGTCTCCATCAGATGGATGTGAAGACGACATTTCTGCATGGTGAGATAAATGAAGAGGTATATGTGAAGCAACCTCTGGGGTTCGAAGGCTAGGATCGGGACACCCATGTCTGCAGGTTGAAGAAAGCGCTCTATGGGCTGAAGCAAGCACCCAGAGCTTGGTACGAGAGGATAGATAACTACCTGATGAAGCTGGGCTTCACTCGTAGTAATGCCGATCCGAACCTTTACTTCAAGGTTGACAAGGAGAAGCCTCTCATTCTGGTGTTGTATGTGGATGACCTCTTCTTGATAGGTGCTGACCCTCTCATTCATCAGTGCAAGAGAAAGCTCACTGCTGAGTTCGAGATGAAGGACCTAGGACTGATGCACTATTTCCTAGGCCTGGAGGTCTGGCAAAGACCTGGCAAGATTTTCCTTTCTCAAGGAAAATATATTGTGAAGCTTCTGGAAAGATTTGGAATGGTGGACTGTAAATCCGTGTTGACATCGATGGAGCTCAACTTCAAGAAGTTGAGTGACAGCGCTGCTGGACCCGTGTTAGCATATCCTACTGAGTATCGTCAACTCGTAGGGGCCCTGATGTTCTTAGTGAACACCCGTCCGGACGTATGTTGTGCAGTGAACACTTTGAGTCAACACATGGTTGATCATAACAATCACTGGGTTGGTGCCAAGAAACTCTTGAGATATCTCTGGGGCACGTTAGACCATGGGTTGAGATACACTGCCGGGAGTATGACACTCCATGGATATACTAATGCCGATTGGGCTGGCAGTGTGGTGGATCGCAAGAGCACATTTGGATGCTGCTTCACACGTAGATCTGCTTCGGGCAGGAAACTGAAGTCGGTAGCCTTGAGCACTGCTGAGGCCAAATACATTATAACATGTATGGCCTGTTGTGAAGTCACTTGGTTGCGAAAGCTCTTCAGTGAGTTGTTCGAGCATGTGCTAGATGCCACCGTTATCCTTGGTGATAACCTAAGGGATTCGTTTGTCATAGAATCCCGTGTTCCACGAACGATCCAAGCATGTTGATGGTTGGTACCACTTTATCCGGGATATGGTACAACGAGGCGCCGTAAGGCTTGATCATATAGGCACTGATGAGCAAGTCGCAGATATTCTCACAATGCCCTTGAGGAAGGTCATGTTCCTAACCTTCTGTGAGAATCTTGGAATCGTGGAACGACCCTATTTTGAGCTCTGGGAGCTCTGAGGGGGCCTTGGGGATAGTTCCTCGGAGCTATAAGCACACGCGAGGCTAGGCTTGCCAAACTTTGTGGTGTTTCTGCCCCACCGTTATGATGATTGAGTTGGTTCGCCTCTCATGATCTGTGCCCCGTATGCATCCTACCCATTTGAGTTCCGGACTCATGGGAAGTACCTCTCATTTGGCCAATGAGGTGGGAAAATCTAGAGACTAGTAGCAAACACTGATGGACGCATCAGAGATTGTCATACTCTCTATCTAGGATGGCACGGTCCAACCACTTGATCTGGGATCAAGTCTAGAAGAGGTTTTAGACCTCCAACTTACTTCGCATCAGAGAAACTAACTTTGGGTTAGTATATGACTCTCTTGAGTCCTAGTGAGGTTTCGGACCACCTACTGACTTCGGGTCAGATAAACCAACTTCGGGTTGGTATGAGACTCTTTGTGAGTCCTACAGAGGTTTCGGACCTCTAGGCTGAATCCGTCAGCCGGGAATGATGTCTTTGTGACTGACCCACTTCTATTCTGAAATAAAGAGGCCAGCAAAGCAAGTTACGGCGGGATGACGCACGATGTTTGATTGCACAGGTGGATGGAGTTCTCCCTAGCTGAGAGGGAGTGTTAAAATTGGACAACTAGGTCCAAACTCCATGTTGTGAAGCTCAGATGAAGACACCAATATTTTTATTGGGTTCCTCTTTCGAAGAGGTGCAAGATTGATCTAAAGATCATCTTGATTTGATGAGCAGAACATTTATTTTGAATTTATCTTTAATACTTTCAAAATATGTGTAGGTCGGCCTTAAGGTTTTACACCACCAGCAAATGTGTCACACACCCTCAGTGATTGATATAAATAGAGTCAATGTTGGAGGACATTTCACTCATCTCATCCTCACACATCATCCCTCCTCTTCTGATTGGTTTGAGCTCCTTGGAGGCAGTTTTCGGTTCACACGTGGGAAAGAAGGACAAAGAGAATTCTGCTGCAGCTAGAGTTTCCACGTAGGTTTGAGCAGCTTTGACTTTGGTCAACGCATGGTCCAAAGGAGCTAAATTTTGGCATAGACTTCAATTTCTGAAGTCCGTACATTTTGGCATAAGAACCGAGGTCAAAGGTTGACCATAGACTGTGCTGCGTTGAATTTTACTTGTTGTTGCTGCTGTTGTTGTTGTTGGTGTTGTTGTTGTTACTGCTGCTTGGGGAACCACTTGTCCTCTGGTACCCAAATTTCAACACACCCTCTTACCGAGGAAAGTGTTCCTCACCACACCCATCTTGTCTCTGAAGTAGACATGCTTGCCCCATGGTAAGACTTTGGTGAGTATATCTGCTACCTGCTCATCAGTGGGAATATACTCAAGCTTCACAGCTACCTTCTGAACATAGTCTCTGATGAAATGATATTTGATGCCGATATGCTTTGACCTGTCATGAAATACTGGATTCTCCGTAAGTTTAAAGCAACTCTGATTATCACAGTAAATCACTGAATGTCTCAACGGCTGACCAAATAAGCCAAACAACATCTTGCGAAGCCATATGGCCTCACAACTTCCGTCGGCCACGGCTTCCATGTACTATTGTGGCCGACACGAACTCGTGCTCTCGAGCCTGCGCGCAGACAGACCGACAACACCAGCATCGAACCCAACCCAAAACAACCGTAAAGTGCTCTTCTATCGGAAGCTTCTTGCCCAATCGAATCGATTAACTGCCCTCCCAATCTCGCTCCATCTCCCTGCCTATAATCCAAACTATACTCCAGAGTCCCCTGCAAGTACCGCAAAATGTGTTTTGCAACAACCTAGTGCACTCTCCTGGGCTCACACATGAACTGGCTCATCGTGTTGATTGCAAAACATATATCCGGTCTAGTGTTGACCAAATACATGAAGGAACCAATCAGCTGCCTATACAATGCGGGATCCACCAACTCGGAATCTGATGCATGAAGCTTCTTCCAGTTGGTGATCATAGGTGTTGACATGGGTCTACAATCCTCCATGTGGAATCTGCTAAGGATGTCCACAATATACTTCCTCTCTCCAAGGAAGAAATGCCCCTCCTCCTGTCACACCTCCAAACCCAAAAAGTAATGCATCAAGCCAATGTCCTTCATCTCAAACTCCGACGCAAGATCTCTCTTGTAGCCCTCTATGAGTCTCTTTGCACCCATAATGACCAAGTCATCCACATACAACCCCAGAATGAGAGGCTCCTCACCTATTACAATAAAGTATAGGTTCGGATCTGCATCACTCTTTATGAAACCCATCTCCTGCAAGTACGTATCAATCCTGGAGTACCAAGCTCTAGGAGCTAGCTTCAGGTCGTAAAGAGCCTTCTTCAGTCTGCATACATGGACTCCTTCCCATGCACCTCAAAGCCCTATGGCTGCTCAATGTACACCTCCTCCTGTATGAAGCCATTGAGAAATGCGGTCTTCACATCCATCTGGTGGATCTTCCAACCCATCTCTGCTGCTATCGATATAATGGAACGAATGGAAGTATATCAAGCCATGGGAGCGAATATCTCCCCATAATCTACTCCCTCTACCTTGAAGAACCCTCTAACCACAAACCTTGCCTTGAATTTCTCAATGCTGCCATCTGCAGCATGCTTTACCTTGTAAAGCCATCTGGAAGTAACCATGGATTTGCCCTCAGGCCTCGGCACCACCTCCCAAACATCATTCTTCATGATAGAAGAATAATCCTCCTGCATGGCCTCTCTCCAGACCTGCTGGCTAGCGCCTCCTCATAGCTAGAACGCTCTTTGTCAACGATGTTGGCGAACCATTGCCGAACCTCTCAGGTGGTCTGCTCTCTCTGACCGGTCTCTTCGACCCAACAACAGATGTGGCCTCTCTCAAGGTATCCTGAAGCCACTTGGGCTTCGTCTTCCCTGAGCACACTTCTCCAACCGGAGAGTGAAACTCCTCATCCTCATCAGGAGCCTGAACTCCTGAATGTCTGTTTGTTGTCCTCCTGCATGAACCTGAACCTGTAGATGCTGAAGTACTGTGTGAACTGTCCATCAGTGGACTACCTAGTGAACTGCTCTAAATGTTGCTCGAAGCACCACCCCTCTGACTCTACACGCCACTGCTCACTGATGGACCTGACACCGTAATCGATGTACCTCCTGATCCCTGCCCACTGGATCCCTGTGACTGACACAACTGCTCCTGAGGGACTGGCTGATCCAAATACTCCTGAAAGCCCTGTCCTCCTCGAACTTCACATCCCGCCTGACAACAACTCTCCTTTGTGCAGGAATATAAATCCGAAAGGCTTTCGAGGTCTCACTGTAGCCCACAAAGATACCCTTCTCTGCGGTGGGCACTAACTTGGTCCTCTTCTCCTTGGGTACGTAGGAGTATGCAATACACCCAAAGATACAGAAGTGACCAACATCAGGTTTCTTCCCAGAATAAGACTCCTCCGGAGTCAGATGCCCCAAGGCACGATGTGGACTCCTGTTCTGCAAATACACAGCAGTGTTGCAGGCCTCTGCCCACAAAAACAACGGTAACCCCTGATCATGTAGCATGGCTTTGGCAGCCCCAACGATGGATCTGTTCTTCCTCTCCGCAACCCCGTTTTGCTGGAGGTTGTAAGGAACTGTGAACTCCCTTCTGATGCCTGCCTCCGCACAATACTCAATAAACTCACCAAGGGTGTACTCCCCTCCATTGTCCGACCTGAGGGACTTGATCTTCCGACCTGTCTGAGTCTCCACAAGAGCTCTGAACTCCTGAAACCGCTTGAAGACCTCACTCTTGGTCTTCAAGAAATAAATCCAGGTCTTCCTGGAGTGATCATCAATGAATAAAACATAGTACTCATATCCACTGAAGGAAACATGAGACATCCGACCACTCACATTGGTATGAATCAAATCAAGTATCTCGGTCGATCTGCTGTCACTGCTAGGAAAAGGGGATTTGGAAAACTTGCCCATAGCACACCCTCTCCATGTATCTAGGTGATTAGAACTGAAATCTGGCACACCTGTAGTGATCTCCCGCAATGTCCTCAAGGCTCCGTGATACATGTGCCCCATCCTGCGGTGCCAAATCTCGCACAGCTCTGAGCTACTAGCTTTGCTGCTGGTACTCCTGTTCAATGCCAAAAGGGGCTGAAACGCAAACTTGTACACCTTTGCATGGCGTACACCAATCATTCTAGTTGAATTAGCTGGAGCACCCTTGGGATATATAAGCACCTGTCCTCTCCTGAACAATACCTCATACCCTCTGTCCTCCAATGCTGAGACGGATATAAGGTTCTTCTTCATCCCTGGCACATATAAAACGGCTGACACTTTCAAGGGAGGTTTGGGTTCCCTATCAAATGTCAATGTCCCCACACCGACTTCTCTAACAACGTTGTCGTCTCCGAGTACTACCTCTATATCAGTGCCACTCTCTGAAAGCTCTGAGAATTACTCACGGACTCCTGTCATATGACGTGAAGCCCCACTGTCAACATACCAAATACCTGAAGATGCTCTGCTAGTGGAGGGAAATGCACACTCCCTCTCAACCTCCGTGGCAGGTGATCCTGCACTAGTGGACTCACAAGCAATGAACCCAAACTCCCGGTCAAAGCTTTTCGAAAAGTCCTCTATCTCTGTTGATGCTACCATGGTCTTGTTCTTCCCCTTCTTCTTCTCCGAACACACAACTGCATAGTGTCCCATCCTCTAACAATTCCAACACTTCACCTTGGAATAGTCCTTTTCCTTGTTCACCTGCTGCTTCCCTTTACCTTTGCCTTTGCCCCCACCACCACTTGTGGAAGCTTGCTTCTTTCCCTTGCCCTTCTTGCCCCTTGCTAACAATGCTACATCCTCATCCTCCTCAACTGGTTTCGCTGCCCCAAGCTGGTTCTTTTTGATTTCATTCTGTATGCAATTATCCCACAACCTCTCCCAAGAGGAAAGAGTCTCATGTGCAACAATCCCATCAGCAAAGCTCAGCCATGAACTGAGAAGGCCATTCACTGCAATTCGCACCAACTTAGTGGGTAGAATGACCTCTCCAACTGCTGCCAGCTCATCTTTCACATTAGTGATCTTTGTGAGGTATGCATTAGCACTATCAGTCTTTGTCATCTTATTGGCATTCAGCTTCTCCCTTAAGACCATTTTTCTGTTCTCATTGGTACTCTGGTAGAGATTGGTCAAGGTTGTCCACATCTCATGAGCAAGTCTCTTTCCTCTCACATGAGAAATGCAATGGTCTTCAACACCATCTAGAATCAGTCTCTTACCCTTGTTATTCTTCTTGTTAAAGTATGCCAACTGAACAGCATCACCAGACACATTCACAGGGTGTTGTTGGGTATTCACCATTATACCCCAGACTTCTGCCTCCTCAAAGATGCTCTGCATTCTTTCTTTCCATATACTGTAGTTGCTATGCTCATCCAACCTATCCTCCACCCTCAAGCCCAAAGACATGTTTGTTGTCTTAATAAACTGAAAATGACACTATTGTGGTAATGGTTCAGTTTTCTGTGTGAAAAATCAGTTTGCTGTAATTTTTCTCTTTGTTGTCCCAAACTACACTTTTCAGCAAACTAGCTCCGATACCATGTAGAAATTTGATAACCCACTCTGGTTTTCAGTTTCTCCTTATTTCTCCCATAAAGTTAAATGCCCATTCCCATAACCATACATTCAACAAGCTGGAAAAATAAATATTTTCTAAAAACACTAATTCTGGAAATTTCAAAATGCTGGAAATTGCAGAAATAAAAACACAGAAATATTTTCAGCCACACAGAAATTTGACCCGCTGATTTTTGGTCAATATGACCTTGGAAAAACCCCCTACAACTCTTAGGGAAAACCAGTTCGAAAGCTTCTCTTTATTTCTATATATGCTTTTACAGCGAACAGAAAAACACAGTAAAAAATACAGCAACTTCACAAATGTACTTATCTCAAAAATTGTGCACAAACTCCGCCTCGATTTTCATGCCAATGCAAAAAAGAAATTTACAGAGAAATGTACAGCATTAAATGCTGTACGGACAACATAGAAAACTATGCCGGAACAGCTATACAGCCTCCTCGAAAATTGTGTTGTACGGCTGCCTCAAAACTGTTGTACGACTGCCTCAATTTCTGTGCTATATGGCTGCTCAAAACTGATGTACGACTGCCTTGGTTTCTATGCCTACTTCTGTTGTACGGAGCTCAAAAACACTGCCTCCTTACTGTTGTACAGACCTTGAAAAACGTGCCAATATGGCAGCAATAAATGATGTTCTCCCTTCCTCGATTTTTGTGCCCACTTGCCTTGAAAACCGTGCTTTTGCTTTGTTGTACGGATTTGCTGAATCTCCTTGCTGCTGTCCTCTTTCTTCTCACTGCTCAAAAATGTCTCCTTTGCTTTCTCTCCTCTCTCAATCTGCTCATGAAAGACTGAATGATCTTTTCCCTCTTTTCCTCCTTTAACCTAACCCTAAGTGGTTTTTGGGGAATCCCTAAATCCAATGGTTGAGATAGCTTTAGATCTAGGGCTAAAATTAAATGTGCATTTAAATCTCACTTTCTATTTTTTAATTCACCCCACTTTAATAAAGACCCTCTTAGTCATTTATTTCCAAAGTCACTTTTCACTTTCTAATTTCACATTGACTTTATTAAAGTCACTTTAAAATTAGACTTGGTAACTTTATCACTTAAAGTCACTTTTGGAGAAAAATTGTATTCTTTTGGACACTTTTCCTAGGCAAGATAAAGCCTTAGGGAACCACTTGTCTCACAGTACTCAAGTTTCAACACCCAAAGTGTTGTCGGAGAGATATTATTCATATTTGGAGGCCAATCATGCCCTTAGAAATGTTTCATACAAAATGAGCCAATACTTTCCAATTGATAGTTTATGGGACTACAACAGGATTAGGGTAGGCTGGTGGGTTTATCATAGAGGTTCATATTGGACACGTTAACCACTTGGGACCTGGGAGTTAGAATGGGCCAAGGAGACCGATCAAGATTTCATGTTGCTCAAGATAGACTTTGACAAAGATTATGATGGGATTGGAGCTTTACACTTGATATCTTGATTTGTTTAGAACTTGGATGTAACGAACAAAGTTTGTATACGCAGAAGAATACTCGGAATATCTGATATATTGTAATATTCTTAATTAGCACCGCTAATTGGAATATTTGATTTTTGTATAGTTTTGCCGCCTATAGCTAATTAATAAATAAAAGTGAGAAAGAGGGGTCAACTCACTTTAATAAAATAAAGCACTTCCCTAGTAGGAGCAACGTTATGACTTAAAGGGAAGCCTTGGGGGTCCACACCATGTATGAGGGAGGCCTCACGTAGGCTCTAGGAGCAACTGCGCAGGCATAGGAGGAGCACGTGGAGAGAGGGGACGCAGTTAGGGTTTTGAGGGGAGCTAGCACTATAAAAGGTGGGAGAGTCACTCCATTTGGCATTATTGATATGTTGATGATATTTTGAGCTAGACTTCTGTCTACTTGAGCACGCTGGCTGTTTAGTCGGTCTGCAGCACTGTTTAGTGCGATTGAGTGTCTCCGGTCGGAGATCTCACCCTTGGCCCCGGGGGACTTCGAGTGCCTGCTCGGGCAAGGTATTCCTTCAGTTTTTAGCAGGTGATTGCAGGTGATTTGGTTGGACGTTTTGCTGAGGAGCTGAGCTTCATTGGGTGACTGCGCAGTCTTGGAGGGAGGACGCAGTTTGAGTTAGAGCAACTCAGTTGTGGGAATTTTCGTGGGAGATTCAGTGTGTTTCAGCTTGGAGGGTTAGTCTCTTTCAGTTGGAGAGTTTGCAGAGGGATTTGTGGCTCTTTCTCAGCATTCTTCTTTTGGCATCTGCGCTGGGCCTGGAGGGACAGCGTTTTCCTTGAGGAGGGCTTCTGGGGTGTTTTTCGGAGGTGGTCCATTTGCTTCATGGTTTCTGGGTTTTGTCCGGAGCAGAGAGTACAGGCGATCTACCGATTTTTAGCTCATTCTGGCGAGGGGATCAGCCCCTAGTTCCAGTTCATTGCAGCAGCAGCATTTTACGGCAGATTCTTCCAGCAGCTGGGACGCAGTCTCTATAGCAGCCATTTCCTATTTTGAGAGGGTTCTTCACTTGCCTTGTGCAAGGATAGGTGCACTTATTCTGATTATCTATTGTACCCATATATATTCTCAGACTAATAAAATGGCTTAGCATTTCTGGTATTTTTATGTGTACTTACTCTATATTCTATTTCCAGCATTTTTCCTATATAGTTGTATGCTTGTATTGCTGTATATTGCTGTCTATTTCCTATTGGGGATATTACATATATGTAAGTATCCATTGTAGGATAAGTAATATATATTATACAAGAATTGTTGAAAGTACAAGTGATGTGATTGTTACAAATGAGGCTTGCTTATGTACCTGGGAAGGTGCCTGTTAATGATCAATCATGTCCCATTAGACATGCCTCTTAAATACTAATTAATAATTAATATTTCACTACCGAATCGTTACTATATTTACATTATTTTTATATAAATTATATTCATAACTTGCCTTCCTCTTCGAAAAGCTTTGTCCTCAAAGCTTATTGCTAACAAGGCTTGTCATCTATTTCTTTATCTTGTAAATTATTCGCATCTTTCGAAATTCTTAGAGTTGTCATCTTCGCTAATACAAGATGATAAGATCCTTGGAGTGATAAATAAAATTTCCCAACTGAGAAGGGATGTGACCATCCTAAGTTAATCTTTTGTGGAATCTTGCAGTGAGTGGAAACTTGTGATGAATTGTTATCACGAGTGGATTGTACAAACTTCAGTATTCTTTGGAACATAAGTTTGTTGTTTATGTTCTGAGTGATATTCATACTTAGATTATGGTTTTCAAGCTTCTGTGGTTATAGTTTATTGAAGAAATCTCTGTATTATCCACAGTGTTAAAAAACAATGGTCGACGTTTCGAATCCCAACGGAGATCCATCTTCAGGACAAGATTTAGAATGAAGAATGAAAGGACAGAAGGTCAGGGTTAAGGAGGTTTGTTGCTCTTCTTTCAATCTTAATTTGAGATCTTTCCAGATAACAAATATCTTCCCAAGAGCCCCCTCTGTGCAGGGATATAATTATGGTTTTCAAGCTTCTGTGGTTATAGTTTATTGAAGAAATCTTTGGATTATCCACAGTGTTAAAAAAACAATGGTCGACGTTTCGAATCCCAACGGGGATCCATCTTCAGGACAAGATTCAGAATGAAGAATGAAATAAGTCAACTCTTTTGATTCGGATGTCGATAAGGAGTTTTTCTGGTTTGACTTTCCCTTATCATGTGTGTGGCAATTTCCTAATTTACTTCAGGTACTATTGTTGTTGAGTTGGCTATTGAATCATCTCTTGGAATTTCCATTGTTTGAGCTGCAACCTTTGAGTACATCTTCACTTCAATTGGATTTGGATTTGTCTGAAATGTGAGATTAATGGGCTTTATGTTTGTTCCATTTTTTCGACTTGAACTAAAGACTTCGATACTTATTTCATGAAAAATTTTGCTAATTTGTTTTAAAATGATTTATTATCATCCTTAAGTTTCTTAATTTGAGTTAGTAGACTGTGATTATGCTTTTTAAGACATAAGAGTTCCTCATTTTCTGAGTCAACTTTATTTTGGCATTCAAGCTTCTCATCTTTTAAACACTTGATTTGTTCTAATAACCTTTGATTAAGTTTCTTTGAGCATAAATTTTCCTCTTCTTTCTCTGAAAGACTTTCGTTTACCTTCTTTTCGGAACTTTCATTTTCTTGTCCTAACTTGTGTTTCTTAGTTTTACACTTTCTGACTTGTATAAGTAACTTCTGACTATGATCTTTCAAATGTGAATTTTCTTCGCTTTTATTGGATATGACTTCTTCAAACTCCTTTTGCTTCTTTGATATTGTTTCTTGATTTTCTTGAAGCATTAGTTTTAAGATATCCTCAAAGTCTTTTGATGAAGGAATTATCGATTATGACTTCATTGTCATGTCTTGGAATGTGATCATCTTCTTCTTATAAAGAAACATCAAAAAGTTTTTTTCTATATTTAACATGAACGTAACACCATAATAATAAAAATTTCTGTTTTTTTTTTGTGGGAGCCTGGGTTTTACCCATTGGCATCCCTATCTCTCCATTTCAAATGAGAGAATTTGTAGATGGATTGACTTAGTGGTTTTGACATTTCCATTTTCTTTCACATCACATATGCATGCTCTAATTGGGAAGTAACACAAATCGCATTTCTTTTTCCTAAAGTTTGCTTCCCAAATCTCAAACCACATTTCCATTTTAAGAATATTGAAGCATTGTGTATTTGACAAAGTTTGTCTTTCAAAGCAGTGAATTATTTTCATGTCAAGCTATTTTCTTCAAGTTTAAAGTTCCTTTTGCAAAACTATTGTGAGCACAAATCTCAATTTCATTTTTAAAGCATTGCAATTTACTTTACATGCAAATTAATTGCTCATAAGCATCAAGCTTTTAATTATTCATCATTAGCAACTCACAATTTTAATTGTTCTTGAAGCGTATGCATCTTATGTTTACTTGAGCAAATATATAAAGTGATCTTGTGGAACAATCTTACTAGGAGCATTTCTATTTTTTACATAGCACTTGCAAACTTACTTGCATATCATAGTAGGCATTCTAACTTAGTTGCATATTTAAAATTTACATCCAAGCATAAGCTTGGTTGATAGAAATCATAGGAAAAAGGCTTTCTTGGAAAATTCTTCCATTTGGTACGAAGTTAGGTAAAAGTGTGTGACCCTGCAGTTATGAAGGTGGCTTGTCCCCTTGTAGGAACAAAAAGTGCATGCTGGCTCGTAAGACCCGAGGGACGAGTATCGTTAATGACACCCCTGTGCCCTTGCCCCCTCTTTGTTACAGTCACCCCAATTTTTACCCCTTGGTAAGAGCACAAGAGGAGGACTTTTCACCTAGATTAGAAAAATCAGAGTAAAAGTAACCAAGATTAATTGCATCCAAATCTAGTTTAATTGCATCTCATGCTTTGATTTAGAAATCTATTAATTTTACGTCATTTAAGCAAAATAAATTTTCATTTCGAAGAGCAATACTCTGGAGGCACTGGTTTCTCATATGTTTCATGCTTATCTTATGTATTGATGGTTATTGCTCATATCACGTTTTTTGCTTATAAATCTGAAGAAGTAATCTATTTAACTCTAACAACTCTCCTAGAAAACTTGTTAAAATTTGGTTACCGGAGGACAGGTGGTTCCCTAAGGCTTTGATCTTTGGCCTAGGGAAAAGTGTCCAAATGTATTTCACTTTTTCTCCTAAAGTGACTTTATAAGTTATAAAGTCAAATCTAATTTAAAAGTGACTTTAAGTGATAAAGTTACCAAGTCTAATTTTAAAGTGACTTTAATAAAGTCAATGTGAAATTAGAAAGTGAAAAGTGGCTTTGGAAATAAATGACTAAGAGGGTCTTTATTAAAGTGGGGTGAATTAAAAAATGCGAAAGTGAGATTTAAATGCACTTTTAATTTCAGCCCTAGATCTAAAGCTATCTCAGCCATTGGATTTAGGGATTCACCAAAAGTCACTTAGGGTTAGGTCAAAAGAGGAAAAGAGGGAAAAGATCATTCAGTATTTCTTGAGCAGATTGAAAGAGGAGAAGAAAGCAAGGGAGAAATTTCTGAGCAGAGAGAGAGTAGCAAAGATACATAGCAAATCCGTACAGCAGCTTGGCACATTTCCCAAGGCAGTATTTTCAGACAGCAGCATTTATTTGGCACGTTTACCAAGACAGAATCCGTATAGCACTATTTGCCCACATTTCGAGGCACGGTAAAGCACTGTTTTCGAGGAGAAGATTCAGCAGTCAAGGGCACGATTTTCGACGCTGTTTTTTAGGGCTCCGAAATCGAGGAGGGACTATTGTATGTGTTCATACAGTTTCGTACAAGCAAATCTGGCATGCATTACGAGGTAGAAAGTACAGCAATTAATGCTGTAATTTTTATTGTAATTTTTTGTTTGTTGTTGGCATGATTTTCAAGGTGGAAAGTTGGCATGGAAATCGAGATAAGTGGGTTTCGTGTTTGCTGTAATTTTCACTGTGTTTTTTTGTTCACTGTAATAGCATATTCAGAAATAAAGAGAAACTTTTGAACTGGTTTTCCCCAAGAGTTGTAGGGGGTTTTTCCAAGGTCATATTGACCAAAAATCAACGTGTCAAATTTCTGTGTGGCTGAAAATATTTTGTGTTTTTTATTTTTGCAATTTCCAGCATTTGAAATTTCCAGAATTTGTCTTTTCAGAAAATATTTATTTTTTCAGCTTGTTGAATGTATGGTTATGGGAATGGGCATTTAACTTTATGGGAGAAATAAGGAGAAACTGAAAACTGGAGTGGGTTATAAAATTTCTACATGGTATCAGAGCCAATTTGCTGAAAAGTGCAGTTTGGGATAGCAAAGAGAAAAATTACAGCAAGCTGATTTTACACAAAGAAAACTGAATCTTTGCCACAGTAGTGTCAATTTCAGTTTATTAGGACAGCAAGCATGTCTTTGGGCTTGAGGGTGGAGGATAGGTTGGATGGGCATAACAACTACAGTATATGGAAAGAAAGAATGTAGAGCATCTTTGAAGAGGCAGAAGTCTGAGGTATAATGGTGAATACCCAACAGCACCCTCTGAATGTGCCTACTGATGTTGTTCAGTTGGCAGACTTTAACAAGAAGAATAACAAGGGTAAGATACTGATTCTGGATGGTGTTAAAGACCATTGCATTCCTCATGTGAGAGGAAAGAGACTTGCTCATGAGAGTGCAAAGACTGATAGTGCTACTGCATACCTCACAAAGATCACTAATGTGAGAGATGAGTTGGCAGCAGTTGGAGAGGTCATTCCACCCACTGAGTTGGTGCGGATTGCAGTGAATGGCCTTCCCAGTTCATGGTTGAGCTTTGCTAATGGGATTGTTGCACGTGAGACCCCTCCCTCTTGGGAGAGGTTGTGGGATGATTGCATACAGAATGAAATCAGAAAGAACTAGCTTGGGGCAGCCAAACTAGTTGAGGAGGATGAGGATGTAGCATTGTTAGCAAGGGGCCAGAAGGGCAAGGGAAAGAAGCAAGCTTCCACAAGTGGTGATGGGGGCAAAGGCAAAGGAAAAGGGAAGCAGCAGGTGAACAAAGAGAAGGACTATTGCAAGGTGAAGTGTTGGAATTGTCAGAGGATGGGACACTATGCAGCTGTGTGTCCGAAGAAGAAGAAGAAGGGGAAGAACAAGACCATGGCAGCATCAGCAGAGATAGAGGACTTTTCGGAGAGCTTTGACCAGGAGTTTGGGTTCATTGCTTGTGAGTCCACTAGTGCAGGATCACCTGCCACAGAGGTTGAGAGGGAGTGTGCATTTCCCTCCACTAGCGGAGCATCTTCAGGTATTTGGTATGTTGATAGTGGGGCTTCATGTCATATGACAGGAGTCTGTGAGTAATTCTCAGAGCTTTCAGAGAGTGGCATTGATATAGAGGTAGTATTCGGAAACGACAGCATTGTTAGAGCAATCGGTGTGGGGACATTGACATTTGATAGGGAACCCAAACCTCCCTTGAAAGTGTCGGATGTTCTATATGTGCCAGGGATGAAGAAGAACCTTATATCCGTTTCAGCATTGGAGGACAGAGGGTATGAGGTATTGTTCAGGAGAGGACAGGTGCTTATATATCCCAAGGGCGCTCCAGCTAATTCAACTAGAATGATTGGTGTATGCCATGCAAAGGTGTACAAGTTTGTGTTTCAGCTCCTTTTGGCATTGAGCAGGAGTACCAGCAGCAAAGCTAGTAGTTCAGAGCTGTGCGAGATTTGGCACCGCAGGATGGGGCACATGTATCATGGAGCCTTGAGGACATTGCGGGAGATCACTACAGGTGTGTCAGATTTCAGTTCTAATCACCTAGATACAGGGAGAGGATGTGCTATGGGCAAGTTTGCCAAATCCCCTTTTCCTAACAGTGACAGCAGATCGACTGGGATACTTGATTTGATTCATACCGATGTGAGCGGTCGGATGTCTCATGTTTCCTTGAGTGGATATGAGTACTATGTTTTATTCATTGATGATCACTCCAAGAAGACCTGGATTTATTTCTTGAAGACCCCGAGCGAAAGTGAGGTCTTCAAGCGGTTTCCCGAGGTTGAGCTCTTGTGGAGACTCAGACAGGTCGGAAGATCAAGTCCGTCAGGTCGAACATTGGAGGGGAGTACACCCTTGGTGAGTTTGTTGATTATTGTGCGAAGGCAGGCATTAGGAGGCAGTTCACAGTTCCTTACAACCCCCAGCAAAACGGGGTTGCGGAGAGGAAGAACAGATCCATCGTTGGGGCTGCCAAAGCCCTGCTACATGATCAGGGGTTACCATTGTTTTTGTGGGTGGAGGCCTGCAACACTGCTGTGTATTTGCAGAAAAGGAGTCTGCATCGTGCCTTGGGGCATGTGACTCCGGAGGAAGCTTTTTCTCGGAAAAAACCTGATATTGGTCATTTTCATATCTTTGGGTGTATTGCATACTCCTACGTACCCAAGGAGAAGAGGACCAAGCTAGAGCCCACCGTAGAGAAGGGTATCTTTGTGGGCTACAATGATACCTCGAAAGCCTTTCGGATTTATATTCCTGCACAGAGGAGAGTTGTTGTCAGGCGGGATGTGAATTTTGAGGAGGAGAGGGCTTTTAGAAGGTCACGGGAGTTAGATTATCTGGATCAACTAGACCCTCAGGAGCAGCTGAGTCAGTCACAGGGATCCAGTGGGCAGGGATCAGGAGGTACATCGATTACGGTGTCAGGTTCGTTAGTGAGCAGTGGCTCGCAGAGTCAGATAGGTGGTGCTTCGGGCAGCATGCAGAGCAGTCTGCAGAGTAGTTCACTAGGTAGTCCACTGATGGACAGTTCACACGATACTTCAGCATCTACAGGTACAGGTTCAGGCAGGAGGACAGCAGACAAACATTCAAGAGTTCAGGCTTATGATGAGGATGAGGAGTTTCATTCTCCGGTGGGAGAAGTGTGCTCAGAGAAGAGGAAGCCCAAGTGGCTTCAGGATACCTTGAGAGAGGCCACATCTGTTGTTGGGCCGAAGAAACAGGTCAAAGAGAGCAGACCACCTGAGATTTTCTGTAGCTATATGTCAATGGTTGCCAACATCATTGACTCCGAGCCTTCTAGCTATGAGGAGGCAGCTAGCCAACAGGTCTGGAGAGAGGCCATGCAGGAGGAGTATTCTTCTATCATGAAGAATGATGTTTGGGAGGTGGTGTCGAGGCCTGAGGGCAAATCCGTGGTTACTTCCAGATGACTTTACAACGTAAAACACGTTGCAGATGGCAGTATTGAGAAGTTTAAGGCAAGGTTTGTGGCTAGAGGGCTCTCCCAGGTAGAGGGAGTAGACTATGAGGAGACCTTCGCTCTCATGGCTCGATATACTTCCATTCGCTCCATTATATCGATAGCAGCAGAGATGGGTTGGAAGATCCACTAGATGGATGTGAAGACCGCATTTCTCAATGGCTTCATATAGGAGGAGGTGTACATTGAGCAGCCGTAGGGCTTTGAGGTGCATGGGAAGGAGTCCCATGTATGCAGACTGAAGAAGGCACTTTATGGCCTGAAGCAAGATCCTAAATCTTGGTGCTCCAGGATTGATACGTACTTGCAAGAGATGGGTTTCACAAAGAGTGATGCAGATCCGAACCTATACTTTATTGTGATAGGTGAGGAGCCTCTCATTCTGGTGTTGTATGTGGATGACTTGGTCATTACGGGTGCAGAGAGACTCATAGACGGCTGCAAGAGAGATCTTGCTTTGGAGTTCAAGATGAAGGACATTGGCTTGATGCATTAATTTTTGGGTTTGGAGGTGTGGCAGGAGCAGGGGCATTTCTTCCTAGGACAAGGGAAGTATATTGTGGACATCCTTGGCAAATTTCACATGGAGGATTGTAAACCCATGTCAACACCTATGATCACTAATTGGAAGAAGCTTCACGCTTCAGATTCCGAGTTGGTGGATCCCACATTGTATAGACAGTTGATTGGTTCCTTGTTGTATTTGGTCAATACTAGACCAGATATATGTTTTGCAGTCAACACGATGAGCCAGTTCATGTGTGAGCCCAGGAGAGTGCACTGGGTTGCTGCAAAACACATTTTGTTGTACTTGCAGGGGATAGTGGATTATGGTCTAGATTATAGACAGGGAGATGGAGTGAGATTGGCAGGGTACACTAATTCTAATTGGGCAGGTTGTGCTTCTGATAGGAAGAGCACTTCAGGGTGTTGTTTTGGGTTGGGTTCGGCAGTGGTGTCATGGTTCAGCCGAAAGCAGCAGTCAGTAGTATTGAGTTCAGCGGAAGCAGAGTACATGGCAACTAGTTTAGCTAGTTGTGAGGCCATATGGCTTCGCAAGATGTTATTTGGCTTATTTGATCAGCCATTGAGACCTTCAGTGATTTACTGTGATAATCAGAGTTGCATTAAAATCACGGAGAATCCAGTATTTCATGACAGGTCAAAGTATATCGGCATCAGATATCATTTCATTAGAGACTATGTTCAGAAGGGAGTTGTGAAGCTTGAGTATATTCCCACAGATGAGCAGGTAGCAGATATATTTACCAAAGCCTTATCACGGGGCAAGCATCTCTACTTCAGAGACAAGATGGGTGTGGTGAGGAACACCTTCCTCGGTAAGAGGGAGTGTTGAAATTTGGTTACCGGAGGACAGGTGGTTCCCCAAGACTTTGATATTTGGCCTAGGGAAAAGTGTCCAAATGTATTTCACTTTTTCTCCTAAAGTGACTTTATAAGTTATAAAGGCAAATCTAATTTAAAAGTGACTTTAAGTGATAAAGTTACTAAGTCTAATTTTAAAGTGACTTTAATAAAGTCAATGTGAAATTAGAAAGTGAAAAGTGACTTTGGAAATAAATGACTAAGAGAGTCTTTATAAAAGTGGGGTGAATTAAAAAATAGAAAGTGAGGTTTAAATGCACATTTAATTTCAACCCTAGATCTAAAGCTATCTCAGCCATTGGATTTAGAGATTCCCCAAAAGTCACTTAGGGTTAGGTTAAAGGAGGAAAAGAGGGAAAAGATCATTCAGTCTTTCATGAGCAGATTGAGAGAGGAGGAGAAGAAAGCAAGGGAGAAATTTCTGAGCGGAGGGAGAGCAGCAAAGATACATAGCAAATCCGTACAGCAGCTTGGCACATTTCCCAAAGCAGTATTTTCGGACAGCAGCATTTATTTGGCACGTTTACCAAGACAGAATCCGTACAGCGCTGTTTGCATGCATTTCGAGGCAAGGTACAGCATTGTTTTCGAGGAGAAGATTCAGCAATCAAGGGCATGATTTTCTAGGCTATTTTTCAGGGCTTGAAAATCGAGGGACTGTTGTACGTGTCCGTACAATTACGTACAGGCAAATCTGGCACACATTTCGAGGCAGTAAGTATAGCAATTAATGCTGTAATTTTTACTGTAATTTTTTGTTTGCTGTGGGTACGATTTTCAAGGTGGAAAGTTGGCACGGAAATCGAGATAAGTGGGTTTTGTGTTTGCTGTAATTTTTACTGTGTTTTTCTGTTCACTATAAAAGCATATTCAGAAATAAAGAAAAGCTTTCGAACTGGTTTTCCCCAAGAATTGTAGGGGGTTTTTCCAGGTTCATATTGACCATAAATCAATGTATCAAAATTCTGTGTGGCTAAAAATATTTCTGTGTTTTTTATTTCTGCAATTTCCAGCATTTGAAATATCCAGAATTTGTGTTTTCAGAAAATATTTATTTTTCCAGCTTGTTGAATGTATGGTTATGGGAATGGGCATTTAACTTTATGGGAGAAATAAGGAGAACTGAAAACCGGAGTGGGTTATAAAATTTCTACAAAACTCACATCTTTAACTTAGTTTTTTTTTTTTCTTTAGGGACCACCCCCCATAGCTAACTTAGGAGATAGCTTAAACAGAGAGAGTCGGGAATAGGTGACAGCCCCTTCTCTGAGTTCCTTGCCACCAACCACACCTGGTGGGGTTGAAGGCTTTTCCCACTAACTAGTAGGTAGGTGGAGGCAGCAAGCGATAACATTTTTGGCGTCGTTGCCGGAGAGAAGTCTTCTTGTGCCTGGGATAACGACTAACTTTAAGTTTTGGCATATTTGAATTTTAGATTTAGATTTTTGCTCAAGTGGCGACTCCACTCGATCCTAATTTTGCAAGAGTCTCTACTAGGAGAAATACAAGTGGTCTAATTAGCCCCTCTCCTGATCCTGAAAGGGTTTTTAGAGAGAGGTTAAATAGGCTCTCTCATAGTCGAGCTCTTACTAGTCTTGGGCAAGAGGCTATTTCTGACATTCATTTGATGTTTCAAGAACAAGTTGAGCCTAACATCATGAATGATCTTTTTGCTCCTTGTAACTTTACTAACATTAATGGCTATCCTCACAATATCCCTGACAAGGCTATTGAAGGGTTGCCTTCTTTTCAAGGTAACAATGCCATTAGCGGTGCATCACATGTGAAGAACTTTAATGTTTGCATCTTTAAGTGGTGTAACATTGCTAACTATGAGGATGTAAAGATGAGGCTTTTCATTCTCTCTTTGGAAGAGGATTCTCTTGATTGGTTCACTGAGCAACCTGCTAACTCGTATGATTCTTTACAAGCGATTGCTAATGCTTTCATGGAAAAGTATGGAGAGAGAAGAGAGAATAGTCATTTGATCAGTGCCATTAGCACCATGAAGAAGAATGAGAATGAAACCATGGAGGAGTTTAACAAGAGATTCAATGAATTGGTTAAAAGCATGCCTACTACTGTTAAACCCCCAAATGAATTTCTCTTATGTTCCTATCTGGATTCTTTTGGTGTTGACACTGCTTATGAGTTGAGAAGAAAGGAGCCTGCAACTTTGGGTGTAGCTCAAACTGAAGCCTTGAAAATGGAGAGGGCCAGAAAGCAATCAGGAAAATTTGAGATTCCTGGTTTCACTAGAGGGCCATCGAAATGGAATGATTCCAAATGCAAGGCCAAGGAAGAGGCTACCCATGATCCTATTAAGGAATTAAATCAACTCATCAAGAGCATGGAAGCAAAACACACTAAAAAAATGCAGGCCATGCAAAGTAGGTTGGTGGCCATGGAAAGATCGCAAGTGCAAAGATTCCAACCTAGGCCAAATAATGGATGGCAAAAGTATAAATTCCCTCAACAAGATTATAGGCCTCCAAATCCATTGGAATCCACCAACATGGTCGATCAAATTCCCCCTTTTTGTAGGCCATGTAATGAGTTCCATGAAGAAGCCACATGCCCATATGTAAAGAGGATTATGGAAGGTAACATGTTGGGAGATGAACATGTAGGAACTAGTGGTCAAATCAATATGTTCTCCATGGAAGATCAAATATACACCATTGAAAGTAATCAAGAGATTGACCATAGTCCTAATAATCTTGGGGTCGACAATATGATTGCAAATCTTGACAAAGTCACTAAAATTTTTGGGGAAAAGGCCACATCTGGACAGATTCTTGCTATGGAAAAACACAAAGGGATGACTTATCAGAGAAGAGATATTCAAGACCGGAATAATCACAGAAATTTTTCTCCCCTTACTTCAGAATTAAATTTTGACTTGGACAAATGGGTGAATAATGCAAAGGTTTCTATCCCAGTAACAGAGCTTTTAAAGATACCATCTCAAAGGGCCAAGTTACTAAGTGCAATTGAAGTTACTCAAAGGGAAGAAAAGCCTAATAATGAACCAGAAGATGAAGAAATTGTATTGAAAAGTATGAACTGTTATGTGGGGAATGAAGATCATCTGCCATTTTATGTTTCTTTGATAGTGAATGATCGTCTTTTACACAACTGCATGCTTGATTCAAGGGCTTCATCAAATGTCATGACCAAGAAAGTCATGTAGCAACTGAATTTAAGGGTATCTAGGCCCTATCACAACATATGTTCGATGGATTTTAAGAGAATTGAAGTGTGTGGGATAATTAAAGATTTATAGGTTTTCCTAGTTGCATACCCAGACAGAATAATGACAATGGATATTATTGTGATAGATGTTCCTCATTCATGGGGAATGCTCCTATCAAGAAAATGGGCATCATATTTAGGTGGCAGCCTTCAAATGGTCTTGTCATATGCCACCATCCCCATGCCAGATAATAACTTTGTCAGACTTGATCGGGAGTTAGAGAAAATATATCATGTTGAGGATCCAAGGAAACCCAACAATGAGATTATCTATAGATCATGCTAGACAGGAAGTGATGTTGTGTTGACAAATTTTCTTCCCCCCCCTAGCAGAGCGGATTCAAAATGAAGAGATTAGGCATAGCTCAAAAGGCTTGGGTACTTCAAATCTTCCATCAAAGCATTTTCAAGATAGAGTTGTAGTATTGACAGTAATTGCATCATCATCACCATCGCAACTAACCAAGAAGAAAAGAAAAAAACGAAAAAAGAAAAAGAATATAAAAAATGAGCCACCAGTTTTGAGCAGGATCAAGCCTCAACGCGTCAAAAGTCAAAAAAGGGAAAGGAAGAGGTTTGGTATATCTAATGGCCACAAACAGGTTAACATTAGGGCAACTCATAGTCCCAAGATAGTAAGAATTAGACAGGGCACATCAAAGAAAGAGCCTATGGATTTGCCTGTGAGTAGGCAGGTTCTCAAGATGGATTTCACCGAAGACATTTGATGCCATGGGGTATCCTGTGTGTCATATTCCTAACCCTATCCCTTGTAAATTTTGTTTGAGTAGTTTTATTTCATGAATAAATTGCTATTTATGTTTTCTAGAATAAATTTCCATTTATGTACTTGATTTTATTTGATGTCATTTTGAATGGATACTGCTCATATATATATCTTTGGTCGGTGGATGCGAATTCCAAGTTCTTGCACACTATCACTTCATATCTAGCATGCATCCCCATATGGAGCCAAATGTTGACCACTGGAGTGGCACCTGATGATAATGAGAAGACTCCATGCCCAAGGATGAACCAGAAGACATTTGTAACATCAGATATTGTTAAACACAAGCATCGTGCCACACACACAAAGGGAAAGATAAGCATTGATTGCCTTTCCATTAACCATAGATGTCTATTTATAGTACAATGGTGTGACTCTTGGATTCCACATTCCAAGGTTACTTGGACTCCTTTATGATTGTTCGGCTTCCACACCTACCCTTTGAGGATTAGGTGTCCAACATTCCCTTCCTTAATCCGAAGGGGTATGTGTGAGTCCAAGAAGAGAGTTGTAATACAAATTTGCAAAGTATGCATGGCAGCACTTAGGCTGAATCAGCTCTCTGAAATGTTGGCATAAAGAGGTGGTTTAAGGATGACCACCAACACTGGAACGCAACGCTTATTGCAGTTCTTGGAACTCTTCCAAATCTGGCAAGAAGCTGAGGGTTTCTTCTAGAGGAAGTGTCTCTCATATTTGAAGAGGGAGACCTTCAACCTAGAAGAAGGGAGGTCTACAACTTGCGATGGTTTAAGGATGACCATCAACACTGGAATGCTTAATGTATTTACCGGAACTCTACCAAAGCTAGCAAGAAGCTGAAGTCTTTTGCTAGAGGAAATGCTCTGAATTCTTTGAAGAGGAAGAATATCGACCTCGCATGGATGGATTAAGGTTGTCCACCAACCAAAGGAATGCTCATGGGCATTTGTGTCTCTGGCTACAACTCTGAATCTGGAATAAGAATTTGTGGGTCAGGCTCGCTTGAACTGCTGTGTCTCTGGCTACAACTCTGAATCTGGAATGACAGATTGTGGCTCAAGCTCGCTTGATGTGGCTTCGAAGCTTGTAGATGACCACCATTTTCCCCCCTGTCAAGTACAAGGTGAGATGATGGCGAAACTCAATTGCAAGATTGTTTTATATTCAAGAACAAGTTCTAACATGCGACTTAAACATCTTCTTGGTTGTTGATGTCCATTGCCAAGAAGCGATCCATCCAAGATGAATCTTTGTTCTTGTAGGGGGCTTGTTTTTGAAGCATCTGTGTGAAGAATGGGTGTGGTGACCACAGTGCTTGCATGGGTGAAGATCGAAACAGTGATCTTTCATATGGCCAACTCGATCACAGTGTTGGAATTTTTCAATCTGTTGTTGTTACTGTGGAAGAGGAGCAGGATCTGGAACAACTGAAGGTGAACTGTCATACAGAAGTCCGGGACTTTGAAATTTTATGGGCTTGGAGTAGTCCGGAATATGAAAGGACAACTCCTTGTCATATCCAAAACCTATTTTGTGCTTGCTATGGACAAGCTCTTCCCAAGGTCTGATGATGGGCTTGGGAGGCGCAGGATGGATGTTTGCTTCTGCATGCAAATCTGCGCTTATACTGGGCATTGAATGTGAATCAACCGCAGCATTATTGGCTTGCTGCTTATGGGAGTCTCTTTCAATGTTCTGAGCAAAAACAGGTTCAGAATGGCAACTCTTTTGCTATAACTCCTCTTGTTGTAGCTGAGATTCAAGCTTCAAAAAATTAATCTTCTCTTGTGCATTTTGTAGACAAATTCTAATGTCAGCAAGAGATGATTTGTTAATTTTCACCGTGTCATTAGTTGTAGACTGTATTATAGTTTTCAAAAACTCTAATACTTCATAAACTTTCCCCATTTTTTGATCACAACTATGAACTCACTCACAATTCAATGTCACTACAATATGCTGTAATACACCCACTTTAAAAACAAGAACTCATCGTATTCACTTTCCATATTTCCATGTTGATTTCATTTTTGAACCATCCAAGCTATACCCACTTATAATTGATGCGCACTACATATATTATATGGCCATTATAGATGGATCACATATGGCTCAACATATAGAAGATTTCAAACAATTTGGAATAAAGTATTTGCTCAACGCTTGCACCATGGATACCATACATATTTTTGAGCCAACACATTCATAGTTTAAAAAAATCCAACACACCAAATAAAAAATATTCAAAGAATGCATACACGGTCTCAGTCTTTACCCTGGTCTGAGTCTTTACCCTAGCCTCATTCCACGGACACACCGTATGGCTTTGCAGTAGGAGTAGCGTGGGAGATATTGTTGGAGGCCCAATGGTGGTTGGGCGAGAATTCGAAACTCTCGAAAAATCCTGACAGAGATGCAAATAAGCCCCGTGCTCCATTGTTTCAAATTCGAGTGTGAACCCAAAAAAGTCTATTCCTTACAGGAATTTGCTCCAAGCCTTAGATCGCTCGCTTCACTCGTAACTAGTGAGGCCGTAACGCATGTGTTGACTCATAAAACACAAGCATTGTTGGGTTTTTAAAGCCCCCATGGACACTGTAACGCTTGGGCCGCATGATTATATCACCATTATAAAACAGCCAATGGATCTAGGTACTGCCAAAGCAAAGCCAAATCCAAACGAGTATAAATTGCCACAGGAATCTGCATCGGACATCAGATTGACGTTTAATAATGCTATGACCTACAACCCAATTGGACATGAAGTTCATATCATCGTTGAGCAAATGTTGCAGTTTTTTTTGAGGACCGGTGGAAACCCATTTGTGATAGGTATGAAGAGGAATTGGGATTTTATTTAGACGTAAGAGAGGTTGATTTGCAAGAAACAAAGCACATTTTTAACGGAGAAAAGTCGAATCTTTGCAGACGGAGCCCGACCTGATTTTCTACAGCAAACAGTAGTTCCACAGAAAAGGAAAAACGCCAACAGAAATTAAATCAAGCCATGAAGTAGTGAAGAGCGCGATTTTACAAAGAGAAGGGCGAAGAAAATACGCGATTGGAGCAGGCACAGATTCGATTTTCAGAGATGGAAAAAGAGGTTGATATTCTCAAGCTTTCGATGCAAGACCCACCAGGAAAAGAGTACTCTTCATCCACCCAATCCAGTGCAATCTCTTTCGAAATCAATTTTAACGAGCAACGAGGGAGATCGACACCTCAATGATCTAGTCGAGAGCCTGACACAGGATCATGACACCCTTGGGAAGAGGGTCGAAGGTTTCGCTGGCCAACAGATAGAGGGACCAACGTACTGGAGGGAGGTCGATACCTCAATGTATAACACAGAGACAGAATCCGTGTGTTGGGGACCGGATCCAGACAAAGGTCGTTGCGCAGGGTCTATAGGAGAGTCCGTTGCGGTGAGAAGTGAAGGGTCTGAGCTAGTGTGAAGGGAATGAGCGGTGAGTCGGCGGGAGTGGAAGGGTCGACAGAGGTGCCACAGGCCAGGAGGAGCGCACAGAAGGGAGGAGTGGAGTCTGTGAGTGGGAGGCTTGAACGCAGGTGAGAGTGAAGCCATGGGGGTGGAAGTTACGCTGTGGAGGACTCGATGGGGAGAAGGGCACTTCAATGAAATCCAATAGGAGTTAGTAAAGCTTTCATTAAAATTTAATGAGAACGTTTTGGATGCAACAAAAAGCTTTGAGAAGCTAATAACTGACAAAAAGGATATTGAGGGATTGTCGCTGATTGCTCTTGGTCTCGCTGCTCAAACAACAGCATCTAAGGGTTATGAAGGTGCAACGGCAGAGAATGGGCCATGGATTATTACATTAGATATTCCAAGCTACCGGCTAGTTTTACGGCATGCACGTAATCGCAGTCTTCGCGAGGAGCTCTATCGTGCTTATGCTACTCGCCTCTACTGGAAAGTTAGATAACATTCCAGTTATTGATCAGATTTTGAGACTTCGATTAGAGAAAGCTAAACTACTCTGATACCATGTTAAACACAAGCGTAATGAAACACACACAAAGGGAAAGATAAGCATTGATTTCCTTTCCATTAACCGTAGATGTCTATTTATAGTACAATGGTGTGACTCTTGGATTCCACATTCCAAGGTCACTTGGACTCCTTTATGACTGTTCGGCTTCCACACCTACCCGTTGAGGATTAGGTGTCCAACATATATCATCAGTTCAACAGAGTTTTTAAACTCTACTTCTACTTCTTATCATTTTCTCTTGTACCCAGATTCCACGCCCTATGGGGAATTGTAATAAGTGATGCTAGTAATGATGAATTTGAGTCAATATTGAGTCTGTAATAGGCCTAGGTAACTTGGGACCTTACCAACAAGTGAGTATTACTCTGGGAGGTTTTTTTTACTCGGTTAATTATCATTTCCCTATCAGGACTTAATAATTAATTGAGTTTTTTCGTTCAATTTTACCCCAAAGCCGGAGTACGGCTTGATGGTGAGTCCTAGTGTCTAGAATCAATGTATATTACCATACTAGATCACCCAAAAAAATTTCGTGGAATTTGGTTAGGTCTAGGTAGTGATTTTTTTTATTTTTTAGATTTCCTGCAAATCGAAAATTGCAATAAAAATTGTAATTGAATTGTAATAAGTGTTGCCTAGAGAAGTTATATGGGGTATGAGTAATCAAAATTACACCTCTCACCCTCAACTTTCTACTATGACACACTTTGAGGGGTTAAAAATGTGTTTTGAACTCTCAAAACCCACTTTTCCTAAGTTTAGTGGGAAATTTGGCAATTAATTAAGCCAGAAATTAAATAAATGGAGAAAAATAAATATCCACACATGCTAAATGAGGTGGAAATGAAGTGGAAAATTATGGATGAGTTAAAGTGAAGTCCCAAGGTGATGTGGACTCCTAAAATTAAGGAAAATACATGTGCTCAAATAAATTGAATTTCCGGCATTAAATGAGAGTTGCTTACTTGGAAATTCAAATTTGTGAAGTTAGTGCATATTTGAGAGGATTTTGGAGAATGTTTGGTGGAGATTTTTGTGGAAAATTGCCCCACATGGGTTACCAACCATATACACTTGTCATTTCATCATAAAATTCGAATTTGGTACATAAGGGAAGAAAAAAATGATGTCAACTTGCCAGAATCCGTTTTTTACACTTGGCAATGGAACTCCACATATCAAATTCAAATTTTCCTTGTGATCTCCTCTCTCTCACCACTTGGAATATGGTTCTTCATTGGGATTTGCTCCCAACTTTCTATATAATGGAGCCATGGGCTCTCATATTGTATCATTGTTTACTAGCTATTGTGTTTGGCGAAGCTCTGCTTCTATGTACTTGTGTTCTTCATATGAATAAAAAGACTTGGGGGTTCATTCATGATTGTTATTCCATTGGAGCATTGCTTGGATCATTGATGATATATCTCTACTTGTGCCTTTGATTTATATTTCATTTTGCTCATATGCTTTTGTTGAATTGTAGATGTATAGCTATCTTACATTTACAAATGTTTATTTGGTATGCTATAGGCTAGAAAACTTGTCTATTTTCATACAAATTTTAGAGTTTTCTTGTCATTGTTTATTGATTTAATCCATGTGAGCTAATGTTTGTTAGAAGTTTTGTAGAGGATCATCGTTGAATCAACTAGCAAGCGTGAGAGGAAGTCTTCAACAGACCAACCCACTCTTGGCATTATTTTCAAGGAGCTCTCATCATTATTTGAATTTCATAGAACTAATTTATTTTTTGAAAGTACTTGTTTTTGCAGGGTTCTCCTTCACATAGTCTATGCATGAATCAAAATATAAAAAAAATAATATTTACATCTTTTAATTGTGCTTTCATTTCATTATACAGCTATTCAGGAGCTTCTCATAAACTAGACAAGCGATGGGGATCTTTTCCCGTCACTTGATTTAGCCTTTGTATATTGTTTTGTAGCATATTCACATACTTACATGCTCTCTTTTTCACTAACTTTGGTTCTATTTTTTGCAGCCCTAACATTCTTGTTTGTAGGTTCTCTCTAGCTTCAAGTCGCATTCGAAGGAGGCCGTGGGCATTAGGAGAGCTTGTGGAAGAAGGCTAGGTCATACACCACTTGGGAGCTTGTATTCTCCAATTGTAGAACTCTTGCATCTCTTTTGAGGCTCCCTAGTTGAAGGGATTTTATTTTTGTTTCAATAATTCACATTGTATTCTCTCATCGATTCCTTGGGAAGTCCTCCAAGAGACTCTAACCTCATTGTAACACCATAATAATAAAAAAATTCTGTTTTTTTTCTAGGAGCCTGGGTTTTACCCATTGGCATCCCTATCTCTCCATTGCAAAGGAGAGAATTTGTAGATGGATTGACTTAGTGGTTTTGACATTTCCATTTTCTTTCACATCACATATGCATGCTCTAACTGGGAAGTAACACAAATCACATTTTTTTTTCCTAAAGTTTGTTTCACAAATCTCAAGCCACATTTCCATTTTAAGAATATTAAAGCATTGTGTATTTGACAAAGTTTGTCTTTCAAAGCAGTCACTTATTTTCATGTCAAGCTAATTTCCTCAAGTTTAAAGTTCCTTTTGCAAAGCTATTGTGAGCACAAATCTCAATTTCATTTTTAAAGCATTGCAATTTACTTTACATGCAAATTAATTGCTCATAAGCATCAAGCTTTTAATTGATTCATCATTAGCAACTCACAATTTCAATTGTTCTTGAAGCTTATGCATCTTATGTTTACTTGAGAAAATACAAGTTTACTTGGGAGCGGGAGCGAAAACGAGGAGCGGGAGCGAGAGCGCCATTTTCAGAAGCTCTCGGTCCGAGAGCTTTTCGGGGAGCGCTTTTTTATAATATATATATTTTTTATATTTTATATTTTGATGCATATATGTCAACAAAAGCATGTAGAATGTTGAATTATACATAAAAAACATAAAAACATAGATTGAACCAAAGGTATTTTTATCATTACCTCTAGATTCGTATAGAGATCTTTGTCATTAATATCACCCTCTAAGCATTCACTCCGGGAGCGCGCTCCAGGAGCGAGTTCGATAGGGGGGAGGCGCTCCCCCATGTTGAACACTCTGTGTCAACGACCCCATAGCAGTACACACCCATTTTTTCAAATGAGATTCATCATGTTCGAGGTGTTCGCGCTATTCAGATTTCATCGTCAGACGACAATTTTATAAATGATGTAAACCCATTATGCATGTTTATGATGTAAATGATCTAAGTAAGACCACCATGTATGTAACAACCTAGGTAAGCCTAGTATTTTGGTGATGATTTCTATCCTAGGAGGTTTTTGGTCTCACTGATTCATTTGTGTTTCTCGACACAAGTGATCGGCAAAGTTTTCCCCTCCAACTTCAACCCAAAGCTAGGGTGGATTTTGTCATCAAGATGCTAAGTGAGTCCTAGTGTTTTCTATTGAGTCTTTGTAAAGGTAGTTTGGGAATAATACTAGCTAATTGGCTAGATTATTTAGTACAAGTTGCTTGGTCTACTAGATCATGGTTTTGAGTTGCAGAATTGGGTAGCCACCTGAGGGTCTATACGAATGGGTATTCCCCCTTTATGTGCCTAAATGTATTTATCTTATGTAAAGAGGGTTGGAAAAATAATTAACTCCCCTCTCAGTCAATTAATTAAATTTTCTGGCCAAATTAATTAAAAATCCTAAGCCAAAAATTTAATTAATTTTAAGTCCTAAGTGAGTTAAAATTCTTCAAAGGCAAAATTCGTGGGTCCTTAAAAAATAAATTTTTAAAGGTCCCATGCCAAGGGAATATTGAGAATTTCAAGAAATTTTGGACCCTTGGGCCTTGGTGGTTAAGTCAAAGTCAAAATTTTGAGGTAATTAACTCAAAAATATTATTTTTGAGTTAATTAAAATGGATTAAATGATAAATTCGAATTTCCTCAAAATTATAATTTCGACGATCTAGATTAAAAGATAACTAAATCTTTTCGACGGTCGAGATTATTTTGACAAGGATCAACCGAACTAGCCGTTGGAGATTTTATCTTATAAATTAGAGGTCTTTGTATGTCATTTGCATTCGATCTTTGAATCGTGCACTTGTTCTTGGAAGCTCTTGTAATTTTCTTTTATGAATAAAGCATAAAGACTTTGGGGTTACAAACTTTGGTGTTCCTTTTCCAGATCTATGTGGTGATATTGTCTCCAACATCTGTTGCTTTTATTAGCAATTTGATGGTTGATGGCCTTTATGGATTGATCTGCATACAGGTATCTTGTGCAGTTTTCTAGGTTTCTAAAATTGCATTTTGATTTGACGGAAATATCAATTATCTATTTTTCTGAAAGGTCTCATGTTTATTTTTTAATCTCTATCAATCTAAAATTCAAATCTAAGTGTGCAGAGATCATTATTCAAGATTTGAACATTTGGGGAAGTCTTCAGTTAGATTAGCCGACTCTCAGATTTCAGAAAATCTGAAAAAGCTCATTGTTTCCTAATTCCCAAAGTTATCTCACGGAATTTTGTTTTTATAGGGTCTTCTTGGGCTTGTGCCTCTCTTAATTTCGTTTTTTATTAATTGTGCAAAATGGTTTTAAATCTAGCCATGAGGGTTCTTTATCTGTAAAATAGCATTGTAAATTCTGCAAATATTCACCAGGGTTTAAGGGTTTATTTTTTGTGCATATTTTTGGGTTTGGATTTCTCGTTTTTCTGGTCTTGTGCAGGTTTCACAAGGAGATTATCAAGAATTTTTTTAGATCTGAGCCAGATCTAGGCCCTGGAGAGTAAGATACTAAGATCTGGCCACAGGATTGTTTTGGGTTGCAGATCTGGGCAGCATCTTGATTTAAAGAATTAAATAATTACAGATGCATTGGTTCTAACAGGAAAAATTTGAAAACTCTGTGTGCCTGTGTTGTACGCCTGTAGCTGCTCCCTTGATCTGCTCTTGCTTGTGCCATTTCCTTAGCATTCACGCTGCTTCCCATCGCACCCATCTGTCGCCGCTCCATTTATCTTCATTTCTCTAATCCATATTACACTCTATCCGTATGATCCGTACGGTTTCCTTGTCCTTGCTAGTTTCTTCACGTTGTTTGTACACTGTGTTTTGACCTGCATTTCCATTCCCCACGCATCCATTTTCCCTTGCTGCTTGCTCCTTGCCGGCGTCCCCACGCTGTCCGTATGCACCCACGCTGCTTGCCTTCATTGCCTCACGCAACTGCAAACCCTCATAGCCTTTTCACGCTTTTACATTACCAGATCTGTGGCTCCCCATTGCTGCCAGACCCGTCCGTACGACTCGCTCAAATATCCTCACACTGCTCCCTTGACATTTTATTTGACGCTGCCAACCTTCGCGTCATTCCTTTAACCTGCATAAACTTAAAACTTTACGTAAAAGAACTTTTAGATTTTCAATTTTTTGATTTGGTTTTAACTTTAATTTTTAACTTTTACTTTGCTTTAGTTTTCATTTTAAATTTTTAGTTTTAGTTTTAGTTCTAGCTTTGGATTTTAAATTTTAGATTTTCGATTTTTTTTACTTTGCTTTAGTTTTAGTTTTAAGATTTTTTAATTTTTACTTGGCTTTAGTTTTAGTCATAAGTTTTCTTAGATTTTTTTTTCTTTTGAATTTGTTTTGTTAGCTTTAAAGTTTGATTTAATTTTAAGATTTGATTTCTTTTTTAGTTTTTAGATTTTGAAATTTTAAGATATAAAAAAAATAAAAATAAATAAAAAATAAAAAATAAAAAAATTTCAAAATTTTTAACTTTTTATTTTTTTATTTTTATAGAACTTTAGTTTTAGTTGTATATATATTTTTGTTTTTTTTTAGTTTTATTAACTTTAGATTTAAAAAGGAAAATACAAAAAATATTTAAAAAAATAGAAAAGGGTAAAAAAAACTTTAATGAAGTGGTTTTGGATTAAAATTTTCCCATAAGTCAAGGGTGGAAGTTTTTATCTAAAACATGACTATAGGAAAATTTTAATTTTCTGAATTGGAATTATTTGGAATATCATAAATTCGGAAATATTGGAAATGTCTGGCATTTAAATTCGATGGTACTCTCATATTTTTTGTTTCGAAGTTTAAATTGTTGGTTCAAAGTATTTTCACGCTTAACCGTGGTTGATGATTATTGAACTATTTTTAATTGTGGTTTTAAGTTGCTTGAAATTGGTGATTAATTGCTTTAGTCAACTTTGAGAATATTTCAAGTAATGATAAATTGCATGTCTTTATCAAACATTGTTGATGCATGATTACAAAGGGTATTTTATCGAATATCATTGTGGTGGATTGAATTTTCATAGCAGCAATTACCTATTAAATACTTGACTTAATTTCATAATGGGATATTTTTTACTCCACAGGGCATTGGTTTTAAACTTCAAATCTAATTGGATCTGTAAACTCTAGTTAATCTTAACAAGTATTTTGGTCAATTAACTGTGTCTCCTGAATTGATTGGTTTTCAACCAATTCTCCTTCTTCATTTTCGTTAGGGTCTACCTCCATTAGTCTGCAAGGAGACAGCTTAGATAGAGAGATTGGGGATCAGGGTGACAGCCCCCGATCTGAGCCGTTGCCGCGGTGCCTAGACATTCAGTGCGACAACACCACGCAACCCCGCAACCTTCAGCAAATATATAAAGTGATCTTGTGGAACAATCTTATTAAGATCATTTCCATTTTCATAATAGGCATTCTAACTTAGTTGCATATTTTAAATTTACCTCCAAGCATAAGCTTGGTTGATAGAAATCATACGAAAAAAGCTTTCTTGAAAAATTCTTCCATTTGGTACAAAGTTAGGTAAAAGTGTGTGACCCTACAGTTATGAAGGTGGCTTGTCCCCTTGTAGGAACGAAGGCACACGCTGGCTCGTAAGACTCAGGGGACGGGTATCGTTAATGACACCCCCATGCTCTCGCCCCCTCTTTCTTACAGTCACCCTAATTTTTACCCCTTGGTAAGAGCACAAGAGGAGGACTTCTCACCTAGATTAAGCATTTTAGATTAAAAGTAACCAAGATTAATTGCATCCAAATTTAGTTTAATTGCATCTCATGCTTTGATTCAGAAATCTATTTATCTTGAAAGAATTTTACTTCATTTAAGCAAATACATTTTCATTTCAAAGAGAAATACTCTGGAGGCACTGGTTTCTCATATATTTCATGCTTATCTTATGTATTGATGATTATTGCTCATATCACGTTTTTTTCTTATAAATCTGAAGAAGTAATCTATTTAACTCTAACAATTCTCCTAAAAAACTCACATCTTTAACTTAGTTTTTTTTCTTTAGGGACAACCCCCCATAACTAACCTAAGAGATAGCTTAAATGGAGAGAGTCGAGAATAGGTGACAACCCCTTCTCTGAGTTCCTTGCCACCAACCACACTTAGTGGGGTTGAAGGCTTTTCCCACTAACTAGTAGGTAGGTGTAGGTGGCAAGCGATAACAGGCAGCATTACAGTTACAGCAGCAGCACAATTGTTGGTGGAAAACTTGTCAGACATCAATAGTGCAAAGGATGCTCCAGGGTCAGAGCAATGTGTAATAGGCATGTTGTTAGAGCACTATCCTCGCTAAGAGAGAGTGTTGATTTTTGTTAGCATCAGAAGTGCTCTAAGTCTCAAAATGTGTGGAGAGGCTTAAGCACATGTATTCCAAAGCACCCAGAAATCGTTTGTGAAAATTCCACTCAGAATGTATTTTATTAAAATAATTAATTATTTTAATGTGACTCTAAGTTTAAACTTAGGAAAATTAAATATTTAAAGGGTGTTAATAAAACAGAGTGTGAATCTTTTAGAGAACATGGATCACGTCAAGTTATAATCTTAGTTTTTTATTAGAGATATAATCTCAGTCGTTGAAGTCTCAACAAGAAGGCTATAAAGGAAGGCTTGAGGGTCATTTGGAAAGACACACCGAGTGAATCTAAGTGATCGATTTTCTGAAGTGAGCAGTGCTCAGAGGAGAATTCGATCTAAGTGATTCTAGCACAGTGAGGGGCAGGCATAGCTTCTGGAGAGAGATTTTCTCAGCCAGAGAATCATCAGCAGGGAGAGGCAGAGAGTGATCCAGCAGCTCTCACACAAAGGCTGACGCGGGGCCACGTAGAGGCAACATAGGGGGTGAGAAAGAATCTGAGATTTTGCAGAAGAATCAGTTTCAGAAGCTGGGAACCGAAGTGTGAGACTGGGAGGCTGAAAGCATTTATTCTGGGTTGCAGATCGATCACCTAGCTGGGTGATGCATTGCCTAGAGAGACTGACACAAGGACTGCGTAGGGACTGCACAGGGCCTGCCAGGGGCACTTCTTCCAGTGACCGGATGAGCCAGGATTTTTTCAGTAAGTAAGTGAGGTAAAAGTTAAAACTCACAATCTTTCTGCAAGTATTTCTCTCTCTATAACTGAATTACCTTTGTGGTATTCAGAAATGTATTCAAGATTTGCTACTGCTTAATAAAATCAAACCCTCAGTTCTGTTGCACCGGTTTTCCTGCATTGGGTTTTTCCGGAGACTTTCGTCCAAAAATAACGGTGTCCTATGTGTATATTTTTTCTTTTCTCAGTTTCCTTGTTTCAGAATCATAAGTAATTAAGTGTAGGCTGCTTCAGTGATTTGCTTCAATATTTCATGAAGAAATCTGGAATAATTTTGTAATGTGATTTTCAAATAGGAGAAGTAAATTCAGCTGGTTGGAGTGGGATTCTGGAGATCATTTAGATCTAGGAATTTTCACACCATACAATGTTCTTAATATATATTCATTCGATGGGCGAAAGAGATCCTTCAATAGTGATGCCAACTTGACCTTGCCAATGTAACCCTTTTTAATTTTGACTTTAATTATATTTCTGAATTACTTGATGATTGGTTTCCCAAGAAAAATTTGTCACGTCATATAGTAATAATATTTCTTTACCCAATTTCGAATTTTCTCCTTTGTCCAATTTGAATTCTTCTTCTCTGGGCAAGATGGACTTTCCTTTGGTGCAGTTGGGTTTCTCATGGGAAATTCATCCCATAGTTGCCCCAATTTTCAACATGAATATCATTGTAAGAAACGCTTTCCCTCGGACCTTGACCTTGTGAATACCTATCACCATCAAAAAATCTTGAAACCCGAAGTCATGAGCCTTCTTTTCTAGGGCTTTTCTTTGAGAACATTTTGCTTCTTTGAAGCCTTGAACCATTATTGAGTCTCTCTCTTGAATGGGTTCTAGCTTGATCACTTTGTGCCTTGTACCTAGCATATATATTTTAAGCGATCTCCTTCCTAACGAGACTCCTCCCATTGGTGAAAGTCCGTAAAGAGAAGGGGGTTTTGGATGAGGTGACATTGGGCCTCTACCCCACTGTTAGCACTTTCTCTAGCTCTTGTCTTTTAGGGTTTCCGTCTCCAAGGCCTACTAGATTATTGTGGTAACAAATCCCAATTTCGAAATATTTGTGATGACATCAACTTTCCTAACCTTCTAACTCATTGGAACTATTGAGATTGAGGAAAGCTTCTCTCAAATCTTTTTGGGCCTAGAAATAAAATTTAAAACTATAAAGCAATCAAAGTAATTCCTTTCCATTATTTTTCTTAAGGTCCGATAGACCAATGTTTGTTTCAATTAATGTTAACAATCATCATCACAAAGCCAATGAACAACATTGGTAAACCTTTCTATTGCATATCTACTTAACATATTCCAATCCAATAACAAATGAACTCATATTCCATCACAATCCCTCATAAATCTGTCAAATCACATCAATTCACAGATAATAACTAGACACACTGAAATGGCTATAATTATGATATATTGGCAATGGATAAAGTACAAAAATGGAATGTTTGGGGTTTATGATGGGTAAAGGGAAAGGGAAAAATGAGTGGAAGAGGAGTATAATTCTAGGGTTCACTAATGTCTTCTAATAGTTGATGTAAAAATGTAAATTTTTGTAGATGTTCTATGTTTGATGCAACTTTACTTTTTATCTCAATATCAGTCAGTAATCACATAAACAAGAAAGTAAAATGATGATAGAACATACCAGTGGATCGACAGAAGACGAGCCAAAAAAATATAAGCGTGTTGGTGCGTTACGGCGATCAACGGGATGCTTCAACCGGCAAAGTCTCAATACGGTCAGCCAACTAGAAGTGTCACACAACCCTCTAGGACAGCCAGATTAGTCAACCCAAAAGTCAACGAAAGTCAACGTTGTCACAGTGAACGGTTAACGCAAACAGCAGCAGCAAGAAAGTCAACGTCCAACCTCGGTTTTGTTGAAATTTGGTTACCGGAGGACAGGTGGTTCCCTAAGGCTTTGATCTTTGGCCTAGGGAAAAGTGTCCAAAAGAATTTAATTTTTCTCCTAAAGTGGCTTTATAAAGTTATAAAATAAAATCTAATTTAAAAGTGACTTTAAGTGAAAAAGTTACTAAAGTCTAATTTTAAAGTGACTTTAATAAAGTTAATGTAAAATTATAAAGGAAAAGTGACTTTGGAAATAAATGACTAAGTGGGTCTTTATTAAAGTGGGGTGAATTAAAAAATAGAAAGTGAGATTTAAAAGAGCATTTAATCTCAGCCCTAGATCTAAAGCTATTTCAGCCATTGGATTTGGGGATAACTCAAAAGTCACTTAGAGTTCTATTAAAGGAGGAAAAGGAGAGAAAAGGTCATTCATTCATTAATTCTTTCATGCGCAGATTGAGAGAAGGAGAAGGAGAAGGCTGAAGAGAATTTTCTGAGCAGTGAGAAGAAGGAGGGCAGCAGCACTAACTTTCAGCAAATCTGTACAGCAGTGCAGAGCACGAAGTTTGAGGCAAGTGGGCACAAATTTCGAGGAGAGAAAACTGCAGATTTTGAGGGAGGCCGTACAGCCATTTCGACACTGTTTTCGAGGTTGTTCGTACAGTTTTGAAGGCTGTAATTTATGCTGTAATTTTTCTGTTTTGTGGGCACGGAAACCGAGGTGGAGTTTGGCACAATTTTCGAGATAAGTTCTGTTTCGAAGTTGTTGTAATTTTTTTTGCTGTGTAAATTTCTGCATCACTGTAAAAGAAATATTCAGAAAATAAAGAGAAGCTTTCGAACTGGTTTTCCCCAAGAGTTGTAGGGGGTTTTTCCAGGGTCATGTTGACCAAAAATCACTATGTTAAAATGTTTTGTGTGGCTGTTTTAGTCTGCTGATTTTTATTTCTACAATATCCAGCGCTATGAAAATTTTCCAGAATTTGTGTTTTCAGAAAATATTTATTTTCCAGCTTGTTGAATGTAAGACTATGGGAAAGGGCATTTAACTATTTGGAGAAATAAGGTGAAACTGAAAACCGGGGTGGGAAAATAGAAATTTCTACAGGTTTTTGTGCCAAAAAATGTGGATTGATGAGATCGAAGTTTAGGGAGAGTTTCGGGTCAATTTGACCAAGTGTTGACCAAAGTCAACACTGGTTAATTTCTCCGCTGGAAACCCTAGACAGTCTGAAACCCTAGCTGTTGCTTTTTCCCACGTGTGAGTGAAGAAGAGACTCCAATAGATGATCGAACCAATCAAATGAGGAGAGAGGATGTGATGTGATGGATGAGTGAAAATTTCCTCCAACGTTGACCAATTTATATCCATCAATGAGGGTCTGTGACACAACTGCTAGGGCTTCAAGCCTACATTTCATTTCAGGCCGACCTGCACATATTTTGAATAAATTCAAAATAAATGTTCTGCTCATCGGATCAAGATGATCTTTAGATCCATCTTGCACCTCTCCGAAAGAGGAATCCAATAAAAATATTGGCATCTTCATCTTATTGGAAACACTGAGAGGGGGGTGAATTAGTATTTCTTTTCAATTGTTAAGTTTTGCCAGTTAGTGTTAATCAAGGTTGTCATTGATGTCAATATGGAATTGATTGAGATGTCAATATTCTTGAGATGCCTGGTTCCAGATGATGATGACATGACTCTTGGTTGATACCAACAATGAAGATGTCAAGTCACGAAGAAGTCAAACCACTAATGAAGGAAGCCCTTAGAAATACTTGATCTAACGCTGCATGCAATTGATGATCTAGACCTTAATCTTTGATGACATATGGAGAACTACACGTGATGATGATCACGTGGTTAGAAGATTAAATGATGACATGGAAGATCTCATTTGATGGTTGGAAGACTATCTTACTATCTTGGAATTGTCCTAATGATGAAGTTGCCTATGTCATATCACTGCACTATGACATGAATACATGATGACACTATGATGAATCACTTGTGACATAAGAGGACATGGAGGACCTCATGATGATGTGGAAATAATATAAAGACATAGTTGGAGTCATAACAATAAAGAAGCCCTAATAACCTCTTGCTGTCCCAATCACTTTCTGCACATAAAAATTCAAGGACAGTTATAAAGAAAAATAAATTTTGGCACCTTGGAGGCAGCCTATCACAACGAGTCCTACACCATCTTGAAGAGAATAATTTTGCCTTTCCAACGAGCTATTACTCAGCCCGAAACTCCAAGCAGTTTGAAAGTTATTGATTTTTTAAGTTAAGGAAATTAACCCTAGCAGCTAGCCAACCTATACACAGTCATTCATGTCGGCCTCTCTCCATGAGACATGTCTCTTCATTAAGGGTCGAAACTAATATAAATTGACGTTGAAAAGCCTCATTTTAGCATCAAAATTTCGGTGATCATTTCAGAGATAAGATACAGAACAGTGAGGAGAGGAGGATTTAAGAGTTGTTTGTTTGGGTTATTCCTTTTCAAAGTCGGACAACAAATTATTTTGGCAAGCCATCTGTGGAGTTTACATATATATTTCAGACCTGAAATAAAGTCCTGAAACATTACACTGGCAGCCACCTATTCCAGACCTGTAATTACAAAGATATATGGGTTGGCTGTCATTTAATTTGGACAATACAGAACTCGGATTGCAGAAAGGAAGATCACAGTTTGAGGAGGGCTCGTCATATATATAAACCTCAGACCTGTAGGCTGTATTTGAAGGAGAGCTCGGATCAGAAGTATAGTTCTGTGGACAGCAACATAACTCGGACCTGTGACAGCTTTTGTAAGAGGGATAAGGCAGACTTGTTGAAAGACACCAAGAGCTATTTAAAGAACAAGTACTGGCATGTGTAGCAGACCTGTGGAGACACAATATACGGACCTGTTATAACATTTGTTGCAGAATTATGGAGACATAGTTTTGGACACCTATATTTGTTGTGGGACTGTAATATGTTAAAGAGTCTTTGAAGACTTAATTGGAAGAGCCTATTGTGCACGTTGAAGCAGGCCAGAAGAAGTGTCTCTTGTGAGCAGAGTTGGACTATATTGAAGCATAAAGACCAATCTAAAATAGCTTGGTCCAATATAGAACATCAGCAGATCTGTGGAGCATCTCTTCTTGACGTGGACAGTCTTTTGAAACAGTTTTCTAAAAGCAGCCCTTTGAGACAATTTGAGCAGACCTAGGAGGCATTTTGAAGCACTCCCTTTATGTCTTTAGAGCAGCCCTTGAAAAGATTCTGAAGCAGCATTTTGTAGATATTTTGGAACAGTCTTTGAGGAATTATTGAAGGTGTTTAGATCAGAATAAGAGTCGGTTTCATAGCAGCTTTAAAGACAGTTTTGGAAGACCTCCTGAAGTGGATTTTTTGGAACATATTTGAAGTAGTGCTTGAGCACCTATTAAAGACACCTTGAAGGATACTTGAAGATATTTGAAAGACTTATAGAAGCTGGTCTTGGAGATATTATTGGAGACCTGATGCGTTGAAGCCATCATGAGGTGACTTTGGAGATCTTTGGTTGGGTATCATGAAGAGCAGTGGCGACACCTTCATGATAAGAAAAGGTTGTCATTGATGAAGTGATTTGGAGAAGACATTACTGAAGATTGACAGGGCTCATTGAAGAAGATATTGGGAGCCATGAAGAATCATCAAACATATCTTGATGAATTGAAGCTGAGGGTTGGAGCCTCATAAGAAACAAGGTTGGTGCCTCAAAGTGACAAGGTTGGAGCCTTGGAAGATAGGGTTGGGGCCTTAGAGGTTGGTGCCTCAAATTGACAAGGTTGGAGCCTTGGAAAGACCAAGTCGGTGCTTGGCACAATACAGGTTGGAGCCTGGACGATTGGAGTCTTCATCTAGGGTTGGAGCCCTATATCATTATTGTACTTTACTTATTATAAAGAAGAAATTAATAATAGTATATATTCCATCATTGTTTATTTTGTGTTCTAAATATAAGTGATCTAACTGGTAAAATTAACAATTGAAAAGAAATACTGATTCACCCCCCTCTCAGTATTTCCAACAGTTAGATTCTTCACAATTAAAGACAGAGAGATGTATAATAATAATATTATTAAGGATTAATAAGAACTTCAATCCTTTTTCAAATAATTGAGTACAATATATGTGTGAGGGCACCAACCCTTCAATGAATCAGGCACCAACCTGTTGCCAAGCACCAACTTGGACTTTGATGAGGCTTCGACCTCTAGGGCTTTGACCCTATTTTTCAAGGCACCAACCTTGTGTTTAGGAGCTCCTACCCCAAGGACACCAATCCTTCTTTGCTTCTTTACTAGACTATTAATTCACAATTGCTCCATTCACCAATCTACACAATACTGCATCATCTATTCTGCACGACACATCTTCATTAATTCCGCACTAATGTTCTTGTACCAAGACTTCAGCACTGCACCAAGATTTCTGCACCACACCAAGAGTTCAGCACTGCACCATGCCAAGACTTCTGCACCACAGCTTCTCCAACATTCTTACTGCATCAAAACTTTAGCAAAAATATTTTTGCACCAGGCTGCACCAAATCACAGATCCGAAATAAGATATTCTGTCATAGGGATTACAAGACCGAATCATGGATAGACGTCATGGCTTTATCCCTTCACAGATCCAAAGTGAAGATATGCTGACACAAGTCCGAAATCAGATATGCTATCATAGTTCCAAAATCAGATATTCTATCACAGGTCTGAATTGCCATAGGTCCGAATTGTGAAAATTGCTATAGGTCCGAATTGCCACAAGTCCGAATTGAGAAGGCTGACACAGATCCGAAAATTATCACAGTCCGAAGTTGTTTTAACTGCAACTGCACCGAGATAAGATCACTGTTCTGAAAGGTTTAGATGAGCTCTGGTCATGGATTTGCACAGTCCGAAAAAGCCCTAAAAACATAATCTAAACTCAGAGATAATCCGCAAAACCGAGACAGTCCAAGCTACACCAAGAATAGTGTCTGATCCATTGTAGCTGCTCCAGGTATCTAAGATTTTTGTTTTTTCTAACCCAATCAGATTTTATCCTTCGTGCCTTCAAGTTCACGAGTTGTGAACTGAATCTCTCTCACTATAAAGGATGATCGAACTAAATTGGTTGAGGAATGAAGCGGATCTATGTTTTTATAATGGTTCAAGCGTAAATAGTTATGTCCCCAAGGCAGGCCGACATGGTTAGGCTGGAACAGGTCGGCTTCAAGACCAGAATATTATTTTCAACTTGTAAATTTTTGTTCTCCCTCACTGTTTGGAGTTTTCGGCCAAGTGATAGCTCATTAGAAAGCTAAAAATATGCTCTAGAGGGTGGTGGGGGTTTCATAGAGAAATTTTGCCTCCAAGGTAGTGAAAAATAATATTTTAATGTGACTGGTCTTTTACAGGTGCAGAAATAGAGGTAGGCAAAATGTCTAGGGGTTCTTTATGGTTTTGAATAGCCTTCTTTATCATAAGGTTACCATGCCATAGTGATATGTGTCTTCATGAGTCCTCCATCGTCATTCATCATCATCAAGCATCTTATTGCCATCAATGACAACTTAGATTAACACATCTAAGCATCACAACATGGAGTTTGGACCTAGTTGTCCAAAATTAACACTCCCTCTCAACTAGGGAGAACTCCATCCACCTATGCAATCCAAACATCGTGCGTCATCCCGCCGTAACTTGCTTTGCTGGCTTCTTTATTTCAGAACAAAATTGGGTCAGTCACAAAGACATCATTCCCGGCTGACAAATTCAGCCTAGAGGTCCGAAACCTCTATAGGACTCAAAGAGTTTCATACCAACCCAAAGTTGGTTTATCTGACCCGAAGCCATTAGGAGGTCTGAAACCTCACTAGACTTGATCCCAGATCAAGTAGTTGGACACGTGCCATCCTAGACATAGAGAGTACGGCAATCTCTGATGCGTCCATCAGTCTTTTTTACTAGTCTCTAGCTTTTTCCACCTCACTGGGCAAATGAGAGGTACTTCCCATGAGTCTGGGACTCAAAGGGTAGGATGCATACGGGGCACAGATCATGAGAGGTGAACCAACTCAACATCATAACGGTGGGGCAGAAGCACCACAAGGTTCAACAAGCTTAGCCCCGTGTGTGCTTATAGCTCCGAGAAGCTATCCCCAAAGCCCCCTAGAGCTCCTAGAGCTCATCGTCCAACAGGACCCTCAGAATAGGGTCGTTCCACGATTCCAAGATTCTCACAGAAGGTTAGGAACTTGACCTTCCCCAGGGGCTTTGTGAGAATATCCGCGATCTGCTCATCTATTCCTATATGATCGAGCCTTACGGCGCCTCACTGTACCATATCCCAGATAAAGCGGTACCTGATATCAATATGCTTGGATCGATCGTGGAACACGGGATTCTCGGACAACCGAATCCCACTCTCGCTATCATAGAGTATGGTGGTGGTATCCAGCACATGCCCGAACAGCTCACTAAAGATCTTTCGCAACCAAACTGCTTCACAACAGGCCATACTCGCTACAATGTATTCGGCTTCCGTGGTGCTCAAAGCCACAGACTTCTTCTTCTTTCTCATCCAAGATATCGAACAAGAACCAAGTGTGCAGCAGCATCCCGATGTGCTCTTACGATCCACCACACTGCCAGCCCAATCGGCATTAGTATATCCATGGAGTGTCACGTTCCCGGTAGTGTATCTCAGCCCATGGTTTATTGTGCCCCGAAGATATCTCAACAAATTCTTGGCACCAACCCAGTGAAAGTGATGAGGCTCAACCATACGTTGACTCAAAGTGTTCACTACAAAAAATACTTCCGGACGGGTGTCCACTAAGAACATCAGGGCCCCTACGAGTTGACGATACTCAATAGGATTTGCTAGCACGAGCCCAGCAGCGCTGCCACTCAACTTCTTAAAGTTGAGCTCCATCGGTGTCGTCACGGACTTACAATCCACCATTCCAAATCTTTCCAGAAGCTTCACAATATATTTTCCTTGAGAAAGGAAAATTTCGCCAGGTCTCTGCCAGACCTCCAGGCCTAGGAAGTAATGCATCGATCCTAGGTCCTTCATCTCGAACTCAGCAACGACCTCCCTCCTGCACTGATGAATAAGAGGGTCAGCACCTGTCGGAAGAGGTCATCCACATACAGCACTAGAATGAGAGGCTTTTCTCTATCAACCTTGAAGTAAAGGTTTGGATCAGCATTACTACGAGTGAAGCCCAGCTTCATCAAGTAGTTATCTATCATCTCGTACCAAGCTCTGGGTGCTTGCTTCAACCCATAGAGAGCTTTCTTCAACCTGCAGACATGGGTGTCCAAATCCTGGACTTCGAACCCCAGAGGTTGCTCCACATACACCTCTTCCTTTATCGCACCATGTAGAAATGCGGTCTTCACATCCATCTGATGAAGATTCCATCCTTGCGTAGCAGCAAGGGCTATGATAGATCGGATGGTGGTATACCGGGCCACAGGTGCAAATATGTCATCATAGTCTACGCCTTCCTTTTGAGAGAAGCCACGGGCAACGAATCTTGCCTTGAACTTTTCAGCACTACCATTAGATCCATGCTTGATCTTAGAGCCATTTTGAGGTGATAACTGCTTTGTCCTCCGGTCTCGGAACCACATCCTAAACATCATTCTTCATAATGGACTCATATTATTCGTGCATAGCATCCTTCCAGACTTGATGCTTTACAGCTTCCTCAAAAGATCCAAGCTCAGATTGTACGATAGTACTCATGGCTGCTAGATACCCTTGGTATCTATTCGGCTTCTTGCTTTCACGTAATGTCCCCCTTGGGGCCATATGATTCTCGGCATCCTCGAGAGTGTCCCTAAGCCATGATAGTCTTTTCCTCATTGAAGGAGGTGGATCAATAGGGTCCATCGGTCCTTCAACATTGAGCATCATCTCATCCTTCGGTTCTTCTTGATTTCTAGGCCTTGCTTCGTGATCTTCCTTAGATCTCGGAAGATTGACTACTTTCTTCAGGGAAGCATCTTCGTCAAAGGTAACATCGTGGCATATCTCCACTTCCCTTTGACCAGGCACGTAGACTCTATAGGCCTTCGAAGTCTCGCTATAGCCCACAAACATTCCCTTCTTTCCAGAAGCATCCAACTTACTCCTCTTCTCCTTCGGTACATGAAAATAAACAGGACATCCAAAAACTCTAAAATGTGAGACGTCAGATTTCTTACCAAAGAAAACCTCTTTGGGAGTTTTGGAGTCCAGAGCGGAATGTGGGCATCAGTTTTGTATGTACACAACAGTGTTCGCAGCTTCTCCCCACAGAAACTTCGAAAGACCTTGGTCACACAACATGGCACGGGCAACTTCCACAATTGTCCTATTCTTTCGTTCAGCAACGCCATTCTGCTCAGGAGTATAGACAGTTGTGGTCTCCCTCTTGATGCCAGCTTCTCTGCAAAAGTTCTTGAATTTGTTTATCTCATATTCAGTGCCATTATCGATCCACAATATCTTGATCTTCTTCCTTGTTAGATTTTCCACCAAGGCTTTCAAGGTACGGAACCACATGAAAGCCTCATCCTTTTTCTTCAAGAAGTATATCCAAGTTTTACAAGAGAAGTCATCTATGAACGTCATATAACAAGAACATCCTCCCAAGGATGTCACAGGCAGCATACAAGACAAATCAGAATGTATTAGTTGCAAGACATCAGATGTCTTTGTGACACTTGAGGGGAAAGGTCCCCTTGTATGCTTTCCTGCGGCACAACCCTGACATACACCTTCATGATCATTTGCAAACTCGAGCATCCCCATCACCACCTTCCTTGCTTCGGGAAGGGCTTTGTAGTGAAGGTGTCCAAACCTTCGGTGCCATAGTTCAATCTGTCGAATAGTATCACACGACATCGCTCCCAGCGGACTTCCTCCAACCTGGTAGAGTGTATCAACTCTAAACCCAATCGTGATGGCTTCCTTGAAACTCTTCTTCCAGATACGCACCTTCCCATCAATGAATGCCACATTGAAACCTTTGTCTTCCATGGCCGAAATAGACACAAGGTTCTTCTTCAAATCAGGTACATATAGTACATCTTGCAAGTGGAGGACTTGACCTTGAGACAAGTGGAGGGTCACAACCCCTGTCCCTTTCACGGGATATGTGGCATTATCTCCAAGGATAATTTTTAGATTAACATCCTTCTCAGCCATATCAGAAAGTGCTTCCTTGAACCCAGTGATGTGCATTGAGGCACCACTGTCTATCAACTAGACATCCATAGTGTCGGTGGAGATGCAGCAGAGAGGGCAAAAACAAGAATGAATTCATTTCTTTTATCATCAACAACATTTGATTTTTTCATACCTGGAATTTCTCGACCTTTTGTAAGGTTGCCCATTTCCACCAGAGGAAGCCTTCCTCTTTCCTTTGAACCTGTTGTTCCTTTGATTGCCATTCCTCCGGTTGTTGTTGTTATCATCATCATCGAGAGAATCCTTCTTGAAAGGGCATTCTCTAGCATAGTGGTCGGGCTTGTGACAAGTGTAACATTTTCCTTTCTTTCCTTGGGCCCCTGCTCTTCCTTTGTTCCTCGGACCACCAAAGTTCTTCTTAGCACGAGCAGTGAAGGTAGCATTTCCTTCATTTTCATATTCCTTCATCCTTGTCTCTTCTTGTACGCATCTTGATAGTACTTCGTCAAAATTAGGTATGACATTGTTATTGTGAATAGTAGTATTGAATACATGCCATTCAGATGAGAGACCTCCAAGTGCAGTGAGAACCATCTCTCGATCAGCTATTGTCTCCCCAATAGCTAGAAGATTATTCCTGATTTCGATCAGCTTCAGAAAATATGATTGAACGGATTCATCCCTACCTTTCTTCAAATTCTTCAATTGGCTCTTGAAGAATAGGACTTGATTCGCATTGTTGGCCTTGAACATGTTTACCAACTTATCATACATCTCCTTGGATGTGCCCTGCTCAGAGATGTAGGCAACTAGACTCTTATAAATTGAATCCCTGGTCATCGGCTTTTCTTTGATTTCCCCCTTCTTGTACTTTGTCTTGGTGGCAGCAGGTGCAGTGGATGGAGATTCCTGGATTTTACCCTGCACATAGTCCATGACATATTGGTCTTCCAAATTAAGATCCAATGTCATCTTCCAAGCATGGAAGTCTTCCTTCCCAGTCAATTTGTCATTAGCTTTAAAGCCATTGTAGTTTGAGGTACCCATGCTGTTCTTCGGTGATTGCTACAAACTTGGGCTTTGTCTTCACCTCAACTCTGATACCATGTAAATTTTTGTAGATGTTCTATGCTTGATGCAACTTTACTTTTTACCCTAATATCAGTCAGCAATCACATAAACAAGAAAGTAAAATGTTGATAGAACATACCAGTAGATCGACAGAAGACAAGCCAAAAATATGTGTGTTGGTGCGTTACGGCGGTCAACGAGATGCTTCAACTAGCAAAGTCTCAATACGGTCAGCCAACCAGAAGTGTCACACAACCCTATAGGACAGCCAAATCAGTCAACCCAAAAGTCAACGAAAGTCAATGCTATCACAGTCAACGGTCAACGCAAACAGCAACAGCAAGAAAGTCAACGCAGCCAAGTCAAAGTCAACATCCAGCCTCAGTTTTTGTGCCAAAAAATGCGGATTGATGAGATCAAAGTTTAGGGAGAGTTTCAGGTCAATTTGACCAAGCGTTGATCAAAGTCAACGCTGGTCAATTTCTGCGCTGGAAACCCTAGACAGTCTGAAACCCTAGCTGTTGCTTTTTCCCGCGTGAGTGAAGAAGAGACTCCAATAGATGATTGAACCAATCAGATGAGGAGAGAGGATGTGATGTGATGGATAAGTGAAAATGTCCTCCAACATTGACTAATTTATATCCATCAATGAGGGTGTGTGACACAACTGCTAGGGCGTCAAGCCTACATTTCATTTTAGGCCAACCTGCACATATTTTGAATAAATTCAAAATAAATGTTCTGCTCATCGGATCAAGATGATTTTTAGATCGATCTTGCATCTCTCAAAAAGAGGAATCCAATAAAGATATTGGTATCTTCATCTGAGCATCACAACATGGAGTTTGGACCTAGTTGTCCAAAATTAACAAAAAACAACATAGGATTGTATATGCGTTTGATAAACCTCCATAATCCTATTATATGGGGTTTTCAAAGCATGATTTACAAGAAATGGATGACTTCCAACTACACAGAGAGGCATTAATCAACAGCACGAGTATAAAGCAAGCACCTAGGTAATTTGTCCAGAAATATTTCAAGTATAAAGCCAATGAAAGATGATGAATGTCACAAGCATGAATTTATAGCAAGCTTGCTTACCTGTGCATGTTCAGAGACTGTGTCGTACCCAACAATACCAAGGTCTAGATCCCCACTGAGAAGTTTTGAAACAATATCTTTTGGTCGTTGAAACCATACCTCTAGGTTGCAAAGCTGAATGAAAATATTATTGATGGCATTAGAGTATCATCAAGTACACCACAAGCAATTAAAGCATGCATGTAATTATAATTCTTCTGAGAAGTGTGCTTGCAAAAATTTTAAAAGTCTTCAGCTAACGATAATCATCAAAAAAGAAATACAAAATCAAAAGCAGCATGAACGTTTATGAAGGCACCACATTTTCAAAAAAATTATATAGAAAGAATTCAAACTAATGATATGTATCAAAAAAGCATTACAGAATCAGAAATATGCAAATCTGAAAGTACTATCTTTTCATTAAAGAATTCTACTGCTCAGTTGTCTAGCTTTCAGTACCATGACAAACTCCTTGTACATGGTGTGCATTCCTAAATTGTGGTTGTGGAAGAAAGAAGAAAGAAATTATACAAATGTCCATAGATGACCAAATAAGATGATGGTACTCAAAAGTGAATCAGGTGATAATAACATGTGTGAGTGCCTAATGAATCTCCTGAAAAGGAAAGGCAAAGAAACAAGAATCCAGACTAGAATAAGTACAAAAACAACAAATACAGTGGTAAAGCCTAGGTAACGAAGTAAAATAACATGCCTATTTAAGAGAGGAAGAGTGAGCACTCATGCAGAACTGAGGGTTGTTTGGAACAAGAATAGAGGACATGAAAATATATAAATCCCAATCTACACCAGAACAACAGGACAAGCCTGCAGCCTCAACAACCTTTATGAAATTAACAATGCTGTGCATGATGATGCCTTCTGGAGAATACTTTGTAAAAGGAGCATACTTTTTCTCTCATTTGATTCTGAATCCCTCTCACTTCCATCTATCACCTAGAGAAGGTTATAGACTGAGCTAAAATAATGCACCGCCACAACACAACCACCTTATGAAATTTAGCTAAGAAGATACATTACAATAATATTCCCGCATCCTGAGAGTTCGAAACAGGTACGTTACATGCTCTGCCCCAAAGTAGCTTATTCAAGAACTCTTCAGATCCAGGTCCAATTCCCACTTCTGAACCCATAAGAGACAATAAGATACTCTTTTAGACCTAAATATCTAGATCAAGAAGAATCACTTCATCAAGATCATTCTTTCTTCTATGTGGACTTGCAATTGTAGCTTAGGGTAACTTCAAAGCAATAGGCATAGTTCTTCTGGATTGCTACTCTAAACCGATAGAAATCATAGTAAGGAGAAATCCACTATCATTCTTGACAGTCTATTGATAATAAGTGGTCTAACTATTTATTTTACTACAAATTGGTTTCTGGTGAAATCCTTTCTACATCTTAAAGTTATCAAGAAACTGTTAAATTGGTTATGAAAAGATGCAGGCATTGCAGCCAAATATTTATAGTCTGCCAAACCGATGATGAGACTCGTAAATAAAAATGAATAAGTGACCCCAATTTCAATACCAAATTATTATGGAATCAACACGAAGGTTAGTGAACTGAATGCTTTTTTGTAATTTTCTTTAAAAATAAAACTCCGCAAAGGAAATGCAATGGCAGATTTCTTGTACCAAAAGAAATATCTAGCCTGTTGTTTCTCAAATTGTAAACGAGAATGTGACAACGCTCAGGGCAGGGGCTGTCACTCTGATCCCGGCCCTCTCCGTTTAAGTTGTCTCCCTACAGCAGGCTAAGGGGGGTAGTCCCTAGGAATGGGATAATGAGTTCGGGAGACACAACTGAATGAAATAGCAACTTGGTTAAGGATGATTAGCAAGTTTAATTATTTAGCACAACTTGATTAGATTTATTGATATTATCAATTAGAGACCGGTGCCTTAGGTGTCAATTTACTTGCACAATATAGATTAAATTCCAAGTTACCGGATGAATAGTTGCTGCTAGGATGAAGAACTATCTTATATGAAATGCAGTAACTAAAACTAAGTGAGATGCAGGCTCTTTGTTAATTTTAGTTAGGATGCCTATTCTAGGTGAATCCTTTCTCTCAATTGTTTTGAAGTTAGTCTCGAATGTAGGTTGTAGAGAGAAGTCCAAAGCAAGGAAGCTAAGGCCTCATTAACGATAACTCCTATGGAATTCTAACCACCCAAGTGTGAAAAATTCTTAACTAAGAAACCCTACTGTTAAATCTCGATTTACTTCTCCTACTTGATTTAACATACAAGTTATTAATCTGAATATTCAGAATTAACATCGAAGTAAATACAATTAACAACCTACACATACAGATCATTTACTGAATATCACGCTCATATGACAAAGTGACACACATATTTTTCGGACAAATGTCCCCGAAAAAACCCAATGCAGGAAAAACCGGTGTCGCAGATATGAGGATTTATTATTATTAAGCAGCAGTTTCTGAGTACATCTAGGGTGCCATAAACTTGGCTGACCTAATAGAGAAAATCTCAGTAATCAGATAAAATGTGAGATATACCTCACTCTCGCAAGTCCCGGCTGATCCGGATGAGCAACTAGTGAAACCCTAGTTGGCTCTGCGCAGCAAATGTGTAAGCCTGCATAGCCTGGGCTAAGGAACTGCGTCACCCTAGCTCTGCGTGGATCTGCTTCTCCCGAATCTCGGTCTCAGCGCTTCTGGCTTAGAAACCCTTCTTCCGATAGAATTTCGGACTTCTACATGGAGATGTTGCGCTGCCTCTGCGTGGGCCTGCGTCACCTTCCTGAGGGACAGCGTCACTCCCTCTGAAGGCTGCGCTACCTCCACTGCGTCTCTGCTGCCCTTGCTCTGCACTATACTATTGGTCCTCCTAACCAATCACTGCATCTGCCCCTCACTGCAACTCTGAGTCACTCAGATCTGATCTTCATTTGAGCACTGCTCCATCAGAAGAATCCGATCTCTTAGACTCTATGTGTGTGTCTCCATCTGACCCCAAGCCCTTCTCTTATACTTTTCTCGTTGACACATCAACGGCCGTGATCTAATCTATTATCGATGGCTCAGATTAAAAGACTGCTTGATCCACGTCACTAAGAACATTTCATCACATGTGTTTAATTAATTCACTTTAATTTTTCTAATTCCCTAAGTTAGACTTAGGGTCCTCATTAAAAAAATTAATCATTTTAATATCTCACACATAAGATGAAATTTCTCCAAACGCTTTTTGGGTTTTGGAGGTCTTGTGTGTCTTAGCCCCTCCACAAAATTTCAAGGCTAGAGCACACCGGATGCTAACTCAAAATCTCAACAGATTGTATGTTTGAAGGTGGGCCTCCCGAATCTAAAGGTATGTCTTGTCATTTGGTAATTGAGTATTGGGTTTACTTATCATGGATACTTTTGGGCATGGATTAATGGGGGGATTTGGCGGAAATGGTGGGCTTAGTTTGTGCTCCTGTCCCCTTGATCTCTTTTGGATGTTAGCCTTGGATCTTAGTCCCACGGGATCTCCTTTATCGACCATTTGGTTCTAGTGTGATATTACTTGGGAAACCTCGACATTGGGTGCGTGGTCCCTGTGAAATTTATGAATCGTACACTTATGCAGAAATTCTTACTGATAATCTAATTATGCTCCTCCTTCTTAGATAAGTTATTAACTGAATAAATTCAAATTAAAATCGAAGAAAAACACAAAACAAATCTTCACCAATTCAGATCTAGAACAAGTACATGCACACATAGACAAAGTGACAGATATTTTCTGGACAAATAGTCCCCGGAAAAACCCAATGCGGGAAAACTGGTCTTATGTCTGCTGGAGGGTTTTATTATTAAGAATTTTCAGAATACAGCAAATCTGGGTTCCAGATCTGGAAAACCCGACAGAGAAATAATATATCTACAGCTATCTGGCTGTTCTAAAGCCAAAATAATGACTGATCCACACCCTCAAACGGGATTTACAAAACTCAGCCAAAATTAGGGTCTAGAAACCCCAGCGTTGTCCCCGAAGCCTCTACGTCAACCTCTGAAACCTCTGCGTTCCTCAGCGCTGCTCCAGAAAGGGCTGCGTTACCCCAGACTGGGAGACGCAGTCCTTACGCTGCCCCTTAGGGTCTCTACGTAACCCCTGAGGACTTCCAGCTAAAAATCACGCTATCCTTGAGGAATTGCGCAGCACCTGCGTAGCATAGTTATTGCCCTTCCTACTATTGCTCTCCTGCTTCTCTACGCTGCCTCTCTGAGCTGATCTCTGCCTCTTGCTGATTCTAGACCCTGGGATCAGATCATCCCCTTGGTCTAAATTCCCTTCTCTACAGCTGAAACACTTTTGAGAATTCTTAGCAAACCCGCCCTAGAATCTCAGCTTAGCTTCAGTGCTCTGCTTCTGTGTGTCTTTGCAAATGACCCCAAGCCTTTCCTTTATACTTTTCTCGTTGGGAAACCGACGACCATGATCAGATCTTGAATCAATGGCTAAGATTAAGAGAAAGTTTGATTTGTGTGACTTAAGACAATTTCATCACATGTTTAATTAAATTCACTTTAATTATTTAAGTTCCCTAAGTTTTAACTTAGGAAATACATTAAAATAATTAATTAATTTAATATCTCCTAAACCAGATGAAATTTCCCAAATCCATTTCTAGGTCTTGTAGATCAAGTGTACTCTAGTCCTTCCTCAAAATTTGGGAGCTAGAACACAACTGATGCTACCCCAAATACACAAAATCTCAACACTCCCTCTTAGCATCAAGAGTGTGCTCTAGCAATACATCACACTATGCATTACAAGACTTTGGGTACTGGTTTTGTGTCGCTGATGCTTGGCCTGCTGCCACTCAACTCTGCACTACTGCTGCCATTCTGTATTGTTGCCCATGACTCTGCCACTGCCACTGCAACCTCTGTACTACAACTCCCTCTCAATATGTTGCATCTGTGTTGCTCACAGCACTACCACTGTTGATCTATTGCACTACAACTTCAGTTGTTGAGAGAAACAACTGAATCTCCTGCCCAATCTTTGACAGACAAGTCAGATGGGCTGCATCCTCATCACTGAATCTCCATAGGCTACAGATCTGTGTTGGCATCTAAAGGATGATGCACAGCTACAGCTCTGCATTGCGTAAGCAGACTCCCTCTGCACTACAGAAGTCACATCAGCCCCTTGTGGTGAAATCTCTCACGTTGTTGCTGCACTGCATTGTCCCTCTGAAGCCTTCTGCACTGTTGCAGCTCTGCACTGCATAAGAAGCTCTGCTCTGCGCTGTTGAAGTCACATCAACCTCTGCACTGCTGTTGCTTCTACGATGTTGCTGCTCTGCTCTGCGCTGCTCCTCCTAGTCTTCAGATCTGCCTCTGCTTCATCTATGACCTATGCACCCACTTCTCCACTTGTCCCGCTACTTTCTTAAGGCTATCGTAGCTCGCATGTGTTCCAAGAGATGAGCTGCTCAAGGATCTCGTCGTATACTATGTAGCTCCTCTACATATCCATGTCGCCCCACCTTCGTGGTTCATGAGCGCTCATGGTTGCATCATCTTCTGACCCATCATCTACCACAGCAGCCTTGGAAGAAGAACCTTCCTTGTCATTTTTCTTCTAAGGCCAATTGCTGGCAAAATGTCCCATTTCACCACACTGGAAGCACTTGATCCTTGACAAATCCTTCTTCTTCTTTTCCTGTTGTCTCTTTGATGCCAAGGCTGCATCTTCTTCATCTTCCTTCTTCACTTTGATTGATTCCGAGCTATATTGCTTCTTGGTGAATATGCGGAGTTCTTCTTGATGCAGAATTGCCCACAAGTTGTCCCAATTTGGGAGGTCCGCTCTACCCAAGATACTTTGGACAAAGGTTTCCCACTCATCTGTGACTGCATTGAGAGCAGTTTTGACCACCACATCATCTTCCACTTTGGCACCCGTTGCAGTCAACTGATCTTTGATCGACTGCAATCTGAAGAGGAAATGCTCCATGTCTTCTCCCTTGGTCATCATGAATGACCTCATTTGTGTCTCCAACAACATCTTCCTTTGGACAGATTTTCCCTCATATAGGGAGATTAAGGCCTTCCACATCTCATTAGTTGTCTTCTTCTCAGCTAAGTGTGGTACAATATGGTCCTTAATCCCATCCATATCAGCCGCTTGGCATGCCCAGCAGCTTCCTTATGCCTCTGTAGGAGATCTGGATCGGTCGGCGTGGCGAGAGTTTGCTCTGCATGGTCTCTAAGATTATATGCCCCAAGAACTATCAGGATCCTTGTCTTCCAAACTGAAAAGTTGGAGAGGCCATCCAATCTGTCTTGATCACGCAGTCCATGAGGAGCCATCTACTCATAAATGCATCGGAACTTCCCTTTCTCTTTGCTAGAGAACTGGATCTAAGGCCCTTGGCAAAACAGGCACCTTCTGCTCCCTCTGACAACTGATTTCCCTTCTTGGAAGTCTCTCAAATCAACAATGATTCAAATCTCTTTGATCCTTTGATCAATCTGCAAGTTTCTTTGGCTAGAAACTCTCTGAGAAGTTGATCTCCTCCTTCTCTTTGTCACTTGTGCTTAGGCTAAAAATCTGAAAAACTTCAGAAATTTAACCCCACCAACACCTTCTGAATTTTTGCCGCTAATCTTCAGTCTTTTCTGGATCTGACAGATTCAGATCTGCATCACACTAGTTGGCTTCAGACCAATCCAGCTTTGTTTCTGAGCTGCCTCTGCACAATAATTGTGTGGGCTTGCTAGGAGATAGCGTTAGACTGCGTCACCCTTCCCTCTACGTGAATCTGTCTCTAAAAACTGCGTTGTCCCTTCAGACCTATGTTTTTGCTGCTTTCTGCAGCTAGAACCTTCAGTCTCTTGCTGGTGACCCTCCTAGATCTGCAATTGCTCCGATACCATGTGAAAATTTCTAAATCTTATACTTATGCATAAATTCTTACTGTTAATCTGGTTATGCTCCTCCTACTTAGACGAGTTATTAACTGAATAAATTCAGATTAAAATCGAAGCAAAACACATAACAGATCTTCGCCAATTCAAATCTAGAACAAGTACATGCACACATAGACAAAGTGACACAGATATTTTCTGGACAAATAGTCCCCGGAAATACCCAATGCGGGAAAACCATTGTTCTGTCTGCTAGAGGGTTTTATTATTAAGAATTTTCTGAATACAACAAATCTGCCCTCTTTTCTTCTTTTCTTTGCTTTTGTGTTTTATTTTTTCTAATCTTTTTCTTCAAACAATGTTATGTACAATGAATAAAGCTTCAAACTGAGATTTTGTAAATTTATGTAGATGTTCTATGCTTGATGCAACTTTACATTTCACTACAGCAATCACATAAACAATCAAGTAAAATGCTGATAGAACATACCAGTGGATCTACAGAAGACAATCCAGAAACAGAAAAATGTGGTGGTGCGTTACGGCGGTCAACGGGATGCTTCAACCAGCAAAGTCTCCTTGGTCAGCCAACCCAGCATGTGTCACAACAGCCCTCAAAACAGCCACACGGTCAACTCAAAGTCAACCCAGAAAAGTCAACGCTGTCCAGAAAAGTCAATGCAGGACAGTAGCAAGAAAGTCAACGCAGCTCGGTCTTCAGTCAACCTTTTGACCTCGGTTCTTATGCCAATATGTACGGCCTTCCAAAATCGAAGTCTCCATTAATTTTCAGCCTATTTGGACCATGCGTTGACCAAAGTCAACGTTGGTCAATCTTGCGTGGAAACCCTAGCTGCAGTAAATTCGTCCTTCTTCCCACGTGTGAACCGAAACTGCTTCCAAGGAGCTCGTACTAAATCAGAGGAAGAGATGATTTGTCAAGATGAGCTGAGTGAAATGTCCTCCAACATTGACTCTATTTATATCAATCACTAAGGTGTGTGACACATCTGTTGGGGGTGTAAAACCTTAAGGCCGACCTGCACATATTTGAAATTATTAAAAATAAATGTTCTACTCATCAGATTAAGATAAATTTTAGATTGATCTTACACCTCTTTGAAAGAGGAACCCAATTCAAATATTGGTATCTTCATCTGAGCATCACAACATGGAGTTGGACCTAGTTGTCCAATTTTAACACTCCCTCTCAACTAGGGAGAACTCCATCCACCTGTGCAATCAAACATCTTGCGTCATCCCGCCGTAACTTGCTTTGTTGGCCTCTTTATTTCAGAACAGAAGTGGGTCAGTCACAAAGACATCATTCCCTAGCTGACAGATTCAGCCCAGAGGTTCGAAACCTCTATAGGGCACACAAAGAGTCACATACCAACCCAAAGTTGGTTTACCTGACCCGAAATCAGTAGGAGGTCTGAAACCTCGCTTGGACTCAAGAGTCATATATACTAACCCGAAGTTAGTCTCACTGACCTGAAGTCAACTGGAGGTCAGAAACCTCACATGGACTCAAAGAGTCACATACCAACCCGAAGTTGGTTTATTTGACCCGAAGTCAGTAGGAGGTCCAAAACCTCACATGGACTCAAAGAGTCACATACCAACCCGAAGTTGGTTTATCTGACCCGAAGTCAGTAGGAGGTCTGAAACCTCACTAGACTTGATCCCAGATCAAGTGGTTGGACACGTGTCATCCTAGATAGAGAGTACAGTAATCTCTAATGCGCCCATCAGTCTTTGCTACTAGTCTCTAGCCTTTCCCACCTCATTGGCCAAATGAGAGGTACTTCCCATGAGTCCAGAACTCAAATGGGTAGGATGCATACGGGGCACAAATCATGAGAGGCGAACCAACTCAATCATCAAGGTGGGGCCCAAGCACACCAACAAGGTTCGGCAAGCCTATCCCTGTGGTTGCTTATAGCTCCAAGAAGTTATCCCCAAAGCCCCCCAGAGCTCCCAAAGCTCATCATCCAACAGGACCCTCAGAATAGGGTCATTCCACGATTCCAAGATTCTCACGGAAGGTTAGGAACATGCCCTTCCCCAAGGGCATAGTGAGAATATCCGCAACCTGCTCATCAGTTCCTATGATCGAGCCTTACGGCGCCTTGCTGTACCATATCCCGGATAAAGTGGTACCAGCCATCAACATGCTTGGATCAATTGTGGAACACGGGATTCTATGACAAACGAATCCCCCTCTAGTTATCACAAAGGATAACGATGGCATCTAGCACATGCTCGAACAACTCAATGAAGAGCTTTCGCAACCAAGTGACTTCACAACAGGCCATACCTGTTACAATGTATTCGACCTCAGCGGTGCTCAAGGCTACCGACTTCAGTGTCCTGCCCGAAGTAGATCTACGTGTGAAGTAGTATCCAGATGTGCTCTTGCAATCCACCACACTACCAACCCAATCGGCATCAGTATAACCAAGAAGTGTCATGCTCCTGGCAGTGTATCTCAACCCAAGGTCTATCGTGCCCCAGAGATATCTCAAGAGTTTCTTGACACCAACCCAGTGAATGTTATGATCAACCATGTGTTGACTCAAAGTGTTCACTGCACAACATATGTCCAGACAGGTGTTCACTAAGAACATCGGGGCCCCTACGAGTTGACGATACTCAGTAGGATTTGTCAATACGGGCCCAGCAGCGCTGCCACTCAACTTCTTGAAGTTGAGCTCCATCGGTGTCGACACAGACTTGCAGTCCACCATACTAAATCTTTCCAGAAGCTTCACAATGTATTTTCCTTGAGAAAGGAAAATCTCGCCAGGTCTCTGCCAGACCTCCAGGCCTAGGAAGTAGTGCATCAGTCCTAGGTCTTTCATCTCAAACTCAGCAGCGAGCTCCCTCTTGCACTAATGAATGAGAGGGTCAGCACCTGTTAGGAAGAGGTTGTCCACATAAAGCACCAGAATGAGAGGCTTCTCTCTATGAACCTTGAAGTAAAGGTTCGGATCAACATTACTACGAGTGAAACCCAGCTTCATCAGGTAGCTATCTATCCTCTCGTACCAAGCTCTGGGTGCTTCCTTCAACCCATAGAGGGCTTTATTCAACCTGCAGACATGGGTGTCTTGATCCTGGACTTCGAACCCCAGAGGTTGCTCCACATACACCTCTTCCTTTATCGCACCATGCAGAAGTGCGGTCTTCACATCCATCTGATGAAGACTCCATCCTTGCGTAGCAGCAAGGGCTATGATAGATCAGATGGTGGTCACAGGTGCAAATATGTCATCATAGTCTATGCCTTCTTTTTGAGAGGAGCCACGGGCAACGAATCTTGCCTTGAACTTTTCAGCACTTTCATCAGATCCATGCTTGATCTTGTAGAGCCATTTTGAGGTGACAATTGCTTTGACCTCCTGTCTAGGAACCACATCCCAAACATCATTCTTCATTATGGACTCATACTCTTCATGCATAGCATCCTTCCAGACTTGATGCTTTACGGCTTCCTCAAAAAGATCCAGGCTCGGATTGTACAATAGTACTCATGGCTGCTAGATACCCTTGGTATCTACTCGACTTCTTGCTTTCACGGAATGTCCCCCTTGGGGCCATATGTCCCTCAGCATCCTCGAGAGTGTCCCTGAGCCATGATGGTCTCTTTCCCAGTGAAGGAGGTGGATCAATCGGGTCCATTTGTCCTTCAACATCAGGCATCGTCTCATCCTTCGGTTCCTCTTGATTTCCAGGCCTTGCTTCATGATTTGCCGCAAATCTCAGATGATTGACTACTTTCCTCAGGGAAGCATCTTCATCAAAGGTGACATCGTGGCATATCTCCACTTCCCTTTGACCAGGCACATAGAATCTATAGGCCTTCGAAGTTTCGTTGTAGCCCACAAACATTGTGGTCTCCCTCTTGATGCTAGCTCCTCTGCAAAAGTTCTTGAACTCGTTCGACTCATATTCAGTGCCATTATCGGTCTGTCGGATAGCATCTCATGTCATTGCTCCCAGTGGACTTCCTCCAACCTGGTAGAGTGTATCAATTCTAGACCCAAACGTGATAGCTTCCTTGAAGCTCTTCTTCCACATGCGCACCTTTCCATCCATGAATGCCACATTGAAACCTTTGCCTTCCATGGACGATATAGACACAAGGTTCTTCTTCAAATTTGGTACATAGAGTACATCCTGCAAGCGGAGGACTTGACCTTGAGACAAGTGGAGGGTCACAGTCCCTGTCCCTTTCACGGGATATGTGGCATTATCTCCAAGGACAATTTTCAGATTAGTGTCCTTCTCAACCATATCAGAGAGTGCTTCTTTGAACCCAGTGATGTGCCTTGAGGCACCACTATCTATCAACCAGACATCCATAGTGTCGGGTGGAGATGCAACGGAGAGGGCAGATACAAGAATGTATTCATTTCTTTTATCAACAACATGTGATTCCTCATACCTGGAGTTTCTTGACCTTTTGAAAGGTTGATCATTTCCGCCGGAGGAAGCCTTCCTTTTTCCCTTGAACCTGTTGTTCCTTTGATTGCCATTCCTTCGGTTGTTGTTGTTGTCATCACCATCGGGAGAATCCTTCTTGAAAGGACATTCTCTAGCATAGTGACCTGGCCTATGACAAGTGAAACACTTGCCCTTCTTTTTCCTCGGGTCCCCGTTTTCCTTGTACTTTGGACCACCAAAGTTTTTCCTTTTTAGAATGAGCAGCGTGTGCAACATTTCCTTCATTTCCATACTCCTTCATTCTTGATTCTTCTTGAACGCATCTTGACAGTACTTCGTCAAAGTCAGGTATCACATTATTATTTAGAATGGTAGTGTTGAACACATGCCATTCGAATGAGAGCCCTCCAAGTGCAGTGAGCACCATCTCTCGATCAGCTATTGTCTCCCCAATAGTTAGCAGATTGTTCCTGATTTCGATCAGCGTCAGAAAGTATGATTGGACAGACTCATTCATGCCTTTCTTCAGATTCTTCAATTGATTCTTGAAGAATAGTACTTGATTCACATTGTTGGACTTTTATGAATTGATTCCCTGATCATCAGCTTTTCTTTGATCTCCCCTTCTTGTACTTTGTTTTGGCAGCAGCAATAGTAGTGGATGGAGGTTCTTGGATTTTACCCTGCACATAGTCCATGACATCTTGGTCTTCCAATTTGAGATCCAATATCATCTTCCAAGCATGGAAGTCATCCTTCCCAGTCAATTTGTCATCCTCCTTGAAGCCATAGTTTGTGGAACCCATTTTCTTCTTCGGTGATTGCTACAAATAAGGCTTGTCTTCACCTCAGCTCCGATACCATGTAAATTTATGTAGATGTTCTATGCTTGATGCGACTTTACTTTTCACTACAACAATCACATAAACAATCAAGTAAAATGTTGATAGAACATACCAGTGGATCTACAGAAGACAAACCAGAAACAGAAAAATGTGGTGGTGCGTTACAGCGGTCAACAGGATGCTTCAACCAGCAAAGTCTCCTTGGTCAACCAACCCAGCATGTGTCACAACAGCGCTCAAAACAGCCACATGGTCAACTCAAAGTCAACCCAGAAAAGTCAACACAGGACAGCAGCAAGAAAGTCAACGCAGCTCGGTCTTCGGTCAACCTTTTGACCTCGGTTCTTGTGCCAATATGTACAGCCTTCCAAAATCGAAGTCTCCACCAAGTTTCAGCCTATTTGGACCATGCGTTGACCAAAGTCAATGCTGGTCAATCTTGCGTGGAAACCCTAGCTGCAGTAAATTCGTCCAAACCCTAGCTGCAGTAAATTCGTCCTTCTTCCCACGTGTGAACCGAAACTGCTTCCAAGGAGCTCGTACTAAATCTGAGGAGGAGATGATTTGTCAGGATGAGATGAGTGAAATGTCCTCCAACGTTGACTCTATTTGTATCAATCACTAAGGTGTGTGACACATCTGTTGGGGGTGTAAAACCTTAACGTTGACCTGCACATATTTGAAATTATTAAAAATAAATTCCAAATAAATGTTCTTCTCATTAGATTAAGATCAATTTTAGATCGATCTTACGCCTCTCCGAAAGAGGAACCCAATTCAAATATTGGTATCTTCATCTGAGCATCACAACATGGAGTTTGGACCTAGTTGTCCAATTTTAACAGATTTTTAACAAAAATAATGCTTGAGCATCCTGCCATTTACAGGACCTCCAAATAACTCTGTTCCATCCATCTCTTGCAGAAAAAATGCATTGTTACCTCTGGCAGAGTGGATGATGTATGGGCCTTTCCAAAGATTTTCAAATTTCCCATGCTTGCCCTTGTCTTCTCTTCTTGAGTCCCACTTCAGCACTTTGTCACCAATGTTGAAATCATTTGCTTTGGTTCTCTTATCAAACAGTTTCTTGATGTTTTCCTGTACTAGTTGTGTTCTATTATATACTTCTTCTCTGGTTTGCTGCAATTGTACAATCTGATTTATCCTTCTTATCATGTCATCTTCCTCAGACTGCACTTCTTGGATCAGCTTCATGACTGGCACTCCTAAACTTGTTGGAAAAATTGCATCTGCTCCATACACTAGCTGATAGGGAGACATTCCAATTGATTTTTTACTTGTTAATCTGTCTGCCCATAGTGCATGTACTAGTTTACTGTGCCATGACTTTTTGTTCTCTTCCAGCAACTTTTTTATGATGTTCACCAAACTTTTGTTTGAGGATTCTGCCAACCCATTACCTTGAGGGTAATAAGTTGTAGAATGGCCCAATGTAATCTGATATTTGTGGCAAAAGTCCACCATTTTCTTGGATCTAAAAGCAGCAACATTATCAGTGATAATCTTTCTAGGACAGCCAAATCTAGACAAAATATGGTTTTCAAGGAATTTGATGATTACTAAGTATGTGGCTGTTCTAGAAGGGATGGCCTCTATCCATTTTGTAAAGTAGTCAGTTGCAGTGAGGATCCATTTGTGTTGGGCAGAGGAAGCAGGATGGATTTCCTCAATGAACTCTAGGCCCCACTGTTGAAAAGGAACTTCAACAGAGATAGGATGCAAAGTTAAGGGCAGCAGTTTTCTTTTGCCTTCAAAAATTTGGCACTTATGGCAGGCAATTATCATCTTATGGATGTCTTGAAAGAGGGTGGGCCAATAGTAACCAGCTCTAAGGATTTTGTTGACAGTAGTTTTCCAATAGAAGTGGCCTCCACATTCTCTTTCATGAAATTCATGTTTGATCTTATCTGCATCATTCTCAGGCAAACATTTAAGCAATATACCACTGGCATTTTTCTAATATAACATTTTGTCTAAAATGCAGTAATTTACAGCCTTTAACTTTAAGAATCTTGCCTTTGTTTTAGACAAACCAGGAGGAACATTAAGATTAAGAAGCACATATAAAATATCAGCATACTAAGATGAATTCAGAAATGAATCTTCAATAAGTGGAGTTGCCAACTCCTCCTGTTATTCTAATGCATCAATCATATTCATGTCTAGTGCTTGGAAGTTTGTTTCAGCCATGAGTTTAGCTAATCCTTGTCCTTTGATGAGTTGAGTGGGCTTGATTTCTAAATCATATTCTAGTATAACAACAATCCACTTACCTCTTTTGCCATCAGGATCTTGGATCAAGATGTCTTTTACCACTTAATTAGGCACAAATGCAATAATGTGTGACTGCAAAATGTAAACTCTGAAATCTTTCAATGCCTTGATCAAGGCAAAAGCTTGTTTTTCCATTATGTTGTACTTCAGAGGTGCATCTCTTAATGCCTTGCTGAAAAATGCAATAGGCTGCTCTTGTCCCTTTATGTTTTTCTGCAGTAGGACAGTAGCAACTGTATGTTCCGAGTCCTGACGCAAAGGAAAATATGAAGAAGTCTTTGGTAAAATCAGGGCTAATTAGAACTGGTGTTTGGGTAAGTGCGTGTTTTACCAGTTCAAAGGATTGCTTTGCTTCTATGGTCCACTTGACTCCTACTTCTCTTTTCAGCATGTTTGTCATGTTTCTTAGGAGTTCTGCAAGGTTTGGTATGAACCTTCTTAAGAAATTTATCTTTCCAATGAAAGATAGCAGCTCTTTGATATCTCTAGGATGATTGATTTGCAATATTCCTTCAATCCTTTTTGGGTCTATCTTGATCCCTTCTTCAGATATGATGTGGCCTAAAAGTTTTCTTTCTTGAAGGCCAAACAGAGTTTTCTTGGGATTCAGAGACAAACCATACTTTCTACATTTTTCAAAGACTTTTCTTAAGTGAGCTAGGTGTTCTTCATCTGTTTTAGAATAAACTATGATGTCATCAAGGTAAATCACAATGAAGTAACCTATTTTTTCTGAGAAAGCAATATCCATGGCTCTTTGGAAGGTGGCACCAGCATTCATTAACCCAAAAGGCATTTTCACATACATGAAAGTGCCCCAAGATGTAGTGAAGGTTGTCTTGTGTTGATCATCTGGGTGTACTAACACCTGATTGTATCCTGAAAAGCCATCTAGCAAAGAAATTATTTTAGAACCCACTACCCTTTGTAAGATGTGATCCATTTTTGGTAAAGGGTAGTTGTCCTTTAAGGAGACTTTGTTTAAATTTATAAAGTCTATGCATAGCCTAATTTCTCTTGTTTTCTTCCTTACTGATACAAGATTTGAAACCCATTCTGAGTATCTCAAAGAGACTATGATTCCAACATCATACATTTTCTTAATTTCTTTCTCAACCAGGGGTAGTTGCACAGGGTTTATTCTGCGCAATTTCTGTTTAAAGGGCTTCTGGTTTTCTTTGAGGGGTATTTTATGTTGAATTATCTCTATATCATAAGACTTTAAATCTTCATAACTCCAAGCAAACACATCAGTAAATTCCCTAAAAAGCTAAAAATATTTCTGTTTTATATGAGCAGCAAGTGTTTTAGACAGTTTGATTATTTTGGGTTTTTGTTCACTACCTATATTGCACTCCTCTATTTCAGTTTCAGTTGGTTCCATATTTGGCTTCCTAGCCACATCATTAAAGTCAAATAGTTCTTCTAAAGGAACCAGTCCTTTTGGCAAGTTATCAGTATTAGACTGTAGCACTTCAAAGTCTTTTTTTTCTAAATTAGTGCACAGCTCTGCTTTATGTGTGTGTTCCTTGGTTAATAGATTTATAACAGTAGTGTCAGGAGGTTCTTCTTTGTAAGATTGTTCCTCAACAGAGCAGTCTTCTTCGTACTCTGAGTCTGAATTTGGCACTTCAAACTCATTTCTGGACTGCAGGAAATCCTCTATCTGTTTATCTCCTTCAAAAACTTACAATATTTTATATTGTCAGGGACTGCTGGTCTATATTTGACTGGGACTGTGTATTGTTTTCTTTGATAAGGTTTTTGACATGTGCTAGCAAAAGAGGCTAAACCATTAGCAAGGATGTTTTGGGTTCTAGGGACAAAGGTAAGCTCATATTCTGTGAATGTTTTCAAGAGGTCAATAGCATCATCTCTATAAGCTTTTAATCTTGGATGCTTGGCTGTGTATTCTCCATTTATTTGCCTAATGACTAACTCTGAATCTCCATGGACAGTTATCCTCTTGGCTCCTAGTTTCTTCAGTAATTGTAGTCCTAAGTGGAGTGCTTCATATTCAGCTATGTTATTTGTGCATTGAAAGTTTAGCTTGTATGAGTGACCTTCTGCATGATTGTTTTCTGTGTTATGTACCCATATGCCTGCTCCTGAACCAGTTTTGCTACAAGAACCATCAAAAATCATACTCCGAAGAGGTTCAATTTCAGATTTGTCATTAAAGTCATTGTTGTCCTCATTATGTTGTTTATAGTGGCTGCCACTGTGTTGTTCACCATGCTGTTCTTTAGGATATGCACTATGTTTATCATTGTCTTGCCTATCATGATCTCCACTATGTTGATTTTCATGGTCAACCCTATGTTGATGGTTGCTTTGTTGCCCATGGTCTTCATTATGTTTGCTGTAATGTTCTATTTGGGCAAACTGTTTTGATTGTTCCTCCTCCTTTCCCTCTTTTTCTACTGCTGTTTGCTCATTTTCTATCACTTGTTCATTAAAATTTTCATCATTGTAAAGGATAAATGAATCAAGGTCTGTGTGAATAGAAAAAAGAGGGGAGTTATCTGGTTTTTCTCGACTACTAACCATGTATTTCATGTGTGTTTTCCTATATAGTCTTCTTGGCTGACTAAAGACAGGGATGGTTGCATAAGTCATGTCCATTTGTAGGGTACCTTGGAGTTTAGCACCCCATGACCTTGAGAGGAGCATGCCATATTTGGGAGGTATATCAACCACTACAATATCCATAACTAGGCTCTTCGCTAGTATTTGTACTAAATTGACACAGAAATCTTTGATTAGGCCTAGACATTTAACTCTGCTAGAATCAAAAGAGTATAAATCTTTGTAAGGTCTAGTTATCTCAAGGCCTAGTCTCTCCATCACTAATTTTGGCATAAGATTTTGTGAAGCACCAAAGTCTAACATGGCATTGTGCAAAATTTTATCATGGATGTTTAAACTGACATAAAATGGAGGAACACCTCCCTCTTGAAATTTCCCTTCCACCTCTGGTCCAAACAGAAGCTCAGGTTTGTCATCATTTAAATTAACAGAATCAACATTCTCTCCTATGTTTAAAGCTCTCAAAAGTTGGGATTTATATACACTTCAGTGACTAATTCAGTAAGAGGAATAGAGATTTTAATCTAGACAATTTCATTCTCTATAATGAAAGGTATCTGAGTTTTTGAAATGTTTAAATCAACCTTTTCAGTCATTGTTTTCACAGCAAATTCAGCTTGCTGGTTTTTATTATGAACAACAGTTGAAACAGTTTTTTTAGGAGCATTAGCTGAGTTGCTAGCGCTGCTTTGGTCACCACTATGTTTGGGATTAGGGTGGTTGTTTTTATTTTTGTTTTTATTAGAACTTTCAACCACTATGTTATTGTTTTCTACTATCTTTTTAGAAATGTTTTCAGGATTATTCCTAGCAGAAATTTCAAAGGTCTTTCTTTTAGGAGTGTCTTGATTTTCTTGCTTCTGAGGTCATATTGTCTGTGACTTCCATTATAGCATTTTCAAAGCCTTGTTTGTAGTCTTCAGATTCTAGGCTCTCTTCTTCATAAGGTGTAAATATGCCATGTTCTTCCTTAGTGAGTAAAACAGTATCCTCATTGTTTACTCCCATTAAATTTATGTGACTTTCCTCTGTTTCTTCAATCACTCCCTCATCTTCATCAGCATAGTTTTCTTGGAAAGGAGGTCTGATTTGCTGATCAGGGCCTCTTTGTCTAATTTGAGGAGGATTTCTTCTAAAATTTTGGTTTTGGTTCTGATTTTGATTTCTATTTGGAGGAGCAGTCTAGTTTTCTCTAGGGTAAGCTCTCTCATTCATGTTTATTCTCTCCATCATCCTCTCCATTGTCCTAACTAGGCTATCAATTTTAGCATCAGATGTGGAGGGTCCAGCTTCTTCTTTGTATGTAACATTTTTCTCTATTCTCAATCTAGCCCTTCTGGCATTTAGGTTAGCTTCTACACTTATTGCTCCTCTTTGCATGTCCTCTAAGGTTAGGGGATCTCTTTCTCTTAATTGATAACACATGTTTGGAGCAAATCCTTTCAGAAATTTCACTAGGGCTAAGCCTTATGGGGGTTTCATGTGGGGAGGGAGTGCATTGTATACACTATTGAATCTAGCGCAGTAATCTTGGACACTCTCTCCAGCATTTTTTTTAAGGTCATTATATTTTGATAAGATTTGAAGAGGATTTCTCTTGACTTCCCATTTGTTTAAGAATAGTTGATGGAAAGCAGGGAGGTCATTTATGCTATTAGGGGTTAAGCCTTTAAACCATTTTCTTGCTTCTCCCCCTAAGATTTGAGCAAACATTCTAAGTTTAACAGTTTCATCATCTATTTCTTGTCTGTCAAAGTAGTCATTCATTTTGTCCACATGTTGTTGAGCAGTAGTAGAACTACTAGCATCATATAAAGGAATCTTGGACTGATAATCCTGTGGAAAAACAACTAAAGGTAAAGGAAGGACTAAGGGAGCATACCATGTTGCCATGATATGAGGTTGTGGAAACAATGGAGGGTTAACAAGTGGAGGGTTTACAACAGGAGGTACAGGGTTAAATAGAGGTAGGTGAACAGTGGGGGATGAAGTTAGTACAACAACAGTCTGTTGTAGGGTGGATGGATCTAAAACTATCTGCGTTATCCAACTCTGAGATCTAGTCCTAGACAAGCTTTGTTCTAGGAGTGGGTCAGAGGGGATATTCTGCAAGTCTTTGAGGTTTTCAGGTAGGGAACTTGCTTTGTGGATTGGTCTGCTAATCGCTGAATCTTTAGATCTAGGAGACTTCCTAAGAATGCTTTCAGGATTGTCAACTATAGCAGGAGGATTTGGGTCTGGATGGGATCTAGTATGAATTCTTCTAGAAGCCAGAACTTTGGACCCAACCAATCAGAAAGGTTAAGAGGTATAACAATCTTGAGACACAAACCGAACTGTGAAAGAAATACTTAATCCACAAAGTATTTTTGACTGGGTATTGTTGATGTTTTGATGATAAAATAAGTTTCCCAGTGGAGTCTATGGAAAACCAGTGGAGTCAGCAGGCCTACTGAAAACCAGCGGAGTCACCAGGTGGAGGATTTTTACTTGTTTTATGGTTGATTGTTGTCCACCATCAATCAGGAACCATTATTGGCTAACACTTGATTCATCCAAATTTGAAGTGAGATTTTTTTGAGTTCTGAGGTTGTTTATTAATCAGTATTCCCCAGTACAGTCGCCACTATGTTGGCCCCCTGTGATTTGCAAGATTGGCAAGAACAAACACTGCACAGGCCACATCATAACCACTTTGGAATCCTAGGACCTAGCCTTCCTGGATCCAGAGAGGGATCTCTCTATATATGTGTTTTCAAATGATATCTCTTTATGCTCTTGTTTTATGATATTAGGCTAGTTATGAAGTTCTAAGGACTTGTTTGTTTTGGTTGAATTAATTGATGGATTGACAGATTTGTGGTGTGACTAATTGAAGGGATGTTTCAGCTGAATAGATAGGCCATGAGAAAACATTAATCCATTGGGCAATGGAGTCATAAAAGGATTTAATTGTTGATCAACTCTGCAAGGTTTTTCATAGGGCAAGCTAACTATATTAAGTGGATCTCTTAAAATTAGATTGTGATATGAAACAATAATAAGTTGTGAAGGCAGCAAAGCTATAGTTAGTTAAGAATCTTCTAGCTCTACGTAAACAAGAAAAGCCTTTCAGGTAACTGTTTGAGGCAAACCAAAGGACAGGGCATACCATAGACTTCTTTGGCCAGACTTTAATAACCAAACCTTTAAAACAACGATCCGGCAATCCTAAGACTAATTTCAGACAAGAAAACATTTAAGATAACAGTGAGAGCAGCTAAAGAGCAAGCTAAACCTATCTTCTTTAACTCAACACTCAAACACCTTCAAAGCAACATTTTGAGGCATACCAGAGGATAGGGCATACCATAGACTTCATTGGTTTAGACTCTACTAAGTATACTTCAAAGAAAGGCCTTAAAAACAATGTTTCAAGCTACACTAAAGGACAGGGCTCACCATAAACTTCTTTGGCTTGACTATATTGAATCATTTCTAAGACAACAAGCTAGATGGAACTAGAGAGCAATTAAGAATTCTCCAATCAGACCTTGCAGAAGAAAACATAAAGATAAAGAATGCAGGCAGAAATAGGGTGCCAAGACAGCATATCCTACTCTAAAATTTTTGTTCTTTCATTAGAGAAATATGGACATAATGGAAAACATAAGAAAAACAATGACAAATGAGGAAAACTTCACCATTAACATAGCTCAAGAATCTTGTGAACGCGCTTGTATTACTGATATTACTGATGATCAAAACAGTTACATTACTCTATGTACAATAGCTCTCTCCAACTCAGAGCTTTTTCAAATCCAGCCTAGCAATCCTCAACTAGCTCAGCAGTAGAAATCAGTCAAATAACCACCAACTAACCAACACTAAATTTTGGCGGTGTTTAAATTTTGGCGCGGAGGGAAAAGTGGTTTTTGAAAACCGAGAGGTGGTTTTCGCACGGTTGAGGAAGCGATAATGGTATTCGAGGCGGGCATGTGATTCCACTCAGCTCATGCCGCGTGGCGGAGGAATACCGCCCATATCGCGCGGTCAGAGTTTGTTTAACCCCCATGCAATTAGATTTGTGATACGCGATCAGGGCCGTCAAATCTCGAGGGCGGAGATTGACGGTGGTCGCAAGTTTCAGGAGTGGCGGGCAAGTGCAAAGGTGGAACCCGGGGACAGGTGGCAAAATATGAGTGGGCGCGGGTTTTGATGAAAAGCGGGGCCCGGGGTTTTCATAAATCAAGCGAATGCGCCTTTTTATGGGTAAAGGCAAGGCTTATGAAGGGTTTTTGGATAAGGTGCGGAGGGGGCTTCAATAATTAAGAATGGGGGATATGTGAGAGGCGGGGTCATGTGAACGCGAGGGAGTGAGGGTTTAAGGTGAGGGGGCTTAATAACCTTAAAGGGTCGAGTTTAAAAAACAAAAAGTCGGGTTTATATATATATATATATATAACAGAGTTTTATTTATAAAGGTGGGGTCCCAACAGTTTAATATTTTGTTTTTAAAACAATGTAAAAAAAGCATTTTTACATTGTTTTGATAAAAATAAAGGGAAAGGATGAAGAAAAGGGGTTTATGAAGGTGTTACGATATTTCGACACATAGGAAATAGTTAAGAATAACTTAGTCTAGTGTAGAGTTAGGTAAAGTGTGTTTCTTTACCATGTACATTTGTAACTTATAATCCGACGGTCATGATTTGTAGTGATCCAACGGTTATCTCTCACCTCGGTATTAACGACACTTGATCCGTGGCTTAACACCCGATTGGTCTATGATCTCTATTTAAAGAGCATGGAGGGTCATTTGTCCAGTAATCGTTTATGAGAGAAACATATGTAACTTTTCTTTTTATATTAATAAATTGCCTGAAGTGGCCATGTTGGCTCAGGCCGTGGACTGTTTCCCTCTTTGAGGATTTTAACCACGTGATTATACTAGTGTACTAATTTGTGATCTATTTGTGAGCGATGACCTTTGGTTCTTGATCTAAGGAACTTACCCTGTAAATTCCTACATGGTATTAGAGCTATTTTGAGGGTCGCGTCCGTTGTTGATCAAAATCCGAAGCCGGTTTGACTGCATACGAATGTCGTTTTGTAGATCAACTATTTCTGAACATTTTTGGGCTTGGAGAACTGCTCGGTTGTGTCCGGAGCATCTATTACAGTGAGGAACGCCTTTCGTTTCATGCGAAAAGGTTTCTGGCTGCCCAAGTTATGACAGTTTAGATCTAGAGATATAAAGCATCTATTTTGCAGTTATATTTGTTAATGGTTCTGCTTATTTCGGTTTTTTTCTGTTTATTTTCGATATCAAGTTTTTATTTATTTGCCAGATCTATAACCTCTTCTCTGTGTATGCTCTTTGCTGAGCACTGCGTGCATTCTCGGCAAATCAGAAACAGGCAAAACGGATTTTTTTGCTACGTATGCTCTTTCCCCGTGTCTTTGTGCGATCTCGGGGAATCAAAAATAGTGAAAAAGTGATAGTTGCCAGTAAGGCTAACCGAAAGTCTAACATTCTGCCGTAAGGGTTTGCATTTTCATTTTTTTTTGCTGGGTTTTTGTGTTTTTTTGTTCAGGAAAAGGCACGCACACCGAAGAGGAAAAAAAAAACCCCCTTCTTCCTTTACTACAATAACGTGATCCTTTTACTATCTCACTTGGTGAGGGGTTAGTTTATGAGAATAGAGGTCTTGGGTTCAAGTCTCCTTCTCAAGCTTCTTTTGTAAAAAGTTTTTGTTCAAAGAGGCGGAATTTTTTTTAAAAGCCGCACTTCATCCCGTTCCCGTAACTATTCGGCATCTACAACTCAAATTTTTCAAAAGGCATAACTTGTTCATCCGGAAGCCGTTTTTTTTTAAACGGCCTAATTTTTCGAGATCTTTCCATTGGAGCAGTTATTTTCAGCTTTTCTCAGCTTCAATTTAAAAAAAAAAAAATGAAAAGTGCATGCCTTGTTATTTTTAACAGCACCAATTATTTCCAATGGCTACCTCACATGGTAGATATACTTAGAAGTAAAGGGCTTTAGAAAATAGCCACAGGACAAGAAACTAAACCTTCCGATGATGATAAAGCTACTAAATGGGAAAATAAACAAGATCAAGCACGAGGGTTGATAGGAATGTCCATTTCTCAAAATCTTCGATTTCATATCCTTGACATTGACACCCCTGATGAAGCCCTGGAAAAGCTAAAAACTATTTTTGGCATTCAAAATCAAATCAGGGCCCACCAGCTTGAAAATGAGTTGCTTACTTTGGACCCCAATAACTTCTCCTCCATTGAAGATTTTTTGCCAAATTCAAGACCCTCAGAATTCTTTTAGAAGGTTGTAAGATCAAAAAGGACGATGGTAGCCTCATTTATTGCATTCTTGCTAAGCTTGGCCTTGCATACTCTGTTTTTGTTTCCGCCTTCCATTCCACCAGAGAAGCCATCATTTCTTCAGGAACCACCTACAAGAATCCCTCTTTTGATGCCTTTTGTGATTCTTTGATAAGAGAACAAGAAAAACTTTTACACCTTGGTCTTATCACTGCTAGAAACGCTTCTAAGAAAGCCTTAGCAGCCCAAAAACAACCATATCAAAAGAATCCCAAGAAGCAGTATCCTAAAAAATATGGTCCTAAACCAAACAAGGGCCCTAAGCAATTTCAACCGCAAACTGAAAAATCAAATCACCAAAATAATAAGGCAAATCAAAACAAAGGGAAGAAGACAGAGTCCAAATGTTTTAAGAAGATGGAAGCCTTAGAAGCAGCAATGAAGCACAACATCAATTTGGAGCACTCTTCACCTTCATCTTCGGGCATGGCACTTTCTGCTTGTGGTTGTCAAGCATCAAGATCTGGTTATGCATTAAATGTATCTTCTTCTTCTCCTTCTCATGAATGGCTCATTGATTCTGGAGCTTCTTACCACATGGCTAAAAATAAATCCATGTTTTCTTCTTTAAATGATTGTAACACCAAACATATTTATGTTGGTGATGATAGATCTCTTAGTGTTGTAGGATTTGGAACCATTCATCTAGATAATGGTCAATTTAATGATGTACTATGTGTTCCTACCTTGTCATGCAACCTTCTATCTGTTTATCAGATAACTCATTCAGGTGAAGGGAAAATAGTAGAATTCTCACTTCATGATGTTGTAATCGAGGACCTCAAAGATCCTAAACATATTTTAGCTACTGGCATTGCTGATGATTCCACAAGGTTGTATAAGTTTGACAACTTTGGGTCATCCTCTCTTCCCTCCGTTTTTGTTGCTCATAATGATGATGTGAGCAAACTTTGGCATGAGCAATTTGGTCACTTAAACTATCGCTCTCTTCAAACTCTATGTAAGGAAAATATGGTGACGGGCCTTCCTATGGTATCTTGCCGAGATGGTGTTTGCTCCGGATGTGTACTCGAAAAACATCATCGGGATAGTTTTGACAAACGTGCCTCTTGGCACGCTTCAGCCCCTTTGCAGCTTGTGCACAGTGATTTATGTGGTCCACTTCCTGTTGTTTCTTTCTCTGGTTGCAAGTACTTCTTAACCTTCATTGATGATTTTTCCAGACGCACTTGGGTATATTTCTTAAAACTCAAGAGTGAAGTTTTTAACATGTTCTTAGCCTTTAAGGCCTTTGTTGAGAAACAATCTGGACATCAAATTCTTAAGTTAAGATCAGACAATGGCGGAGAATATGTTAACAACAAATTTATCAACTTCTGCACTGAGCATGGCATTCAATTGCAACATACTGTTCCATATACTCCACAACAAAATGGTGTAGCTAAAAGGAAGAATCGCACCTTAAAAGAAATGGCTAATTGTATGCTTCAATCTAAAGGACTTGGTCTCAATTTTTGGGCAGAAGCCATTAACTGTGAAAATTACATAGTAAATCGCACTCCTACTAAGGTTTTAAATAATATAACTCTAGAAGAAGCTTGGAGCTCAATCAAACCAGATGTAAGTCACTTTCATGTTTTTGGAAGTGATGCTTGGGCCCATATTCCAGATGCGAAACATAAAGCCTTAGAACCTAAGAGTGAAAAATGCATTTTGTTGGATATTCTGAAGATGTCAAAGGATATAGACTTCTTCAACCAAAATCCAAAAATATTATCATTAGAAGAGATGTAAAATTTGATGAAAATATATCGGCTTGCGAGCCTAGTTCGGCAAGTGTGCCACCTTTGGCCTGCGAACCTGATTCAGCATATGTGCCACCTCTCTCTCTCTCTCTCTTCTATTTTTAATAGCATTCCTTCTAGTTCAGATGATGACAACGAGGATGACAATCCTCCTCCACCTCGTGAAATTGTTCCTTATACTCCACCGCTTCCAAGATGGGTCTGCTCTACTCGGGATGCAGCAAGTTCTCTTGCAGGTGACCTTGTCGATCAACGACGTACACGTTCTCAGTTCGAAAGAGCTTCTTCCTTATTGGCTCAAGTTCCAGAAAATCTTGATCCAGAAACCTTTGAAGAAGCCTCCGGTCATCCAGATTGGGATGAAGCTATGAATGAAGAGTATCGTTCCTTATTGGCAAACAATACTTGGGATCTTGTTCCTCTTCCAAAAGGAAGAAAACTTGTCAGATGCAGATGGGTTTACAAAACCAAGTTTGGACCAAATGGAAAAGTGGATAGACATAAAGCTCGTCTTGTTGCTAAAGGATTTTCACAAGTTTAAGGCATTGACTATACTGAAACCTTCTCCCCTGTTGCCAAAATGAATTCTATCCACCTTGTTCTTTCCCTTGCTGCCTCCTTTAAATGGGAAGTCCATCAGATGGATGTTAAATCCACCTTCTTACATGGAGATTTGCATGAAGAAATCTACATGGAACAACCCCTGGCTTTATCCAAAAAGACTCCAGCCTTGTTTGTCGCCTTAGGAAGTCTCTCTATGGTCTCAAACAAGCTCCTCGGGCTTGGTATGCCAAAATGGATAGATTTCTCTTAGATAATGGCTTTTCTAGGTGTCATTTTGACAACATTGTCTACACCAAGAAAGTGGGTAATTCCTTCACCATCCTTGTTCTTTATGTTGATGATCTTATCCTTACTGGTAGTGATCCAAACCATATAAACCATGTAAAGTCTAGCCTCAAAAAGAAGTTTGAAATGACAGACTTAGGACACTTGCATTATTTCCTTGGTCTTCAAGTCTTGCAATCCATGGAAGGCATTACCCTCTCTCAGTCCAAGTATGCCTGTGATCTTCTACACCACTTTCACATGGAAGACTGTAAGCCAGCCCCTTCTCCCTTTCAATCTAGAGTCAAGCTTTCAGTCACTTGTACTACCCCTAAAATTGATGCTACCTTATATCGTCAACTTGTTGGTAAACTTCTGTATCTAACCCATACCCGTCCTCACCTTTCCTTTGCCGTTGGTCTTGTCGCTTGGTTTATGCACCAACCTCATGAAAGTCATTGGAAAGCAGCTAAAAGAATACTTCGATATATTCGAGGTACAGTTCAGTTCGGGATTCATTACAGTGCAGGAGCATCTCCATTGTTGATTGGTTTCACTGTTTCTGATTGGATAGGTGACCCTGATGATTGAAAGTCTACTGCAGGATATGTATTCACTCTTGGTTCAAGACCTATTACTTGGTCTTGTAAGAAACAAAGTGCCATCTCTCTTTCTTCAGTAGAAGTAGAGTATCGTGGTGCAGTTGAAGCCAGTAAGGAAGCCATGTGGCTTCGTCAGATCCTGTCTGAATTTGGTCTCCATCAGCAGCATCCAACTACACTTTGGTGTGATAATCAGAGTGCCATTCAGCTATGTAAATATCCAGTTCAGCATCAGCATATGAAACACATTGAACTCCACATACACTTCATCAGAAAGCTCATTCATGATCGTGTTCTTGAAGTGCAATATTGTCCAACCAATGATCAAGTAGCTGATATCTTTATGAAGGCTCTCACAGAAGCGAAGTTTACCAAACTTCGATCCATGCTTGGATTTCAGGAAAGTTGTCATTAAGGGGGGATAGGCTCTAATGCCTCCTTCCTTCTCCTTTTGTGTCACCTTTGTAAATCCTTCAATCCTATCCCAAGTTGTTCTTAAGTTGGGATGTTAGGATATTTCAACACATAGGAAATAGTTAAGAATAACTTAGTCTAGTGTAGAGTTAGGTAAAGTGTGTTTCTTTACCATGTACATTTGTAACTTATAATCCGACGGTCACGATTTGTAGTGATCCGACGGTTATCTCTCACCTCGGAATTAACGACACTTGATCCGTGGCTTAACACCCGATTGGTCCATGATCTCTATTTAAAGTGCATGGAGGGTCATTTGTCTGGTAACCATTTATGAGAGAAACATATGTAACTTTTCTTTTTATATTAATAAATTGCCTGAAGTGGCCGCGTTGGCTTAGGCCGTGGACTGTTTCCCTCTTTGAGGGTTTTAACCACGTGATTATATTGGTGTACTGATTTGTGATCTGTTTGTGAGCAGTGACCTTTGGTTCTTGATCTAAGGAACTTACCCTGTAAATTCCTACAGAAGGGTCTTGAAAGGGAAAGATGGGTTTTTAGAGGGAAGAATGAGTGAATGAGAGTTTGGGTAGGGAGGGGGAGTGAAAATGAGATAAACAAACCCATGGTGAGTCTTTTTAGAGTAGCAAGGTAATCTTGAGAAAGCAGAGATGAAATTCAGTGAAAATGGTTTTATAGGGATAATGAAGGCAGTGAGATTTCTAAAAATAGCTGATAGGCAGATAATGCTATCTTTAGCTGCTTGTAGAAAATCAATAGTCACCTAGTGAACTCTGTAGAATACAGGAGGATAACACACTGAAGCTCCATATGCAGCTGCTCTGCGTAAGCCAACCTGCACTATGTTGTTGAAGTCACATCAGCCCCTCTACGCTGTGCTACTACGTTGTTGTTGCATCTGCACTGCGATGCTCCCTTTTAACATCTAGTTCTGCCTCTGCTCTATCTGTGATTCTCTGCACCCACTGCTCCACTTGTCTCGCTACTGTCTTAAGGCTCTTGTAGCAGGAATGTGATCCAAGAGTTGGGCTACTCAAGGATCCTGCCACCACTCTGTCGCTGCTCTACAGATCCATTGTTGAGATTCTGATTATTTGGGGTAGCATCAGGATTCAGTTGTGCTCTAGCTCCCAAATTTTGAGGAAGGACTAGAGTACACTTGATCTACAAAACCCGGAAAATTAGAAATGGATTTGGGAAATTTCATCTGGTTTATGAGATATTAAATTAATTAATTATTTTAATGTATTTCCTAAGTTAAAACTTAAGGAACTTAAATAATTGAAGTGAATTTAATTAAACATGTGATGAAATTGTCTTAAGTCACACGGATCAAGCTTTCTTTTAATCTTAGCCATTGATTCAAGAACTGATCATGGCCGTTGGTTTCCCAACGAGAAAAGTATAAAGAAAAGGCTTGGGGTCATTTGTAAAGATACACAGAGGCAGAGCACTGAAGCTAAGCTGAGATTCTAGGGCAGGTTTGCTAAGAATTCTCAGAAGTGTTTCAGCTGCAAAGAGGGGAATTTAGGCCAAGGGGATGATCTGATCCCAGGGTCTAGAATATAAGCAAGAGGCAGAGATCAGTTCAGAGAAGCAGCCCAGAGAAGCAGGAGAGCAGCAATAGAGAGGGCAACAACTGTTCTACGCAGGTGCTGCACAATCCCTCAAGGATAGCGTGATTTTCAGTTGGAATCCCTCAAGGGTTACGCAGAGACCCTAAGGGGCAGCGTAAGGACTGCGTCACCCAGTCTAGGGTAACGCAGCCCTTTCCGGAGCAACGCTGAGGGACACAGAGGCTTCAGAGGCTGACATAGAGGCTTCAAGGACAACGCTGGGGTTTCTAGGCCCTAATTTTGGCTGAGTCTTGTAAATCTCGTTTGAGGGTGTGGATCAGTCATTATTTTGGCTTTAGAATAGCGAGTCAGCTGTAGATCTATTATTTCTCTGTCAGGTTTTCCAGATCTAGAACCCAGATTTGTTGTATTCAGAAAATTCTTAATAATAAAACCCTCCAGCAGCCAAAAGACCGGTTTTCCCGCATTGGGTTTTTCCGGGGACTATTTGTCCAAAAAATATCTGTGTCACTTTGTCTATGTGTGCATGTACTTGTTCTAGATCTGAATTTGGTGAAGATCTGTTATGTGCTTTGCTTCGATTTTAATCTGAACTTATTCTGTTAATAACTTATCTAAGTAGGAGGAGCATAACCAGATTAACAGTAAAGATTTATGCATAAGTATAAGATGCAGAAATTTTCACAGTCGCCCCACTTTCGTGGTTCATGAGCGCTCATGGCTACGTCATCTTTGGAGCCATCTTCCGCCACAACAGCCTTGGAGGTAGAAGCTTCCTTGTCCTTCTTCTTCTGAGGACAATTGTTGGCGAAATATCCTAGTTCGTCACACTGCAAACACTTGATCTTTGATAGATCACGCTTCTTCCTCCCTTGTTGCCTCTTTGATGCCAAGGCTGCATTTTCTTCCTGTTCCTTCTTCACTTTACTTGATCCGGTGTTGTACTGTCTCTTGGTGAACCGAAGAAGTTCTTCTTGTCGAAGGATTGCCTACATACTGTCCCAGTTGGGAAGGTCCGCTCTGCCCAAGATACTTTGGACAAAAGTTTCCCAGTCCTCTGTGACCGCATTGAGAGTAGTCCTGACCATAACATCATCCTCCACTTTCACCCCCATGGCAGTCAGTTGATCCCTGATCGCCTGTAATCTGAAAAGAAAGGGTTAGATCTCCTCTCCCTTGGCCATCATGAATAACCTCATCTGATTTTCCAGAAGCATTCTCCTCTGGACGGATCTTCCTTCATATAGTGAGGTCAGAGCCACCCACATATCATGAGCCATTGTCTTTTTGGCTAGGTGAGGAACTACATGATCTTCGACTCTATCCATGATGAAGTGCTTGGCGTGTGCTGCTGCTTCTTCATGCTTCTCCAAGAGCTTCGCATCGGTTGGCGTGGCTAGGACTTTCTCTGCATGCTCCCTCAAATCGTATGCCTCCATGACTACAAGGATTCTGGCCTTCCAGACTGCAAATTTGGACAAGCCGTCCAACCTATCTTGATCACGTAGTCTTTGAGAGTGTCATCTGATCAATAAATTTGTCAAAACTAATCCTTCTCTCTATGCTAGAGACTTGGATCTAGGGTCCTTGGCGAGAAAGGCAACCTCTGCTCCCTCTGACAACTGACTTCCACTCTTAGAAGTCTGCCAAATCACAACGAATCGACTCTCTTCAATCCTCTGATCAAACTGCAGATTTCTTTGGCTAGAAATCCTCTGAGAAGATGTTCTCCTCCTGCTCTTTATCAACTAGTGCTCACGCTAATTTCTGCACCTTCAGAAATTTAACCCCACCAGCAACTACTGAAGCTCTGCAGCACTACTTCCAGCACTCTGAATCAGCAACAGCTTCAGGATTGTGTCACCCTGGCTTGCCTCTGCGTGAGCAAACAGTCCCAACACTGTCTTTGCGCTGCCTCTGCGTAGTAAGTACGTGGGCCTGCACGGAGACTGTGTCACTCTGGCCTCTGTGTGGGCTCTGCTTTCCTCTGCTGCTACGCTATACTCTCTGGTATGCCTTTCTGCGGCTCTTGCTGCTTTCTGTAGCAAGGATTCTTCAGTCTTCTTGCTGATGATTCAGCTAGATCTGCAATCGCTCTGATATCATGTGAAAAATTATGAATATTACTTATGAAGAAACCCTACTGTTAAATCTCGATTTACTTCTCCTATACAAGTTATTAATTTGAAATGTTCAATATTAACATCGAAGTAAACACTTTAACATCCTACACATATATAGATCTAAAGTAAATACATGCACATAGACAAAGTGACACACAAGATTTTCTAGACAACTGTCCCCGGAAAAGCCCAATGTGGGAAAACTGGTCTTCTGGCTGCTGGAGGGTTTTTATTATTAAGTAGATTCTAAGTACAGCAAATCTGGGCACCTTACCGGTTAACTCAACAGAGAAATACAAAAATCTGCAGCAATACCTATGTTCGGGAGACGGAAAACTAGACTAATTCACACCCTCAAACGGGATCTACAGAACACATCCCTTTTCTATCTTCAGAAACCCCAGTGCTGCTCTGGAGCCCTCTGCGTCAGCTCTGTTAGCCTGTGTGTGCCTCTGCGCTGCTCAAGAGAGACCTGCGTAACCCCAGACTGGGTTATGCCGTCCCTACGCTGCCCAAGCTAGGCCTATGTAAGCCCTGATGGCCTCCTGCTACCTCTGCACTGGCCTTTCTGGGCCTGCGTAGCACTGAAGCCCTCTGCGCTGCACAGCTGCTGCGTAGCTGTTGCCCCCACTCCGCTGCTTTGACTGCTGTTTTTCTGCCTCTTGTTGACTCTTAGCCTAAGATCAGATAATCCCTCTCGCCAATATTATCCCTCGTTGCAGCTGAAACTTTTCTAAAAATTCTTAGCAAACCACACCCTAGAATTCTAGCTTAGTCTCAGTGCTCTGCCTTTGTGTGTGTTCTCCGACTGACCCCAAGCCTTTCCTTTATACTTTTCTCGCTGGGAAACCAACGATTGTGATATAATCTTGAATCGACGACTAAGATTAAAAGAAAGCTTGATCCGTGTGACTTAAGTCATTTCCATCACATGTTTAAATTAATTATCTTTAATCTTTTAATTTTCCTAAGTTAGACTTAGGGTCCTTAATTAAAAAGATCAATTAATTAATTTTCTCTTAAACCGGATGGAATTTCTCAAATCACTTTCTGGGTCTTGGAGATCTCATGTACTCTAGTCCCTCCACAAAGTTTGGGAGCTAGAGCACATTCGATGCTACCCCAACACTCAAAATCTCAACATCAACCCTTGGAGAGCAATGAACCACCCTTCCTAAAGGGGGTAATCATTGTTATATCTTACACATCATTCTCTTATCCTTTGAGCCCCAAGCAGTTAATTAAAGAAAATTCATAAAAGGAAAAAGGCATGTAAAGAAGGGTGGAAAAATCAAGGTCGAGGCACCTCATGTACCATGATTGCTCCCTCCTATGCATTATATACCTAGGTGTGGGATTCCCCTTATCTAGCTGCCATTGTGCCCCAATATGTGGCTCAGGATTGCCCCTCTCATTCCCTCTCCATTTCACTTCTTTATCAGTTGCCACCCCCATTTGCGGCATGTACCTTGGACATACTATCCCCTTTAAGGGTAGAAACCAGCTAATAAGGTACTTGGCAAACCCCCTTTGGAGCTTGGAGACACTAGCACATGCCAAAGCCCACTACGGAAGTGCATGCCATTAGGAAGTGCCCACTTTGTTATCTATGGTTTCTAAGCTCTTTACACAATTACTCTAATGACTTGTTGTACTAGAAGGCTAGGGGATGCATTGGATCTTATACAGGATTGCAGGTGGTGTCCATTTGGGTTTGGTCTCCCTATATAGGGTCCTAAGTTCTAAACTCCCAGAGGGCTACATCGGCACATGTAGGGTGTATGTAGAGAGCCATGGGCGTCCACAACAGTAGACAACACTCCACGAATCCCCAGCAATGTCTAAAGACTACTAGAGATCCACTTTTGGGATGAGGATGATGTGCTTAGTACACTATGCCCAGCAGGCCCCACAGGAGCACCACACTCTTAGCAGGTGTCCCAGAAATTGTACGATGACATGGCAACATTCATACCATCATTTGAGCCCTTGCAGAGGATCTACAGGCATCTTCGACTCATATGGAGACCCATGGGGTCATTGGTGTGCTCCCACGCCCATTGGGAGCACCACAAGTCTACTACATGGAGAACAAGGGGCCACCCCCTTGTCCATCATATTTTGAGGAGTTTATTCATCATTATGGCACTTATAGATATTGTTATGCCTTTGGAGGGCCCCACGACATGCACATACTATTATTTGACCTCATGAGAGGCTTATTATTCCATTTGAGAGTTAGTTTGGTGGGCTTGTCACCAAAAGTGATTTTATTTGCACATTGTTTTATTTTTAGGGCTAACGTATGCTCATTAGCTAAATCGAACTCCTAAAAGGGGTATAAATTGGAGTTAGTTGGATTCATTTGTATCATCACTCAACTTAGGATCTCTCTCTCTTAAGAGAATTTCTCATTTTTTCCTTGGTGGAGATTTTTGGATGATGGATGAATTTTGATGTATGGATTTGGGCTATTTCTATCTTGGAGCTTCTTATGTGTAAATGTGATGTTTGTTGGATATACTCTCTAACATTGTACATGTAAATTTGATGTTATTTTTCTTGTTGCTGCATACTATTGAATTTCGCTATAATTAGGGCTAATTGTTGCATGATTGAAATGTGGAATTATGTGTCTATATAGCTTATTATATGTATGGACCATTGTTAGATGAACGAAATTTCCTAGAGATCATTTTATCTCGATAAGTTTGCACCATTTGTATAAGTATAAATGCTTGAAAGTCACTTTTCTTATCTTTCCTCTAACATTGGACGAAGTTGACTTTCTGGGCCTCCTTGAACAAGAAACTAAATTCTTATTCATTATAATTTATTATCCTTGACTCCATATCCCCAAGTGAATTAGGCACTGGTCCCTCACAAAAGGGTGGTCATTTTCCAAAGCATCAGGACTCCTCCCATCGATGAAAATCCGTAAAGAGCAGGGAGCCTTAGTTGTGGTGACAGTGGGCTAAGTCTCCATCGTTGCCCTTAACCTAGCAGTTGTCCTCTTAGGAAAACCTTTTAGGTCCCCTGCTGGTTTGAGTGGTAACAGCCATTTAGAAGAACACAATATATTTACCTTGTGCTCTTGGAACCACTTCCCATACATCATTATGAATGATGGACTCATATTCTTCAGTCATTGCATCTTTCCACACTTGATCTTTCACTGCTTCTTCAAAACTGCATGGTTCAGCCTGAATAATGTTGCTCATAGCTACCACGTATTCCTAGAACCAGCATGGTTTCTTGCATTCTCTGAAGGTTCCTCGGGTAGCAACAAGTCTATCAACATCCTGTAAACTGTCACGAAACCATAATCATATTTTACTAGCACATGGAGAAGGATCCATGGGTTCATCAACAAGATCAGGCTCATGCTTGGGATCTTCTTGCGCATCCAAGGCATCATCATGTTTTTCAACATTAGCAGGAGGAGGAATGTCTATGGCTTTTCAAAGATGTCTAACAAGTTGTCCACCAACCACTGCACTGCTGCTGCAACTATACTGCTACCCATGACACTGCCACTGCCACTGCTGCATTCGTACTATAGCTCCCTCTCAAATGTTGCATCTTCTATACTCCTAGCACTTCCACTGTTAACACTGCATCTGCACTGCAACTCAGTTGCTGAGCGAAGCAACTGAAACCACCCAAAAACTGAACAAGCGTTCAATGGATGCACCTTGGTGCTGAGGATCTGACTGTTGATAGCTATTGCGTTGTCCCTTTGATGCACTACGTTTTTGCTACTCTACACTGCGTTGTTGCTGCTCTACACTATGTTGCTGTTGCTCAGAAGTATGTGCTATTACGCACTGTAGCTGTCGCTCTGCACTCCTCTACACCGACTGAAAACTCCTCCATCCCGCTACTACTGATCATGGGCTCCCGTGGCAAGGTGGGCTCCTTAAAGATCCTGCCCAACTAAAGTTCAAGATGAACTACAGTTCCACATCACCCCATCTCCCTCCTGGGGATGTGTGGGCACTCATGGCATACTCATCCTCGATCTTCGCAGCTACAACCTTTGGATCGTGCTTCTCATCCTTGTCCTTCTTTTTCAAAGGACATTGTGATGCAAAGTGGCCCATCTCGCCACATTCAAAGCACTTCACCTTCGAAACATCTTTCTTTTGTTTTCATTGCCCATGATGTCCCTTCGATGTGAGGGTTGCATTCTCCTCCTCTGGATTCTTCGATTTGCTCCCACTGCTACCGTCAAGTTTGCACTTGACCATATCTCTTCTCAGCTCCTCCTCCTGAAGAGTTGCCCACATCTCCTCCCAACTAGGAAGCGTTGCCCTACCCAAGATACTTTGGACAAAAACTTGTCACTCCTCAATGACTGCATTAAGGGCCAACCTCACCATAGTTGTAGCAGTTGGGCTGGATCCCACGGCTGCCAACTGGTCATCGATTTCCTGAAGTCTCGTTAAGAACGAAGCAATGCGCTCCCCCTTCTGCATCTGGATCATCCGGAGCTTCTGCCCCAAGTACATCTTCCGCTACTCGAAAGTTCCTTCGTATAGCAGGGACAAGGCCTCCCATATCTGCCTGGTTGTTTCCTTGCCAGCGATATGAGAGACTATATGATCCTTGATACCATCAAGGATTAGCCTCTTGGCCTTTGCCATATCGTACTTGTACTTTTTGTTCTAATTCGGATCTGTAGGTATAGCAACCACGTTGTCCACGAACGCCTTGACATTGTTGAGATTTTGAGGTAGCATCGGCTGTGCTCTAGCCCGAAAATTTTGTGGAAGGGCTAAGACACATGAGACCTCCAAAACCCAGAAAGTGTTTGGAGAAATTTCATCGGTTGTTGAAGTTATTCTAGTAATTAATTTTTTTAATGAGGACCCTAAGTCTAACTTAGGAAATTAGAAAAATTAAATTGAATTAATTAAACACATGTGATGAAATGTTCTAAGTGACGTGGATCAAGCAGTCTTTGGAGCCATCGATTAGAGATTAGATCATGGCCGTTGGTCTTCCAAAGAGAAAAGAATAAGAGAAAGGCTTGGGGTCAGTTGGAGATATACACACATTGGCAGAGCACTGAAGCTAAGTTGGGGTTTTGCTGAGAAATTCAAAACGAGTTGCAGTGCAGTGAGGGGCAGAGATCAGCGAGGGATAATCTTGTTGATCAGTGGTTGTCATTGATGTCAACCCAAGCAGCACCAAGGGCTACCCCGATCTTGCATGAGAATTTTGACTTGACACTTACTATATTCCAAGTCAAGGATATTTTGGATGGTTTCTACTTGTCAAGATATTTCCGTTAATATATGGCATGCCACGTAATTCTTCACAGTTTGATAGATATTCATGTTTGAAGTTAGTAACCCCAGTTAGTGGGCTAAAACCCCATGGGGTTGTAGCATAACACTAATCATTGGTTGTGGTCATTGAATATTCAATAATTAATCATTTTTTAAACCTCTAAAATCCCTCCAACATTCACTTGTTAAAGACCCTCTCAACCTAAGCATTTATATAAATTGTGACCCTCATATCTTCCTGATGCAAGGATTTCGCTACTTAAAACAGGTCATTGTGGCATTATCACTATAACTTTTTTTCTGTGAAGCTTCAAATGCTAAAAAAACCCATTTGAGCCGAAATCCTGATGAAGCTCGTGACCAAATTTCAAATATTGGTTCGCTATATTTTCGGAGATATGATCTAAGGAAGTTAGGGTTTTTGCAGGCTCCTAAATTTCATGTCCAGCAGGAGACCTTGGTAAAATCGTCATAACTTTCTATCTGAGCATTAGATTCAAATTTCGTAAAAGTGACAAAAAGAGGACGGGTCGTAGTTTGTTGGATATCGTTTTCAGTACCAAAGGTTGAAACAGTGACACGTGGTACTTCGTACAAGTTCGCTCTACTGAACCATTCAATAATCAAGTCATTGTAGGAGATTGGGCATAACTATTTCGTGAAGAATCCAATATTGATCAGACCTATGGGGTCGGAAAGAGGACTCAGAGGGCTACCACAGGACGAAATTTCAGAGCTTGGAGATCTGAAATTACACATACAGCAAATTCAATATCGAGCTTCTAGAAGGCAAGAAAAAATATGCATTCAAGGATCACTGCAGTAAGGACAACACATCAACAGTCAAGGGTAAGTCTTCTACAACAAGGTATGTATGATTAGTGTTTGAATTTTAATTTGAATATTATCTCTGACATGTGTGTTTGCAGGACAGTGTAAGTATTTTGTATGTATGTTTGATTGGGTTTTGTTCATAAATGTTGAACGTATTTACATTTGAATTTTGAATATTTCTCTGACATATGGTTTGCAGGACAGTGTAAGTATTATGTTTGTATATTGGTTTGGGTCTTGTTAATTAATGCATGTGCAAGAAGGAGGACACAATAGGATAACTCAGACACATACTAGAAGGACAATGCAACGCCAAAGTACCATTGCTTGAAGCAAGCACAACAATACCTCAGCAGCTGCTAGTGTTCAAAGAAGCAATGTCAAGTCAAGTATCAGGTCGTGTCAAAAGTCACTATTGTAAAAATCATCATTGTAAAATTGTAAAAGAGTCAATCTGCCTAGAGTTGGAGAATCATTGTTGGGGGGTATAAGTGTCATTGTTGGATAATGTTATGGTTGGGTTGCTGGTCATAGTGTGATTGGATGATTGGTCTAGTTCAAGAAAATCACTGTGAATCATATTGTATCGTGGATCATTGTCCCTGGTACGGGAGTCCACACTCTTGTCTTATTTATGATCATTATAGGGTGGCAGGGAGGTGCTAGTTTGGTGCATGAAGTCAGCTACAGGTTGGAGCCTGTGAACACTTCAGGGTGGTAGGTCGGTTTAGGATGTCAGGGCATCCATTCAGTTGACTACTGAAGAAACCAGGACGTTGGGGCGTCCTTCCAGTGGGAGCTAGAGAAGAATGATTTTCTAGAATTCTAGGAAGTTGTACCTTTCATTTCAGTTGGGGCTGAAGATTAAAGAATTTATTAGAAAAGTGTTCGGTGGTTTTTAACTCAGAGGGTGTTTTCCACCTAAAATTCATGTGCCTATTGTGTTCTATTGTTTACTGTTGTTACTGGATAAACATCAAGAATAATTGAAGATTAACTAATGCTCTGAAAATATCTAAAAGTGCTAACTGATAAGAAATATTGATTCACCCACCCCCCCTCAGTATTTCCAACAATTGGTATCAAAGCTTGGTTCCTTCAATAGTAGTCGAACAACTGGAGGGAGATCATGGAGTATAGAGTTCCTCTGTTCAATGGAAATAACTACGCACTCTGGAGTGGAAGAATGCAGGTTCATTTGCTGGCGCAAGGATACGAAGTATGGGAAATCGTTGAAAAAGGCTTTACAACGACCCAAGATGAACAAGGTAAGAAAAATATGGTATATGATGCAAAGGCTAAAGATCTCATTACCAGTGGGCTTATTGAATTGGTCTATCTTAAGGTACTGAGTTGTAAAACTGCTAAAAAAGTATGGGGCAAGCTTGAGAATATATATGCAGGTGACTCAAACGTGAAAGAAGCAAAGCTTCAAATTTACAGGGCAAAATTTGAACAACTCAAAATTAAGGAAGATGAAAATATTGATGCATACTTACAGCGTGTTGATGAAATAACAAATGCATTGGAAGGTTTAGGAGAACCTGTTGACACAAAAATTCTTGTCTGAAAGATCCTTAGAACCTTGCCGGCAAGATTCAACCCAAAGGTATCTGTCTTGGAATATAGTTCAAATCTACCCAATCTCAGCAAAGATGAATTGAATGGAGTGCTTATTGCATATGAAATGAGGATTGAAGAAGAGGACGACACATCTCACCTAGAAACAGCATTCGCCGCATCCAAGAAAACTAGTAAGGACAGGCATATTCCGAAAGCAAAAACTTGTAGTTGTAAGGAAGAAGAAAAGGAGGAAGATGAAGAAGAATTTCCAGATAAAGAATTTTCCTACTTCACGCGAAAAATGAGAACGGGTACGGGTAAATTCAAAGGTAAACTTCCATTGATATGTTTCAATTGTGGTGAGGTTGGGCATTTTGCAGCCAAATGTCCTCACAAAAATGAGGCTATTATGAAAGGAAAGAAAGGTCTGAGGAAGTTCAACAAGCAAGGCATGAAGAAATGGTTTAAGAAGAGTTTCTTCTCCAAAGAAGATAGCTCCTCATCTGATGAAGACAGTGATAACGAAGAAGAAATCAACAGAAGAGTAGTGTTTATGGCCAAGCATAATAAGCAAGAAGCATCTGACGAAGAAGAAGAGATGACTGAGGTTAAATTTCAAAACGAAGTGATCAGGGTTATCAAAGAGCTCAAGGTCGAGAAGAAGCATGTCAACACTCTTGAAGATGAATTAAATATAGAAAGAGAATAGGTCCTAAATCTTAAAATCAAGGTTGAAGAATACAAATGAGTTGAAGAATCGCTCAGGGAAGAATTAAAAGAAAGCAACAAGAAAAGAGAAGCATTGGAAGCTGAAATAGTTTCTCTACGAAAGCAAGTAAAAAATGGAAAAACTCTTCAAAACTACACCAATAGCTCCAAGGCATTGAAAGAAATCATCAACAATCAACGATCAAACAGTGACAAGACTAGTCTTGGTTACAAAGAAGAATCTAAAAAGGAGCCAAGTCCTTCTATGACAACAAAAGAAGATGGATATGCAAAATATATCAAGCAGGTAGACCTCCCAGCCAACTCAAGAGATCAAGAATCGTAGAAAGAACCATGGAAGGCAATTCCTCGAAGAAGATTTCCTCCCAGGTATCAACCTATCTTCTATGGTCATTGTTATTCATGTGGAAGGTTTGGACATAGAGCTATAGAATGTCGCACATATGTTTGGAATAAATACAATTTCGGGAGATCTTTCAGAAAGGGATATTCCGGAACTCAACAGAATATTAACAGATTTGATCATTTGAAAGATGATGTCGAATGTTACAAATGTAACAATTTTGGACACCTGGCTAAAGATTATAGACTTGGAAGTTCTTCAAAGGAATTCTCGCAAAATCAGAATGAACAAATATGGAAAAAGAAGTCTGAAAAATGTGTTATCGCTCTCAAGGCTCAAAGCAACAGAAATGTTTGGTATGTTGATAGTGGTTGCTCAACTCATATGACTGGAGATAGGAATAAGTTCATATCCTTGAAGGAAAAGAAGGATGGAACAATGTCTTTTGGAAATGATGAGTGTACTGACTAACTGTACGTCAGACTTAATAACTCTTGAAGATTTCTCAAGTTGTAAAAAGATAAATATTAGATAAGTATTATTGATGATGAATGATGATTTACAAGGCTGAGGCGGTGCTCCTTTAAATAGGAGTTGACTGGCCACGCCCAATTAGAGAGACATGCCCCTTTGGAACTGATGTCTCTTCATTGATTTAATCAATTATTTAACTAACTAATTACATTCATAATTAAATTAATAAAACAAGAACATATTCTAGACAGCTATGAACTTAGATTCATAACATTGCCTTCCCCTTAAGATGCTTTGTCCCCAAAGCATAGGTAGACTTGGGTGTTGGCGAATGAAACGTTCTGACTCCCACGATGAATCTTCCTCGGGCAGCCTTTTCCATTTAATGAGGTATTCTTTTATTGTCTTTGACCGTAAAACCTTTTCTCGTGTAGCAAGTATGCCCTCTGGTTCTAGGACGATTCTTCCTTCTTCATCAGTCTCTGGTATTTCTGTTTGTGCTATTTGGTTCTGCCCTAGTACTTTTTTGAGATTTGATACATGAAAAGTACTATGGATTCGACAATTATCTGGTAACTTTAATCCATAAGCTACAGGACTGATCTTCCTGACTATTTGATACGACCCATAATATTTTGGTGATAGTTTATTTTTGCCTTGTTGCTTTAACGACAACTGCTTGTAAGGTTGAAGCCTAACAAAAACCCAATCTCCTACTTCAAATTCTCTTTCAGTGCGATGTTGATCGGCTTGTTGTTTCATTCTATTACGTGCCAGGTTTAGATTTTCTTTTAATAAATTGATGATTCTTTGGTTTTCTTCCAAGTGATTTTTACGGCTGGAACTTTAGAATTAAGAAGTGCAAAATCCTTCCATTTCGGTGGTTCATAACCATAAAGAGCTTGGAAAGGCGTCATTTTTGCCGATATATGGTAGGTGGTATTATACCACCACTCTGCTAGATGTAGCCATTGGGTCCACCTACTTTGTTTGTCAGTGACAAAGCAACGGAGATACGTTTCTAAACATTTATTTACCATTTCAGTCTGCCCATCTGTCTGGGGGTGATAGGCTGTACTCATGTTGAGGGATATTCCTACCTGGTGGCAGAATTCCTTCCAGAAATTTCCTTTGAACCTAGCTTCTCTATCACTAACTATGATCTTGGGAAACCCATGTAATTTGTATATGTTTTTACAAAATGTCTCTGCAATTTGCTTAGTTGTGTCAGTTTTCTTAATAGCCATAAAATGGGCATACTTTGTGAGCCTATCTACTACGACAAATATCTTATCCTTGCCATCTGATACAGGTAATCCTTCTATAAAATCCATCGAGATCTCTTCCCATTTCTGATCTGGTATATGTAAGGGGTGTAACAGACCTGGTGTTGGAATGTTCTCACTTTTATTTCTTTGGCAAACATCACATTCAGCAACATATTTCTGAATCTCCTTGCTCATGCCCTTCCAATAGAATCACTGTTGAATGTTATAGTAAGTTTTATAGAATCCAACATGTCCAGCAGCTGGTGAACTGTGTGATTCCCTTAGGATTTACGACTTAAATTTGGATGCTGGTGTTAGATAAATTCTATTCTTATACCATAAGATGTCATTCTTCCATTCAAAATTGACATATTGACTGATATCTTTAATCATAGCGTCACAATCTTCATCCTTGGCATATTCAGCTCTTATTTCATCCAACCAATCTGGAACAACAACCATGGCGGCACAAGTGGTGTGGTCGTCATCTTTACGCGAAAGAGCACTGCAACGACATTTTCCTTCCCTTTTTTGTGTAATATCTCCAAATCGAATGCTGACAGCTTCTCCATCCATTTCTGTTGCTCTGTTGACAAAGTCTTTTGCTGAAGTAAGAATTGCAAACTATTGTGGTCAGTTCGAATTGAAAATTTACTTCCAAGCATGTATTGGCGCCACTTAGTTAATGCATGTATGATGGCGAGCATTTCTTTTTGGTATGTTGATTTTAGCCCTTCTCGTTTATTAAGTTTGCGACTTTCGAATGCTATAGGGTGGTTATCTTGCATTAATACAGCTCCAATTCCGAATCCCGAAGCATCACATTCAACAACAAATGATTTGGAGAAGTCGGGCGTTGCAAGTACCGGTGTGGTTGACATCACTTCTTTTAATTTCTCAAAACACTTATCTGCTTGATTGTCCCACTGAAATGCATTCTTTTTTAGTAAATTAGTCAAGGGTGTTGTCAATTGTGCATAATTTTTTATAAACCTTCTATAATAACCGGTGAGACCTAGAAATCCTCTTAACTTCGATATGTTCTTGGGTCTAGGCCATTCTCTGATTGCCTTAATTTTACTAGATTTTTGGCTTCTGTGATCCATCAATAAATTAGGAAGAAATCTTTCGGTAAAAATCACATTATCATGAACAAAGTCGACGCGTTTCGAACCAACCAGTGTGGTTCATCATCAGGACTAGGTGAGAGATCAGATCAGTCGTTAAGTTTAAATAGATGTAGGAGAGGCAAGAAAACCGTTAAAATCAACTAGTTTGACTATAAAACGGTTAGTTCAATAATTAAAAAATCAAAAACGGCTAGTTTGAATATTTAAATTAAAAGTCAAATTAAAATTTTTTATAAATAGAAATAAATTTCAATTTTATAGTTTAATTATTTAATTTAATTTTATTTATTATTATTATTATTATTATTATTATTTTTAATTTATATTTATTTATTATTTTTCAATTGATTATTATACATTATTTTATTGTAAATCTTTAAAAATAAAATGAATAAATAATTAAATGATTAAATAATAATAATAATAAATATAAAACTAGAAATAAAATAAGTTTCTATATTAGGCTTAATTACTAAATTGAAATCGGCATAGTTTGAATAATTCAAATACAGCAAATTCTTATTTTTATTAATATCGTTAAAAAACAAATATTATTTAATTAAAATTATATATTATTGTATTAAAATTCTATCTTAAAAAAATTTAAAAATAAATAAAAGAATAATATTATTATATTGAAATTCTATCTTAAAAAATAAAAAATAAAAGAATAAAGTTAATTGATTATTCAAAATTTAAATATTATATTATTATAATTATATATTCAATATATATAAATATAAATATATATATATATATAGATAAAGAAAAATATTAAAAAATAATAATAATAAAAAAAAAAAAAATTAAAAAAAAAAATTAAAAAAAAAAAAAATAAATAAATAAAAAAAAAAGCATATTATATATGTGGATTCAACACCCTTATATTTCCAATCAGTCATCCTGAGATGAGTGGGTTTTTCACTTCATGGGCCTCTCTACGATGATGAAAATGATCAATTCTGGCTAAGACCTTAGCCTCTTCGATACATATATGATGGTTAGTTTTTTCCACATGTTCAGCTAGGGCAGAGGTGCGGGACCTGCCATGTCTAAGGTCAGCTGCATGTTCACAAAAACGGGTAGGTCCATTAACCAAAGGATTTGTGAACATGCAGCTGACCTTAGACATGGCAGGTCCCGCACCTCTGCCCTAGCTGAACATGTGGAAAAAACTAACCATCATATATGTATCGAAGAGGCTAAGGTCTTAGCCAGAATTGATCAATTTCATCATCGTAAGTTAAGAGAGGCCCTTGAAATTGAAAAAAGGCCCATAAATCTCAATAGAGATGACGGTTGGAATATAAGCAGGTGTTGGATCCCTGCCTTATATTCTTAATCCTCTTCTCTTTTTTTAATTTTTAATTTTTAATTTTTACTTTTTATTTTTAAATTTTTTTATTTTTATTTTTTTTTATTATTATTATTTTTTAAATATTTTTCTTTATCTATATATATATATTTATATATATTGATTATATAATTATAATAATATAATATTTAAATTTTGAATAATCAATTAACTTTATTCTTTTATATTTTTTATTTTTTAAGATAGAATTTCAATATAATAATATTATTCTTTTATTTATTTTTAATTTTTTAAGATAGAATTTTAATACAATAATTTTAATTAAATAATATTTGTTTTTGAAAATTCGATTAACGATATTAATAAAAATAAAATTTGCTATTATTTTGAATATTCAAACTAGCGTTTCAATTTGTAATTAAATTTGTAAATTAAGGGAACTGTTTTATTTCTAGTTTTATATTTATTATTATTATTATTTAATTATTTAATTGTTTATTCATTTTATTTTTAAAGATTTACAATAAAATAATGTATAATAATCAATTAAAAAATAATAAATAAATAAATAAATATAAATTAATGTTGACACCTAATCCTATGGATGGGTGTGCACATTTATTTTTGTATAGGAAAGGGTGTTTGACTTGGGTCAAATCCCTTGATTAGTGAAAAATAAATAAATAAATGATTTATTTATCTTTTTAAGGAAGTGGTTGGGATATAATCGAATAAATAATGATTTATTTGATTAATGGTGGTTGATTTGGTCATATTTAACAAGGAATATTATTTAAATAATTATTCCTAGAAAATAATAAGATAACTATGGGTTTATCTCATTAATTTCTTTGTTTTTGGGTTAAACATGACTGTGAATAATAATTAAATTATGGTTTAATTAATTATTCCTTTTGGGGTTTGACTTTGGGGTTTTCCTAATTAACATAGTGGCAGGTTTTTGCTTGGGGTGGCGGTCTTGCATGGTGTACTTGGGTCCATCAATGATGAAAGGTTAGATGACCAAAACCATGTGCGTCCATTCCCCCGGGCGTGCAGTGTCGCGGAGCAAATCGTATGGCAGAAGTCGTTGTGAAGACAATCACTAGACAACAAAAGGAGGTTTGTGAGAGAGAAGAAATATAGGTAAATAGTGTCTTTGAAGGACTTGTCCCTGAGAGCGAGACTGTGAGTGCATAAGTCTACATTATGAGAAGAGGTGCAATCTTTGACGACGGGAGGCATACCTATGCCCGCCGTGACAAAATACAAAAGAATAGTGTGTCCAGTGAACAAGGGACCGAACCATAGAGTACAGCTGGCATAATCAAGAGCCAGATAAAAATACAATGAATAGTCTCACATACATGCTGTGCCTGGGATAACAGCCAGGACTAGTACAATATCATCTGAGTACATGAGATAAACACAACCCAAATGCCCCCTGTAAATGGGGAAGGGCTCACAAAATCTGACCGGTACATGCAAATCATAGAGGTGCTGCAAGTGGCTAATGCCAACATCATCAAAATCTGGAGCGGCATCAAAGGCTGCAATGAAGAGGTCATCCGGGCATGTGGGGGGCTACCTGCAGGGCCACCCCCTCATGAGGGCTGAGACATCTCACACACGCCGGGGAATCATCAAGAGCTGCTGCTGGGTCACTGGACTGTCCAGTATACGAATCTCGATCATGCTGAAAGGAGCTGGAGAAGCAATCAAGTCAAAGGGAGGTGAGAAATCCCCCTGCCTGATCCGAGGCACCGAACAAAAGTGGAAGCTGGAACCAAGGTACACCGCCCTCTAGACTTTGCTTCTGGAATAAATGTGCTGAGGTCGACAGAAGGAGGTCCGCCGTAGGTGAGGCAATGAGAGATCCTCAACTAAGGCATGAGAGAAGAGCAATAGAGCGACGGACAGACTGACACTAATGATGATGGTGGAAATGGGAAGGATGGGGTGGCGAATGGACGACTTCCCTTGTTAGAGCATAAAGGGCATGAATGACATGGCAGCAACTGACACAATATCGAAGGGGACAGGGGACAGTGGGGCTGAAGGTCATGAGATGCGACACAAGAGAAGAACCAAGCAAAAAGGAATGGAGGGCTATAGTAGGGTGTAAAAGGATGCAGGATAGACTCCATGAATGCAAGGATGACTCAACTCGGATGCTCTAAGCAAGGGCGACTAGATAGTGCTGCCACACAGTAAAGGCCCCAATGGGGGGTCATAGAAGCATGAGTACAAGGTGGGAACTCATGACGAAAATCAACACGAACGTGGACAAGTAAGGGGGCGATATGGTGCCCCAAGTACAAGTGTTGTAAGTGAGGAGATTCGATTTTAAGGAGTGGTGAAGTGACCCTTCGTGGAAAAAATGTGTCCGGGTGAAGTATCAAATCATCAAAAACTAAGTAAAACCCATTTGAGAGCTCGGTGAGATCTATCTAGCGGTGCTGACGGTTCGTCGAATGGGGCTACGGTGTGGTCGCAGCAGTCGAAAGAGGAAACAGGGGTTCTCTTTTAATGAGGCGGTTTTCCCTCCAAAATCATTCATTTGCTATTGTTGCTGTGGTGAATGTGGAGAGGAGAGAAGGCCCTAAATCTTGCGGCGAACGTAGCGGACAAACTGACCGTTGGATTCGAGATCTGTCGGTTGGAGGTAAGAGGCCTAACCTTGCTCTTGCATTTTGATGGATTAGATTTGCAGTTTAGGGCCCAACACCCCAGAAACAGCCCCTCCCTCCTCTCTACGGCCGGGTCGCACTTTTTGGGGCAAAAAGTGTGACCCAGGACGCAGGTTTGAGGGAAAAAAGTGCGACCTGGTCCAGAAATGGGCAGAAAACTGCGACCTGGGAGGGGAGGGGGGCTTGGTGCTGTTTGATGGTTGGGAGTTGGGTTTTTGTGTGTGGTTATGGTTTGCCCGATCTGTACCCTGACAAAGAGAATGTGTTTGTGTAGGTATGGCAGAGTTATGGGTCAACTGGAGAGAGAGGGATCTGGGAACACTTCGGGCAGAGATCCAGGCGGATCAGGGCGTCCGTCGTGTATTGGCCAGATTTGGGGTTCTCGAGTTTGTGGAGAACCCGTTGATGAGAGCAGGGGAACCATTACTGGCCCGGATTATCAGTTACTGGGATCCAGATCAGGAGATATTTGTAGTGCAGGGGCACAGGATCGAACTGACGGTCCAGGATGTGTACTTCCTGACCGGCCTCCCACCATTGGGGATAGTGGGAGACACGCAGCCAGTGTTGCCGCGGGGTCGACATATCATGGAGTTTGTGGAACGCCATTGTCGACCGGGTTTCCAAGTCAAGGGGACTCGAATATCGATCGGGGATCTAGAGAGGCTAGAAACTCGTGCAGTGGCCGCAGCTGTGTTGCGAATCCTGGGCACCCAGGCGTTCCATCACATCACCGGTGGGCAGATGATGATAGTGGAGAGTGTGTTGAGTGGGACCTACTTTGGGTGGGCCCAAATGATGTTGGTGTCGCTAAAGCGACAGTTGTCGCTATGCAGGCGGCGGGTGAATCATGATTGCTCATATGGGACTTTGTTGTGCGCCTTCTTCTTTGAGAAGATCCCGACCTTGAGGCCTCGTGTGCATCTTCCAGATGGGGGCCCGAGAGAGCCCAGGATGCGTCGTTGGGGACGACTACTCTGAAAAGGAGGAGGAGGGGCGGTCGGGCGAACATTTCGACCGGAGTTCTTTGCCCATTGGGATCAGATGCCGTTGTACATAGACGACTACCCTTATAGTGGGATGAGCTACTATGGGGATCCGGATTTGCCACTTCCGGCTGGTCGAGTTTGGGGGCCCGATGGTAAGTGACAAATTGCTATTCTTATATGGGCATGTTTAAAGTTTTTTGAATAGTAAATAATGATACTGATTCAGGGACTTTTTCTATGCAGATATAGCACCGGTAAAACCGGCCGGATATATGGGACGACCGGTAGCGTCTGGAGCTACGGGTCCGAGTGGATCGAGAGCAGCGCAAAATGATGGTGCAGCCGCCCTACTGGAGGACATCCGCCGTAGATGTGAGCAGCTGTTGACCGGAGTATCAGAGCGCGGGTGGCAGGATTTAGACGACCAGTACATAGAGCCATGTGTTGGTCTCCCCTCGGAGTGGCGAGGTATCATGCGGCGCATGGCGATGGCCGGTCAAACTATGCGGGATCTACATGCTGCCGGGGCAGAGCCATTGGCCCGGGAGCCTCCAGATAGTGATTAGGGGCATATGGTACCCCTTCTGATGTATGTAGGGGCAGGTGGTGGCCCCTAGAATGTATGGAGGGGCATATGGTGCCCCCAGTTTTTGTTTGTAACATGCTATGGGCATGTCGTATGTATATGTATGGGGGGGCGTATGGTGCCCCCAGTTTTTTGTTTGTAACATGCTATGGGCATGTCTTATGTATATGTATGGGGGGGGCGTATGGTGCCCCCAGTTTTGGAACATGCTATGGGCATGTCATGTGTATCAGAGTAGATGGACTCATCAATATATGGTTTGCGACACATATTATGGATATGCATCGTCTTTTGATGGTTGATTTAATGTTATTGTCTTGTATGAATTGTGTGTGATAAATGCCAATCTAGAACATGGTTGCAATACTATCTACGTAGTGATTCTGGTCTCTGGGTACATGGTTGAAAGTTATGGTTTCAAACGCACGTATTAAGACTTTTACTCGTAAATAGCGTCTAAACAACACAGGGTTATGCACACGATAAACACCATTTAGTTGCATTACAGGAAGCAAGGAATCTAAATGAACGTGCAGATGGCGGATGCGATGCAAGAGGGCATCAGCTAATAGGCCACGCACTGCATCATATTCGGCCTGATTGTTGGTGGCAGAACCAATGCATACCCCGTTAGACAGAACGAGGTCATGCAAGGGGGTGAAGATGGCCCACCCTGCCGAGCCAAGATTCCTGGAGTAGCGACTTGCACCATCGGCGTAACCGATAAAGGATGTGGACGGGGGGATGCGCAAGGTGGTGTGACAAGACAATACATGAGGGAATGAAAGGAAATGACGGCAGCGTGAGGGGACAGAAGTCATCGAGCGATAATGGCGGGGGGAAAGGGCAGGATGAACAAAACTCAAACAAGGTGATGTATGAGAACTATCGGAAACATGGCGAGGACTCGGGCTGCGAAGGTCAACAGAGGCACAAGTGGAGTGATCTCGAGTATCAAGGGACACAACGGGGGAGGTTGCAGACGGGCTAGGTTCCGAAGGTCGTGCAGAGGAGGATAGGTAAAGAATGGTGACTGTAGACTCCGTCATCTGGACATCAGGGGGGGGAATGTGGATGGGAGCGGGGGGATCCTCAGGCTGGTCGGCAGCATACTGCGCGAGAATGGGAGAGGCGGATTGATTTTGTTCAACCTCATACTCGCGGATCACCTCAAGGGAGGCACGGTAATGCGTCAGGTGAGGACAATGATGGGGGTAGTGGCCATGGACACCGCACAAAGCACAAGGCTTGTTGGTGCGGAGAGTCTTGGGGTTCTTGGAGACGGTCGAAGCAGGAGTGGGAGTTTCAGGGACCGTAGTGTCGGGGAACGCGACTTTTACCATGGGGCGAATGCGGGGTAACTCGGGACAAGCATGAGTGGCATGACCGATGACATCACATAAGGCACAAGGCTTCGAGGGTGGGGGAGGAGCCGAGGTGGTTGTGGTGGTTTGGTCTTTGGTTGCCCCCTTGCGGGCTTTTCCTTTCTTCCCGGGAGCCGACTCAACAGAAGAAGGGTCCTGTGGAGGTGCTGGGGGCACAGTGGCTATGGAGGAAGCGAGGGGGACCGGTTGAACCGGTGTCAAAGCCATGTAAGGTTTGGGGTGACCAGGGGGGGTGGCGGCTGGGGGGTCAAGGTACCAAACCGGAATACCCAAGGCCAAGTTAGGGAGAGAAAGGGTGGCCATGACGGGGACGGAATATACTCCGGGAGGGGGAGCCAAGAAGGGGATCTGTCCAGCAGGGTAATGACCAGGAGGTATGGCGCCAAGATGGTTAAGGCCAGGGGGGACCGAGCCTGGAGGATAAAGAGGTTCGGGGGCACCAGCTGTAGGGGGAGGGCCAGAAAGAGGAGGTGCGGCTGGCTGAGATGGATGGCTAGGAGCGGGTTGCGGAGGGCGGGGAGGAGGGTGCGGGCTAGCCGAGGCAGGCCGTTTATGGGCAGCCTGAGACGATTGCATCATGCAAACATTCGACAAGCTGGGATCAGTAACAGGAGGGTGAGGAAGGTGAGGAAAAGTACCAAGCAGGGTGGAATCTTTATAGACGCTGGGGGAGACACTGGTCAAAGAATCGACGGTTTGCTTGTTGGCTACAGAAGAGATGGTCGTCTCGGAGGCGGATGGAGACGGCGGCTCATGATACGATAGCTGGTCAATGGTGACTATCTTTCCATTATGTGGAAAAGACATCTTGCGGAAGACTGCGGATGGGACAGCAGACATGGCATAGGTGTAGCTTCGCCCCAATAGAATGTTGTAGTCTAGAGGGGCATCAATGACTTCGACATCAACGCAAACGGTCTTACCGGCGAGGGTGATGGGACAGTTACGAAACAGGCCAATAGGCTGGGAGGCATGACCGTCCCACGCTCGAAGGGTGATCGTGGAAGGGCCCAGCTCAGGGGATCCGAGTTGCTTCCAAACCGAAGCGGACATCACACAGGTGGATGCCCCCTCATCAATTATACATAGGATCTGATCAGCGTTGGGATTTTGGTGGGATTTGGAAGCGCGGAAGGAGGGAAGAGGAGGTGGTCGTTGAGTGGCGTCAACAATCATTTGGTCATCAGCAGGATCAACAGCGCCCACGGCAGATAGTAGAGCCTTCCTTTGAGAAGGGCACGACTGGAGGAGTTCCAGTGTGGAAATGGCAGCAGGGGATTGTGCCAAATCATCTACTATACTGTGCGATTGAGCGGCTCGACCGGAAGCAGCATTTCGGCGTAATGGACCCTTTGGAATCTTTGGGTGAACCTCAACTTTGGGTTGAGGGATGTGTAAGGGGCCACTGGATGTCGAAAGAGGCTCTGTAGAACCTGAAGATGGAGGCTCGGGAGCAAACTGAGCAGGGGGCTTGGGGTACTGGCGAGACCGAGTTTGAAGGTGAAGGTCGACGGAAGGGGACGGATCGGAGTGCATCATGAGGATCTGGTAGTCAGAGGAACCAGAAATGGGCGAGGGTGTGGCGGCATGGCTGTCAAGGGGGTGGGTAGCCACGAATCCCTGTTGAGGGAAAGGATCAGTGAACACAGCTGGCTGGGTAGTGGCCACATTAGGAGGAGCGTCAGGGGAGGTGTGCTGTCCGCGCGATGTGGCTTGAGACTCCCACATGCATGTATGCAGGGCAGAGAGGAAATCGTGAGTGTGGAAACCAGTAAACATGGCCACGAAGCAGGGGCTTGTTTGTGCAATAACTGTCGGCTTTGGGCGGAATGCCTGCAGGAAATTTGGATTGCTAGTGTTAAGTCCAGAGACCAGTGGGTCCTCGGTTAGGGGCGGTGGGTGCCAGTTGCCTCTCAGCCTTCTTTGAGAAGAAGGGGATTAAGCACCTATTTGCGCAAATACTTGCGGGAGGAGGTTGTAAGAGCACATTGCAGTGGTGAGGAAACGAGGAGTTCTGGGTTGAACGCATATCTTGGAGGAGCGGCGCACAGGCATTTTAGCGGATAAAAGTAAAAGGGTTGGGTTGGGGGCGACATTGAGGTAGCGGGGAGGTTACAGACCAAAGGAGGAGGCATCTTGAAACATCCTGTCCTGGATACATGTTCTTGGGAGGGGCTGATCTTGAAGTCTTGGCCCTCACCGAAGAGACCATGGCTCATAGGAGGGTGAGCAGATGGGTGGGAAAGAGATCCAACAATACCGTCGGCGGAATGAGATGCCCCCGGGGCGTTAGCGCCACCGGGCCTGGGGATGTCAGGAAGAACGGTATAAACATAACCAGATTGAGCGTAGATCGGGTCATATTTTAAAGCTATTTGGAGGGCGGCTTCTTCAGATTGAGGAAAGTGAGAGGCGACATCTTTGCCGATGGGAGATGGGAGGGTGCGAAGGAACCAGTCCATGTAAACCCGATCTTCAAAGGGAGGGGCTCGACATAAGCTCCGTCTTCGTCGCCATTCTTGAACATGGGCAGAAAGGCGTGTGGAAGAGGATTGCTTAAATGAAGTCAAGAGCTCCGTACCAGTGTCGTATCGGAGAGGGAGCTGGAAGTACGACAAGAAGGCTTGGGCAAGAGTCTCGAACGTGGTATGGGAGGAAGTGGCCTGTTCGACATGCCATTTAGAAGCTTCGCCGGTAAGTGTGCGTTGGAACAAACGAAGACGGATGGAGTCATCGGTAATGGAGTTGGAGGAACACCACATGTGGAAAGACCGGACGTGATTGGTTGGGTCTTCGCCATTAAGGCCCTCGAACTTAGGGATATCAAAGGGCAGCTTGGTGGGCATAGCGGGCCAGGTAGCATTGTGGTGAATGGGGTCATTAATCAACTGATGGAAATCGGGGAGGCTGAGGCCTGCAATGTACGGCAGCACAGGGGTGGCCGGGGTAGTGGTTGTGACGGTTCCGCTAGAAGTAGGGCCGGCATTGGGGCCGGGAGAACCGCTAGCATTAGGCCCTGATACGGACATGGTGAAGGTAAAGTGGGAGGGGCTTAGGAAGGAGAAGGGGACCGGAATGAATCGGGAAGAGAGTCGGATGCGGTTTCGAGTGGACGGCTCGGCGACGACGGGGATGCTGAGCAGTCGATCAGCCGGAAAGCGAGGATGAAGGCAAGAAGTCTCAGAAGCGCCTTGGGGCACTGATGATGACGAGAAGAAGAAATGACAAAGAGCGAAGGAATGAGAGATGAAGATTCGAGACGAGATAAGGTGCGTGTAATTGATTTTAAGTCTTGCCAAACGGTGTAAACAGCCTTCTTCACTTAGGGTCAGTGTGTGGCGTGCGTTAATTTTAATTTTTAAACCCTTTCCGTTGTGAGAGCAAGAAAAAAGTGTGTTGCGTAGCTGAAAATAAACCTACAGAGAACAGAATAAAATGCTGAAATAACAGAAAAACAACAGCTACTTGTGCATCTATCTAACCCAAGAAGGTGGGTCTCTCAAAACTATTTTGAAAAGAAAGGGAAAAACTATGTAAACACCTGAGTTTAAAACTTGAATCCCCAGGGTCAAAGGGGACGAGTCTGGAGGATAAGCTGAGACAAGTGCAGATCCGTGAACGAGCAAGGTGGGCTGGAAAAAAGAAATCAATGGCAGAGAGCGGGCGGAGGCCTTTAGCGAGTCCTTGCAAATGACAGAGGTGATTTGAAAGGAAAAATGGCTGATTTCAATGGATCTGAAAGGGAGGTAACAGATCTGGAAAAGAGGGGGCTGAAGCTCTGAAACCGACGGCTGAAACAGCTGAAACTCTTCCACAAAAAGTGGAGGGTACTAAAGCCCTAAGGGGTTGGGTTCCCACTTAGATGAGTAAAAACAGATCAGATCCTAGGAATCAAAGACTCTGCACCTCCTAGCCAGCCGGCAAGGTACCCTCTCATAACGAGAGACTTGTTGCACTGCCGAGTCTAAGATCTCCTCAGAGTCTAGTCCTTCAGCACACTATCTACCACACCGTTCTCTCTCTGACACCTCTTTTGTTGTCTAGTGATTGTGTTCTTACAACGTACTTCGGTCATACGATTTGCTCCTGACACTCGCACGCTGGGGGGCAATCTGTTACACCATTTTTGGTCATCTAACTCTTCATCATTAGATGGACCCAAGTACACCATGTAAGACCAGTTTTACCCCAAGTAAAACTGCTTTCACTATGTTAATTAGGAAACCCCAAAAGGAATAATTAATTAAACCATAATTTAATTATTATTCCTAGTCATGTTTAACCCAAAAACAAAGAAATTAATGAGATAAACCCATAATTATCTTATTATTTTCTAGGAATAATTATTTAATAAAATTCCTTGTTAAATATGACCAAATCAACCACCATTAATCAAATAAATCATTATTTATTTGATTATATCCCAACCACTTCCTTAAAAAGATAAATAAATCATTTATTTGTTTATTTTTCACTAATCAAGGGATTTGACCCAAGTCAAACACCCTTTCCCTCCAACAAATAATAATAAAATATTCCATAGAGGTGGATCTAGATGTGATTAACATTTTTTTTAATCATGCACCAAGATCTAGAAAGACCCAATATTTTGTTATAAATAGGAGGGTTTTCCCCATCATTCTTCACCTTTTGTTGCATATTAGATCACTCTGGATCTATACACTTGGTCTCATTTCTGCCATTTTGCTCCCATTGAGCTCTACCTTCTACATTGGGTTTTTCTACATCTACAAGAGAGAAAAAGCTTAGATCTGAAGTGCTGAGGACTACAAAGAACCCATCCCATTGAGGAGATCTGGATACACTTTCTTGTTTCCTCCCAGGTGCCCTGTAATATAAAAATTCATTCAAAAATCGTGTTCTTGTCTTGTCTGTTGGATGCATGGAGCAAACTCTTTACTTTACTGCTTAATGTCTTTCTATTTATAGATCTGTTTGTTGCAGCGCTTTAACTACTAATTGCAGATCTGAAGATGTTTTGCAGCCATTATTGTTGTTAGGGCTATTAGTTATGCGTAGCTAAAGTGGTTCTTTTTCGTACACTTCGACGAAGAATTCATACTAACAAATTCCAGAAGAAGGATAGGGAGGCCAAAGAAGAAAGATTTCCATGAGAAAACCAGTGATGCTCCTGTTTCACATAGTTCACAATCTTCTCCTAAGAAGCCTATGTCAAAAAATAAAGAACAAATTGCCTCCTTTTCATGAAGCCCACCTAAGAAGAAACTTTTCATGGCATAAGAACCAGTGCAAGTCAACCCTGGTCTTCTTTCACCTAATTTTGTTTTCTCACCAATGGAATTTAAAAATGGCATGAAAATTTCAAGCCAAATTCCTGAGTCATCTCATCAACTGCAGCCAAACAGTGGCACATCTCTCACTGAGTCCACTCTCTCACAAGTTTTTCTTTCTCTCAAGAAAGGAAAATAGAAAATGATAGATCCTACCATATAAGCAGAGCCTACCTTGGCTAAATTAGTATCCTCCATGTTTTCTTTGATCAAGAAGAGGAAGAAAAATGAGATACATTCCTATTCCTCATTTGAAGACAGTAGTGCTCCTAATTACACAAAGTTAGAAGATGAAGAGGTAGAGTCTAGTAAATTTACACATGGAGGAAAGAGGTCAAAATTAATTCCTAATCCATATGTCAAAATAACTCATACTAGACCAAGAAACAAACTTAGGCTTAACAGAAAGTTGATTGCCAATCCTAAACTAAGGGATTAAATTACCAACATTGAAGAAATCCCATAAGACAAATTTGAAAGGAAGAAGAAGGCGCAATCAAAGAGCCAAGCATAGGAAAAGAGGTTTGATAAAAGGGTGACTAATATAGAATCCATAAGAATATTTTCTTCTATTTTGGACCTTTGATAAAATAAGAACATGGCTTACATGGAGGAAAATTTTCAATAAACATTCCATGTTTTTTGGTTATTGCTACTTTTTCTGCAAAAGTAGCAATTATTTGAAATATCAGCATGTGATGGAAATGGGCTACTTTTTGTTTTGAATCATGATGGTGACATTAAACAGATGAAGTGGAGAGGTTATTCAGTTGCAATGGATGCTGCTATGTGTCTTATATCCAACCTTCTCCAAAATATCATGTTTCTGTTTTTCACGTTTAATAGGAGACAACCACATGTCATTCCCATTGTTTTTACACTTTTTTGCTGATTATTGGTTGTACTAAAACAAAAGAGTGGTCTTCTAATAAGCTTCCACTTCACACAACCATTTCGGAGTGATAGCCTTCATGATGCCTTCATGATGTTTATCTTGTTTTTAATCTAGAACTTTGTAATTAAGATTAAGGGATAAGCCTCACCTCTTACACGAGGTTGTAATGACTTTTGAAATAGATTTACTTTTTCTGTGGAAGATGACACTATCATATTTTGTATATATATGCCAAACTATTATGATGTCAGGGTTGGTTGGTGGTTATAGAATTTTGACTTATATTATTTGTAATATTTTTTGTGAATGAAATGGAATGATACTACTCAGGACTTATTACCAATTTTATGTGTGTGTTATCTACTTTACTTGTTTTTCCATATCTCCTTTCTGCTAGTTCCAGTTTGTAAATCATCATATTGCTATGTGTTTTTATTAGTCTCTTAAGCATGTTATTTTTTCTATCAGTTATTTTTATTTTCAAAGAGTGAGAATTCCTGATAAAATATATGTTATAACAATGGAATAGCATCACTCATGATAGTTATTCTTCATAATATTTCAATGAAAATCTTGTCATACTAGAAATAGCTTTCTCTCAATGGAATATTGTCAAATTGCTACTTTTGTGAATTTCTAATAAATCAATAGATTTATGTTTTACAAACCTACTGACTCTTCTCCCATCTTACAATTTTCTCTCCTCATAGACTACAAACTTGCATTCTACTACCACATTAGATTCCAATACCCTCTTTAGTAGAACTGTGGATTTGACTGAAATCTATCTTCACTGAATTAGAGTTTATACCATCTTACAATCCCATAAAACATAACATTAAAATTACCTTAGAGCTTAATATGTGCTTGGTTAGGGGCTTGCTGCAGTCCAATTGTTGATTTCAACACCAACATCTTTTGGTGCATCTGTCGGGAGACAAAGGCCTTGTAACGAAGTATTCTCCTGAGTCTATTGTTATGAATTGCTGATAATCAATTCTTGATGGTGAAAAATAATTGGTGACCTAAATAAGACTACAAATTTGTTCACCTGGCAACTCCACAAAGAGGAAGAGGGGTTTCAAGACCTCCTTCTATGTAATATTCCAAAATGGGAAAAACAGGAATATAGTGCAAAATGATGGAACAATATTGCAGATCATCATTTAAAATTAATAGGCCAATATGGAGACCTTTCATATGTTATTACAGCAGTAAAATATACGTAAGAAATGGGCCATAAGATGCATAACAAGAAATACAAGCCTCCAATGGACAAAATCCCTCAATATGAGGTGTTGCAACTATGTTGAAAAGCTAGAAGACCCTTACAGCGTTATTTTATTAGCTATGCTAAAACATTTGATTATACATCATATCTAGGGCTGATATGTGCCTCAAAAGATAGATCTATATCAGATCTAAGTACTATATAAGCTCCTCTAAAGAACCCCTTAAGGGTTTTCAGCAAAACACCAAGTACAAGTTGTAGATCTGAGATCTAAGACTGCATATCTACTGCGAAATATGGAAAGTGTGGCTGATATGATATGATCAATAAATTAGCCTCTTCTAATATATCCTTAAAGTGAAAGGAATATCCCCTTCACTAGAAAATCATCTCTCCAAATGGTGTGCCAAACCACCTTACAACTCCTACAAAAATAATGCAGATCTAGAAGTAAACTATGCTGTAGGGATGAATAACTAGTTGGCCTGATGAGATATGAAAATAAGCTCAATGGCCTGCAATACTATCCTCCCAATGGAAAGGAAGCCTCCTCCATTGAAAATAAGCAATGAGATGGCCTAGATCTAGAGATTTCATCACGACTTGTTGCAACCCTAAACATGATCTGCACTGTAGTTGAAAGAAGAAGCTTGGCCTTAAGCCTGATAGTGGACAATGTAGTACAATCTCTTCCAAGAGGCCTCTCAAGGAAAGAGGTGGGATTCTCGATCAGGAACACCCTATGCTAAACAACACTCTATCTCATCTAAACAAGAAGAGAAAGATATATGTCTAAACAGACCATATATTTAGAAATATAATATATATCAACATAATCAATATGGCTGCCATCATCTTCCTTAAATAGAATATGAGCTTGCAAAACCTAGGCCTCATCCAAAAATATCACTACATTCACACAAAGAATCTCCATCCAAAATTTCACTATCCCTCATTGATGACCACTCCTCCATGACAGCGTTTTTGATTTGGTCAAGGTTGACCCAGTCAAAGTGATCCAGCCCCTTTCAAACCAAGGGTGCTTTAGTTAAGCTACCAAGATTTGTTTCTTTCACATTTGGCATTGATCTATTCATTACTAAGGAGAATTATGGACTTCCTTTGGCCTCTTACTCTTTAAACAAAGCAGTAAAACAAATTTGAATGTTCCAATTAGCTCATGGCTAATTTAGGTATATTACATTCTACAAGGAGGAATCAAAGATCTCCAACTGTGACTCCAGTTGCTGACCCAGAGAAAATCATCAAAGATGCTAAAGGAAATAAGATATTAGTTGAAGCCACATCTTAGTCAGTGAAGAAGGTACACAAAATTTACGTTCCAAAGCAAAAGGTGCCTCTATCTACTTTAGAATCTAAAGAGGTTTTAGTTTGAAAATATTATGTTGAAAAATCTCAAGTTGAAGCTACTCCCCTAGAAAATAAAGTGGATGTTTTTTACCTTTTCTCAACTGAAATTTTTTCTTACTCATCACCTAGTAAAGATGAAATAAGTACTGTTCTAGTCAAGGAGAAAGAAACTGAATTTCTAAGTGTTGAGAAAAATTCAGAAGAATTTGCGCTGATTGAAGGGGAATTAGAACAAGTATTGGCTATTACACCTTTTCTTGATAGGAATATTCTTACTGAAGAAGACTTAAAGACTATTTTAAATTTCCTTTAGACTCATCCTGAATACCAGTCTATTGTGACCCCTCAACAAGAATATTTTCCTTTCTCTCCAAATCCAGCTCTTGGGGCATCTTCCTCTCATCCACTTGAAGAGTTTGTACCTGAAGGTCTTACTTTTAATTTATATGATTTCCTTTATCAACAAAATAAGGTTGAATTAACGCCATCCCCTTAAGAGACACCTTTAGATTTTGATTCTTCTACTGAAGGAGAACTTAAGACATCCTCTCTTCATATTTTTCAAAACCCACTCTTCTCAGTTCCAAAGCCTGAAAAATCAGCTCAAGACCCCCAATTTTCTATTATCCTAAATGAAAATCAGAATTCACCCATTGTAATTCCTATTTCTAAAACAACTACATCAGTTGTACATCAGAAAAATATGTCCTAGCTTGCCCTTACAAGGATGAAACAGATAGTGGTTGCCAGATATGTGCCACATGTCTTCCCTCAACCCTTGCATGCACTTCCCCAAGGAGATTACTTGAAATATCTTCCAAAATACACTGGGGAGAGAGAAGGAGTTGCTGTTGAGGAAAATTTAGTGGCTTTATATAGTTATGCTGATAATAAAAATATTGAACATGAAGATGTCTAGACAAGACTCTTTGTTTAGATCTTGGATGGTGAAGCTCTAAAATGGTTTAGAAATTTGGCTCCAAATTCAATAACAGGAATCGATGAATTAGAAGAGATATTTGTGAAGCATTGGAGTGATAGGAAATACTATGTCTATTATTTTACTAAATTTGGAACTATGAAGAAGAAGGCAGATGAGTCTTTAACTGATTTTACTAAGAGGTTTAATAAGATTTATCAGAAAATTCCTGAACAAATTAAACCCACTGAAACCACAACTATGATAAATTTTGCAAATTCTTTAGATTTTGAGTCTGTCTAATGGTTGGGGGCTAAAAAAAGCATAGACACTGACAAATATGCAAGAGGCTACAATTGGAGTGCAGTCTAATCTCATGGCTTCTAATAAATTAAAATTGGAGGAAGAAAAGGCAGCAAAAGATAAAAACAAGATGAAAGAAGAAAAACCTTCTTCTTCTAAGTCTCTTTCAGAAGAAGAAAAGATTGATCAAATGTCCAATTTGATCAAGGAATTTGCCTCTAATATGTCAAAATTATAGGTAGAAAATAAACCAACTACTAGCGCCAATCAAAAAAAAGCTAATAGAAATCAGGCTCCCTTCAAGAGGCCTTTTCAACCTCAAAAAATCCTACAGCGCCCAAGGAGGAATGCTGATGATCAAAATGTTTAGCCTCCTTTGAATAATTTCGCTGAAGAAGAAAGGAAAGGAAATGAGGAAGAAAATGAAGAAATAAACCATGTGGGAGAAACTTCACAGTCAACATGTTTGACATTGCAAGAATATGAAGATAGATCAAGAATTTGTTTGCTTTATGATGACATGAATGCTCAAATTTATGCACAGAATGATGAGAAATAATAAGAAGTTCAAAACAGAAACTACCCTTTGAGGTCCAAAGGCCCTATTCAATAGCCTCAACAAAAATTAGATTCAGATAAACAAGCTGCTAAACAGAAGGCCAAGGTAAACGAGGTTCCTCTACCTCAAAATTCTACCCCAATTGTTAAGATTAATACAAAAAATAAGGAATTAGTTCCAATTTATTTTAGTTTCAAATCTGAATTAAATAAAATCAAAATTCCAGTACCACTACTGAATTATTGAAAAATATAGCATATAAAAAGTCTTTTAAGATTCTATTGCAACCTCCTCTTGCTCCTGATTCAGTCAACCTTGAGGATGAGCATCCCACTATTTATCTAGGCTATCATGTCCAATACCAAAATGATGATAACTCGCCGCCTTTTTACCTATCACTCAATATACATGACAAATTGTTGCATTTTTTTTGTTAGATTTTGGACCTTCCAACAATCTCATGCCAAAGAAAGTGATGGATGAATTTCAATTAGAGATCATCAAGAAATACCATGAACTTTACACCTTTCACTCAAGAAAATTCAAGTGTCTAGGAGTGATTAAATATTTGGTTGTTTCCCTTACCCAGCTGCCTATGAAGAGCTTAGTGATGGACATTGTGGTTGCCAACATTCCTTCTATATTTTGGATGTTACTTTCTATATCTTGGTCTAAGAAATTGGGAGGTACCCTTCAGATGGACATGTCATATGCTACCATCCCAGTATTTGAAGGGGAATTCGGAAGGTTGTATAAGGAAACTCAAATGGCCTACATCATTAGTGATTAACACAATCCATCAAAACATCCCATATATGCTGAAGAAAATGAATTGGGGTCTTCATTTTTGCACCTTGTTGCTAATGACAATGATTTCCAGCCTAAATTAAGTGAAAAAAAAACACTTTCAAGGTGAAAATGAGCAGCATTTAGAAGGAGGACAGATCTGGAAATTGTACTTTGATGGATCCTCTTCAAGAGAAGGATCAAGAGCTGGTGTAGTCCTCATTTCTCCTACTCAGTAGAAGGTAACGATATCATTAAAACTACAATTCGCTACCACTAACAACCCTGCTGAGTATGAAGCACTTGTGCTTGGTATGAAGGCATCGAAAGATTTGGGAGTAGAAGAGCTAATTGCCTTTGGTGATGCAGAGTTTGTGATTAAGCAGGTGAGAAACAATTACCAAGTGAAAAAATCCAAATTAAAGAATTATAGGAATGAAGTCTGGGATTTGATTGAGCATTACCTTTTAGCATTTAATATAAATTTTGTCACTACAGAAGAAAATCAAATTGCATCCCTTTTAAGAAAACTATGGCTAGGAAAAACATTATAGATCTGAAAACTAACTTTATTCCTAAGGTTTTACTCCCTTTAGAAAGACTGTTTGATAATAATGATGTTTTTCTCAAGCCTGAAAACAAGGTTGATGAAGAGAGTACAATAGAACGTAACATTGGTAAAGAAGACCAGGCAATATTAGTCAAAGTGTCCAAATTCCTTCCTCTAGAAACCAGAAAAAAATATATAAACCTGCTGAAGGAATTTTCTGATATTTTTGCATGGTCTTATAGTGAGTTGAAAACTTATGATAGGAGCATAATGGAGCACAAGATCTCTTTGAAAACAGATGCAAAGCCTGTAGCACAAAAAATCAGACACATGAATCCCATGCTGCTCCCAATCATTAAGAAATAAATCAAAAAATTATGGGAAGCAAAGATAATTCCACCTTTGAGATTTTCTAACTGGGTAGCTAATATAGTCCCGGTCAAGAAAAATAATGGAGAGATAAGGATTTGTGTCAATTTTCTTAACCTAAATTGGTGCTCCTTGAAAGATAACTATCCACTACCCAAGATGGATTATATCTTGTAGAAGGTTGTAGGATCCAAAAGACTGTCAATGATTGATGGATTTTCAGGCTATAATCAGATTTAAGTTGATAGGCAAGACAGAGAAAAGACAACATTTACCACACCCTGGGGCACATTCATGTACAACAAAATGCCATTTGGTTTGATGAATTCAGGAGAAACCTCTCAAAGGGCAATGGATATTTCCTTTGTGGGAGAAAAGCATAGATTTGTGGTCATATATTTTTGTTAACATCACAGTTTATTCAAAATCTGATGAAGACCACTTGAAACATTTGAAGCAATTTTTTGACAAATGAAGAAAGTTTGGTTTCTCCTTAAACCCAAAAAAGTCATATTTTGTTGTCCAAGAAGGTAAGTTATTAGGACATATTGTAACATAAAGTGGCATATGTATTGATCTAGGAAGAGTAGAAGCTATTCAGAAGATTGGTTTGCCAAGAAATAAAAACAAATTGCAGTCATTTTTATAGAAAATCAATTTCCTGAGGTGTTTTATTCCTAACTTTGCAGAGTTGATCAAACATATAAATGTCTTGCTGAAAAGAGATGCAGAATTTAAGTGGCGAGATGAAGCAAAGAATTATTTTTCAGCAATTAAGTCCGGCTTAACTGAAGCACCAGTTTTGATTAGTCCTGATTTTGAAAAGGATTTTCTGATTTTTTCATATGCTTCAGAAGAAACAATTGCAGTTGTATTACTACAGAAGAACATGGAGGGTATGGAGAAACCAATTTCATTTTTTAGTCGTGCTTTAAGGGATGTTGAATTAAAGTACAACTTGACTGAAAAACAAGCATATGCACTAGTTAAGGCTTTGAATTCTTTTCCAGTTTATCTACTGCATTCAAAAATAATTTCTTTTGTACCTGGTATCATTGTTAGATATGTGTTGCTGCAGCTAGATATAGATGGAAGGAGGGGATGATGGCTGACCAAAATTCTAGAATTTTGTGTTGAAATCAAAGCAAATAAATTGATAAAGGGTCAAGGGTTGGCTCGGTTGATGGCTGAATATAACTGCAAAGCTTTAAATATGAATGTAGAGGCAGCTGAAGGAGAATATGGAGAAGGTATTTCTAATTATCGAGAGATATTTAATTCAGATTGGTACTAGGATATAGTTTACTTCTAGTTAAATTTCAACTGTCCACTTGAAATGGAGAAATATAAAATAAGAGCTTTTAAATTGAGATTTGTGAAGTATTTCATTTTGGAAGACCATCTTTATTGGAAGGATCATGTTGGAATCTTGTTAAGATGTGTTGATGAAGTAGAATCCCAGGAGATTATGACAGAGATACATGAAGGAGTGTGAGGAGGGAATTTGTATTAGAGAACCACTGCAAACAAAATCTTAAGAGCTGGCTATTATTGGCCAGCTCTTTTCTCTGATGTCTTTTCCAAATTCAGGAGTTGTCTCGAATGTCAAAAATTTGTTGGTAAACAGAAATTTCTACCATTACCTCTCATCCCTATTTCATAAGATGTTCCTTTCCACCAGTGGGGGCTTGACTTCATCGATGAAATTCATCCAACTTCATCAAGACAACATATATGGATTCTCACAGCTACAGATTATTTCACTAAATGGATCAAAGCTGTACCAACCAAAAATTATACTGATACGGTAATTATCAAATTTTCGTTGGAAAATATTATGTCAAGATTTGGTTGTCCACAGAAATTAGTCACTGATAATGCAATGGCCTTTAAGTCGGCTAATATTTACAACCTTTGACAGCAATATGGGATTGAATTGACTCATTCCACACCTTATTACCGTCAAGGTAATGGACTAGCTGATTCATCCAATAAGATTTTGGTAAGGATTATTAAGAAAATGTTGCCTAAAAATAAGAGAAATTGGGACACTTAGCTGATACATGCTCTGTGGGCATAGAGAGTAAGTGGTAAAATTCAATTGGACTATCTCCATCTCAACTTTTATATGGTACTAATGTTGTAATGCCTTTGAAATTAGCTCTTCCTGTGATGAAATTCCTACAAGATGAAGTTGATCATGTAAACCTAGTCTAAAGGAGAATGCTACAGTTGATAGAGGCACACCAAATTAGAGAATCATTGCTGGAAAAAGCTCAGAAGTATCAAGCTAAAGTCTAATATGTTTTTGATAAAAGAGAAAGTCAGCAGTTGTTTCAGGAGAATGATTTGGTGTTGTGTTGGGATGCTAGGAGAGAAGACCACGGAAAAGCGGGTAAGTTTGAAACTCTGTGGTTTGGACCATTTATAATTGTTGAAGTTTTGGAGAATAGTACTTTTCTACCAAAACATCTAGATGATGATCAGCTGACTGGAGGCCCAATCAATGGTCATTTTCTTAAAAAAATCTTTATTTAGTAAGTCAATTGAGTCACTCCATTGTAAATATTTGGTGTGATGTGTCAATAAACTCCATGCCAAATGGAACTTATGTCTGTATATATGGTTAGTATTGAGTCTAGTCAGTCAATGGTCACTCCTAGTCTTTATTTTCAAGAAGTCTTATGAGTTTCAAGAGTTTTTGAGGCACTTAGTCTACAACCCTTGAAGCCTCACAGGGAGGACTTCATCCCCAATAGGAGCCATTGTTAGCATTGAAAATGTTAATGGTGTAGTCGCCATTGTATCACAATTTTCAAATTTTTATTGTGTCCCAGTCCCTGTCCAAAGTTTGAGTCATTACCAACAAAAGTTAAAAATATTCCCAACATCAAGGTATTTTTAAGTGTAGGTGTCATATTGTTTCAGAGTCCTAAACAAGTAAAAATCTCTATTTTGACTTATGTTAGTGTTGAAGGTTAGTTGATTTTTGGGTAATAAAATTGTAGTCATTTGGTCTGGAATGATAGCTACCTTTGTTGCAAATTCATTGTCAAAATAGTAATACAGTAAAGGGCAGCTATTTCTAAGAAATGGAATTCATATAGTCCACACAGTGAAAAGTGTAGCTATTTCACTGAGATTTTGGTTATCTCAAAACAGAGGCTACAGGTAAATGGGTAATCAATTTTCAAAGAATGCAAATGAAGGCTTCATGGAAACCAGAGTTCTTTAGAAGCAAATCGTAGACCGCAGAAAAAATATTGACCAATAGAGTGGGAGATCCGGAGAAGAGAAGTAGAGAATGTTTAAAGGGAGCTCGACAAGAATTAAACTAAGGAATGAAGAGACGGAGAAGAACCACGTGCAAAATGAGAGGACGACCATGATCCAAACACAGATCCGAAATAAAAGAAACTAACTGCTGAGATTAAAGCGAAAATGGAGCGACTTCGCAAATCACAATTTTTAGAGTTTACCATTAAGGAGATCGCATGGTATGTTAAATGATTTTTGATGTGATGAGGTGATGAAGGGCAAGCATGGAATACCGTCAGATCTAGGCGCAGATCAACAGTGGAGATTAAAGCGCAGATGGAGTGATTTCATAAATAGCAGTTTTTGAAGTTTATCGTTAAGGAAATCGCATGGTATGTTAAGGGATTTATGATGTGATGAGGCGAGGGGCACGTGTCGGCGTAGTGCACCAGTGCGATTTCGTAAATCACATATTTTATGGTTTAGCTGTTATTAGTGTAAATTTAAATTTGCGGGTGGCTGATTTGTGATTGCTTCCCATTGGTTAGCTGGTTGTGGGGGCCCAAGAACCATTTTTTCGTGTGTAATGCATGCTAAAATGCAGTTATATGCTGCATTAAGATTTATACAAGGAATAAAGAATGGTACGAGGAAAGCACATGTAATGATAAGGTGGCAGCGTGAAAGCTTAGTGGGATGAATTAGCGTTGGATTTTGAATTATTTCAAAAATGTGTCATTGCTCCTTGTCGTAATTGTAGGCACAAAATTAGAGAAGAGAGCTCAGTGAACACTCAACCCGACGCCTCTATGTATGATACAGGTAAACAAAAAACTAATCCTCCAGCAAGAAGTCTTAGGTTTGAAATCAAGCAGTCTCAAGTTTCATGGACAACATTGCAACTAGAGTTCAACAGTTGTATTTGTGAGCAGTTTAGTTGTTGGAAAATGGGGAAAGGAGGAAAGGTAAATAGGCAAGAGCCTGCTAACACAAGATTTGTGGATACATGCAAAAAATCACAATTCAAATCTGCAGGTTGGTATAAATTCCTCCAGAAGTTTTTTGGGGAGAACGTGGCACTGGCTCAAGCTTTCGCTAAGTCTTTCGATGCCAAAAAGGTCAGGTTAGGTAGCAAAAAATTCAGCATTTCTGAGGCTATCATAGCCCAGGCAACCCAGTCTTCTGCAACTAGTGAACATCGGTTTAAAATAAAAGCACTGCCTAAAGAAGTAAGTTCTTACCTTAAGCCCGAATATGTTGATATGAAATGGAATTCAACTGCTCACATTTCTTGTTTTAAAGCTGAGTGGCAACATGTTATTACCTCAGTCCATAAATACATCACATGCGAAAGGAGGTTTTCTTTTGTTCCTCGTTATCAGTTGAGATTCCTGACCCACATTTCAGGAGAAAAATCTCTAAACCTACCCTATTTTCTATATAAATATCTACTTAAAATGTCCCTCAAGCTACAGAAAGGTCCAAAATATTCCTTGCATAATGTGTATCACAGAGGGTTGATTAAAATATTAGTTTTCTATCATCTCAAAAAGAGGAAAATTACATGGGATAGATTTTTAAGAGAGGAAGGGTTTGGAAGTATTAATTCCAGAAGAAAGGTAGGAAGGCCAAAGAAGAAAGACATCCATGAGAAAACTAGTGTTTCCCCTATTTCACATAGTTCACCATCTTCTCCTAAGAAGCCTATGTCAAAAAATAAAGAACAAATTGCGTACTCTTCATGAAGCTACCCTAAGAAGAAAATTTTCATGGCAGAAGAACCACTGGAAGTCAACCCTGGTATTCTTGCACATAAGCATGTTTTCTCACCAGTGGAAGTCAATCTTGGTATGAAAATTTCAAGCCAAATTCCTATGTCATCTCATCAAGTGCAGTCAAATAGTGGCACATCTCTCACTAAGTCCACTCTCTCACAAGTTTTTCTTTCTCTCAAGAAAGGAAAACAAAAAATGATAGAGCCTACCATAGAAGCAGATCCTACCATGGCTAAATTAGTATCCTCCATATGTTCTTCACTCAATAAGAGGAAGAAAAATGAGATACATCCCTATTCCTCATTTGAAGACAGTAGTGATCCTGATTACACAGTGTCAGAAGATGAAGAGGCAGAGTCTTGTAAATTTATACATGGAGGAAAGAGGTCCAAATTCATTCCTAATCCCTATGTCAAAATACCTCATACAAGACCAAGAAGCAAACTTAAGCTAAACAACAAGCTGATTACCAATCCTAAACTGAGGGATGAAATTATCAACATTGAAGAAATCCTAGAAGACAAATTTGAAAGGAAGAAGAAAGCTCAATCAAAGAGCAAAGCACATAAAAAGAAGTCTGATAAAAAGGTGACTAAAGAAAAAGCCATAAGAATCTTTGATTCTATTCTGGACCTTTGATGAATGAACAACATGGCTGACTCGAAGGAAATGTTTCGGTAAATGTTCCATGGTTTTTGGTTATTGCTACCTTTTCTGCGAAAGTAGCAATTATTTTTAAATATCAGCATGTGATGGAAATGGGCTACTTTTTGTTCTGAATCATAATGGTGACATTAAATAGATGAAGTCGAGAGGTTACTTAGTTGAAATGGATGCTGCCAGGTGTCTTATGTCTAGCCTTCTCCAAAATATCACGTTTCTATTTTTCAAATTTAATAGGAGACACCCACATGTCATTCCCACTATTTTTACACTTTTTTGCTGAAGATTGGTTGCACTAAAACAAAAAATTGGTCTTTGAATAAGCTTCCACTTCACACAACCATTTTGGAGCGAAAATCATCATGATGGCTTCATGATGTTTATCTTTTTCTTAATGTAGCACTTTGTGATTAAGATTAAGGGATAAGCCTCACCTCTTTCATGAGGTTGTAATGACTTTTGAAACAGATTTACCTTTTTTTGTGGAATATTACCGTATCATATTTTGTATATATATGCCAAACTGATATGAAGTCAGGGTTGGTTGGTGGTTACAGAATTTTGAATTATATGATCTGTAATTTTTTTTGTGAATAAAATCGAATGATACTACTGATGATTTATTTCCAATTTATTGTGTGTATTGTCTACTTTACTTGTGTTTCCATATCTCCTTTCTTCTAGTTCTAGTTTGTAAATCATCATATTTTTATTTGTTTTTATTAGTCTCTTAAGCATGTTATGTGTTTTATCGATTCTTGTTAGTCTCACACAGTGAGCATTCCTAATAAAATATATGTTATAATAGCGGAACAACATCACTCATGATAGTTATTCTTATAATATATTAGTGAGAATCTTGTCATACTAGAAATAGCTTTCTCTCAATGGAATATTGTCAAACTTCTACTTTTGTGAATTTCTACTAAATCAATAGATTTTTGTTTTACATACCTAATGAGTCTTCTCTCATCTTACAATTTTCTCTCCTCGTAGACTACAAACTTACATTCTACTACCACATTAGATTCCAATACCCTCTTTAGTAGAACTGTGGATTTGACAGAAATCTCTCTTCAGTGAATCAGATTTTATACCATCTTCCAATCCCATAAAATAAAACATTAAAATTACCTTAGATTTTTAGATGTGTTTGGTTAGGCTCTTGTTGTAGTCCAAGTGTTGATTCCAACAACAAAAGATTGCATATTTCTAGTGATAAAGGTAAGGATGTTGAGGATGTAGAGGTATTGAACGGGTACCTGATTTTACAGCAGTTTCAGGATGTATTTCCTACATAGGTTTCATAGTTTCCATCTCATAGGGAAGTGGAATTTTCTATTGATTTTGTACCAAAGGGAAACACCAACATCAAAGGCACCGTACAAGAAGAGCACAGTAGAGTTAGTAGAGATGAAGTTTTAGTTGAAGGAAATGCTTTACAAGTGCTACACTAGGCCAAGTGTATCATCGTGGGGTACACCAATGTTGTTTGTAAAGAAGAAGGAAAGTACTCTCAAGATATACATTTATTATATGAATTTGAACAAGGTAAAAATCAAGAACAGGTATCCATTGTTAAGGATTGATGACTTGATTGATCAGTTGAAGGGAGCAACATTGTTCATAAATATTTATTTGAAATCGGGATACCATGTAGTATGCGTCAAAGAAGGGTAAATTTACAAGACAAATTTCCAGACCAGGTATGGGCGTTATGAGTTTGTTGTATTTCCATTTGGTTTGACTAATGCCTCAACTACTTTTATGTGCTTGATAGATAGTGTGTTGCGTCCTTATCTAGAAAATTTTGTTACTATATTCATTGATGTTATATTGATACATTCTGAGAAATAGGAAGAGCATGTTGAAAATTTAGTAGCAACATTTAGGTTTCTAGGTGAACATCAGTTGTATTCCAAGCTTAAAAAATGTAGTTTATTTCAGAAAAAGGTACATTACTTGGGGCATGTGGTCTCTAAGGAAGGCATAGAAGTGGACCTAGAAAAGATAAAAACCATCATGGAATGGGAAGCTCCTAGGAATGTGGATGAGTTATGGACATTTATGGAGCTAGCAAGTTATTAGAGGAGGTTTATCAAGAACTTCTCACATATTTCTTATCCTATCGAATTGTTGCAAAGGAAAGGTAAGAAATTTGAATGGACAGAGGAATGTGTAGCAAGTTTTGAACAATTGAAAAAGTAATTGACAAATTCTCTAGTTCTAAATATTTCAGATTCATATAAATATTTTTTGGTATGTATAGATGCTTGAAAGAGAGGAATTGGTGGATTATTGATCTAGGAATGACAGGTAGTGTGCTATGAATCAAGGTAACTGAATGAGCCTCAACAGAATTTCGTTACACTTGATCTTGAGCTAGGAGAGATCATTCATGCATTGAATATGTGGAGGAACTATATTATTAGCAGGCAGTTCATCCTGATGAGTGATCACAGAGGGTTGAGGTACTTATTTGATCAACTAAATCTAAATGCTATGAAAGCTATACGGTTGGCCACAATCAGTCAGTTCAAATTTGAAATCAAGTACCTTAAAGAATTAGAGAACAGGGTTGCAAACGCTCTAAGCATAAGAGTAAATGTAAATTATGTTTCAGCTATGATCTCATACGGGAAAAATCTACAGGATCGGATCTCTCAGGAAGGTCAATAGGATTACAGGTATAGGGAGCTTAGGCACAAGTTACAATAGGATACAGGGGACCAGGATGTAGACTATCATCTCACATCATATGGTCTGTTCATATTTAGGGACAAAATATATCTGCCAGACAACAGTGAGATCAAGAAGATTATCTTGAGGGAATTTGATAATAATCCATATTCACATAATCCAGGATATCTAAAAAAATTGACAAAGAAGTTCTATTATTGGTTGAATTTGAAGAAGGAAGTGGAAATGTTGGTGGCTAGATGCTTGGACATTCAACAAGTGAAAGAAAAGTGTAAGAATCTAGGTGGATTAATACAACCAATTCTGATTCCAGAGTGAAAATGGGAGGTCATTTCTATGGATTTAATTACACGTTTGTTGAGTACATCTAGACATCATGATTCCATCATGGTTAGTGGACATGTTGACAAAGGTAGCACACTTCATTCCAAAGAAATATACTTATTTAGCCAATGATGTGTCGTTGTGGCCCTATAATTTATAAGATTGGCAAGAATAAACGATGGAGGACAACATCAAACCGCTTTTGAGTCCAGGACCTAGCCTTCCTAGACTCATAGGGGGATCTCTCTATCTTTGATTTTAATTTATCTTTTAATATCATGAATGTTGATGTTAGGCTAGTTACATTGATGGTGGTATTGGTTGCTTTTCTTGATTGATTTTGTTGGTTGGATGAGAAGATCTACAGGGACTATTCCATTGGGTTATGGAGTCAAAGGCTGGATTGGCACATCAACATTCAAAAGCATCACATGGAGAGCTAAATGGATCTTTAGAGAGGTATGAATTATGATATGAAATAAATATTAAAGTTCAATAGTGACTAAAGAGAAGTTAAGAATTATTTAGTCAGACTTCAGCAGAAAGCATTCAGATTGTAAATGCAGATATAATTAAGGTGCTCTGAAAGAAAATATTAATCTAAAATTTATGATTTACAATTAGATGAACAGATGCACTGCGAGGAAAACAAAAATTAAAATTAAAATAGAGAAAATAACATCACCATTTTAACGCAGCTCTAGAATCTTGTAAACGGTCTTCGATTATTGACGTCCAGTTCCAAAATTACACTACTCCAATTTAGTAGTTCTTACAATGCGGGGGCTAACAATATCTAACCCTTGATAATGAAAATTTGAGCAGTATTTAACTAAAACTTGAGTCATTTGCCCTAATCTACTTTTAAAATATTCATTAATTACAATCAAACTAAAATTTGATGAGTGTGGCCATGCAAGGCTCGAACAAATAAAATCTCTAACAAATCATCGCTTGTAGAGTTAATTTTAGCAACTCTTCATGAATGAAAACTTAGGCGGCTCTTCGTGGATCCAAAAAGTGGCTTGGAGGTGACTGAGATGGTTGTGAAGAGACAATCATGGGTAGCTCTAACATCTGGCTTTACTTTGGGCCGCCTATACTAGATCATTAAAGACAATGTGATGCTGGTACCTCTCATCAATCGGTGGCTATGCTGATATGTACACTGTGCCTTTTTGTCTTCCTTGGGAGGCATGTTTTTTCAATGTATCTTCTTTATTGACCTGCAATGAAGAATGGGATGGAAGAAAAGAGAACAGAGAAATGGAAATTTCTCTGGATCAACATTGGGGAAGGGATATGAGAGAGGGGGATCATGACAGGGATTGAACAGTCTAAAGGAACATTGTGATCCGGTTCATAGGGAAATGAAAACTCTTCTTTGATAAAAACAAGCTCTTCAAAATAGTTTTAACTTTCTCTGATACTACCTATGAATTCCATACTTGAAACCATTCGACAATAATAGATAGATTAAACTCTGCAGTTATGCCAAATTTTGGCTTTGAAACAGCGGTTTGGTGAAGTGGAGGTTTCGCAAGTTCGTTGGGTTATGGTCCAACCCCTTATGGTGCAAAAAATGTGTTGGCGTGGGTAATGGGATAGGATGGAAGGAGAAGGCGGGAGCATATGTTGCAAGAAGGTGGGGGCCACTCACTCATCGCAAATCGTAAATTGCACATCTTGGTTATGAGCGGCGGATGAAAATGTTAAAATTTTCAATGTGCGATGGCAGAAAAGGTGACGTGGCAAGAAGGTGGGGTCTCAATCCTATTTCACAATCTCATGTTAGAGCCTTTTGTTATAAGCGGTGGAGGTTGAAATTTAAATCTTGCGATATGCGAAGCGTGGTGAGTGGGGATGACATGGCGCAGAAAAGGTGAGCCCGCTCGCAGCCCACTGATCGCGGGTTTTGTTATGTCTAGTGGGAGGTGAAAGGTTAAAATTTGCAATGTGCGATGTGCGCTCAGGTCCCACCCTCGTCGCAAATCGCATTTTGCAGCTTTTATTACATACCATTGCGTGTTGTGAGTGAAACTTCGCGATTTGCGATGTGTGATCGGGTTTCGGTGGGGCTTGGATGGGACTTGGGGTAAATAAAATATGAGCGGAAAGAGGGGGGGAAATAAGGAGTAATGGGCCCAAGAACCATTGTTTCAAGTGTAATTCATGATAAAAGGCAGTTCTATGGAGCATTAAGATTTATACAAGGAATAAATCATGGTACGAGGAAAGCACATGTAATGATAAGGTGGAAGCGTGAAAGCTTAGTGGGATGACTTGGCGCTGGCTTTTGAATAATTTCAAAAATGTGTCATTTATCCTTGTCGTAATTACATGCACGAAATTAGAGAAGAGAGCTCAGTGGACACTCAACCTGAGGCCTATTTGTATGATACAGGTAAACAAAAAACTAATCCTCTAGAAAGAAGTATTAGGTTTCAAATAAAGCAGTCTTAGGTTTCATGGACAACATTGCAACTAGAGTTCAACAATTTTATTTGTGAGCAGTTTAGCTGTTGCAAAATGGGGAAAGGATGAAATGTAAATAGGCCAAAGCCTGCTAACACAAGATTTGTGGATGCAAGTGAAAACTCACAGTTCAAATCTGCAGGTTGGTATAAATTCCTCCAGAATTTTTCTAGGGAGAACGTGGCACTGGCTCAAGCTTTCGCTAAGTCTTTTGATGCCAAAAAGGTCAAGTTAGGCAGCAAAAAATTTAGCATTTCCGAGGCTATCATTGTTGGCAATATGATGCAATGTGTTGTCCTTGATGGCAACCTACTTGATGAAGTTGTCCTTGATGGCAACTCTCTGACAAAGGATGCAGATAATGACTGTATGAAGAACTCAGAAAATCCTCAGCAGCTCTATACAAGCAGATTATTAGACTGAATGTGTTCAGTATGACATGAATAATGTTGACCAAAATTCTATGAGAAGGAGCTTTGATTTGAGTGAGAAACTGTGTGTGAAGGGTCGTAGAAATGCCTTGCATACAAGAAGGAATTTGGTGTTGTTGAGTAATTGTAACAAGGATGGATACCAATGGTCGAACCAGAAGCAATTGAATATGTTGGAATTAATATCACAATGACTCTACCTTGGAGTGAGCAAGAAAGGTCAACGTGAGGACTATTAAATCCTATGTGAAAGTGTATTCCCAGAACCCTTGAGCCTACATTTCCCGCAAACAGATTGACACGCATTTATTTTGTAAGAAGGTGAAGTCGGTGGTTGGAGAATCATGGTGGAGTCATAGAAACACTTTAACTCTGTCGAAATATTGGGAGGTGGCGCAGATTAATGGAATAGATGAGCGGAACCTTGAAGGCGGTAAAGACTCATTGCGGGGGGGCATGCCAAAGATTGTTGCCATACTACAGGTGCCCCCGCAGTTGACTTGTTTGACCACGGGATAAACACCGATCAAAGGTGTAGATTCATTGCGGGGGGGCATGGAAAATTTTTCCACCATAATCCAGGAGCCTCCATAATGACGTCATGCAGCAAGGCGGTTTATGGTTTTCATCGCACCACCTATGCGGAGTGAGCGGTATTTGAGGAGTTGGGAGCGATTCCATAGATCATTCGACACGTGGCGAGGTGGACCCATGGAAAACCACTTGTCACTGCACGCCATCGCGCATTATCGTTCGACCCAGGATGCCCAGCGATATTGATGAGCACCGTTGATCTGGGAAGATGCCATCGGACGGTGGCTGTGTTCGGAAGGTGCGCAAAGGATAACACAAGTACGGAGCACCATCGCACGTTATTTCCTGTGCAAGTTGCCCAAGCGATATCCTTCGGATTGGATGTTGCGGCGCGATGGAACGTGAGCCCTCCGATTGGGTCGATTGTTAGCACTGGGCCCCAATTTAATTTATATTTCTCATTGTTAAGGTCTTTTAAAAGCCATTTGATAAAAGCGTGGGTTATTAATATAAAGTTCTATTATATAAATTTCCAAAGGGTGTGGATAATGTTTATTTATCAAATTCCACGAATTTGATAAATAAAATTCCAATAAAAGAAGGAATACCATCAGCGTTTGGTGGTTTTGACTCATGGTTTTTGCTAAAGGTAAAAACTATATAGGGAGAGGAGGATTATAGTACAAGGTGTGCGTGTGGAAGGGTTGTTAATAAATAAATCTGCTTAATATATATCTGTATATATGATGCACCTATGGATATGATCTAGATATAATGAATCTCTACGATGATCAGCAAAAGAGATGATGAAGATCAGTCTGAAATCTGATGAAAAGTGGCCCACAAGGTATGTTGTATGGAAGTTGTTGGATCCAATATGAAAATTGATGAAACGTGGTCCATAGTGGTGCTGAGGGTTGAAGCCTTCAGTGAGGGGGTTGTAGCTCCCTTCCAGTGGTAGCTGGTAAATGACAGCAGGGGGTAGTAGCTCCCTTCTAGGAGAGGCTGGTAAATGAGAGCAGGGGGTTGTAGCTCCCTTCCAGGAGAGGTTGGTAAATGAGAGAAGGTTGTAGCCTTCTGCAGGTGGGTGCCTGTGCTGGTATGAGTTTGCGCCAGTACAAAGTTGTAAGAAGTTTTCTTTATAATAAATATTGAAGACAGAGACGACAGCAGCGGTGGTTTTCTCCCGAATTGGGTTTCCACCTTAAATACTGGTGTTCATGTGTGTTTCTTATGTGTGATGGTTTATTCTGTTATTTCTGCACATGCTTACTACTTACTAAACATCTAATGAATGAATGATGCAATGATCTAAGTTAATAATTAAATGTAAAATAAGATCTCTGGACATATGCAAGTTTTCTTAAGGATATCTACAGTTATATGCGAGTTGGTTTCAGTAAAGTAACGTATGGGTTTAATACAAACAAAAAGTGAAAAAAATTTCAGTCAGCTCTAAATTCTGATTCACCCCCCCTCTCAGTATTTTTCCTAACAATCATAGCCCATGTAACCCAGTCTTCTCCAACCGGTGAACGTCATTTTAATAGCAAAGCGCTGCCTGAAGAAGTAAGTTCTTACCTTAAGCCCAAATATGATGATATGAAATGGAATTCAACTGCTCATATTTCTTGTTTTAAAGCTGAGTGGAAACATGTTATTACCTCAGTCCAGAAATACATCAAATGTGAGGGGATGTTTTCTTCTGTTCATCGTTATCAGGTTAGATTCCGAACCCACATTTTAGGAGAAAAACCTCTAAACCTACCCTATTTTCTATATAAATACCTGCTTAAAATGTCCCTCAAGCTACAGAAAGGTCCAAAATATTCCTTGCATAATTTGTATCACAGAGGGCTGATTAAATCTTAGTTGTCTATCTTCTCAGAAAGAGGAAAATTATTTGGGATAGATTTTTAAGAGAGGAAGGGTTTGGCAGTATTAATTCCAGAAGAAAGGTAGGGAGGCCAAAGAAGAAAGACGTCCATGAGAAAAATAGTGCTTCCCCTATTTCACATAGTTCACCATCTTCTCTTAAGAAGCCTATGTCAAAAAATAAAGAACAAATTTCCTCCTCTTCACAAAGCTAGCCTAAGAATAAAATTTTCATGGCAGAAGAACCAGTGGAAGTCAACCCTGGTCTTCTTGCACCTAAGCATGTTTTCTCACCAGTGGAAGTCAACCCTGGTATGAAAATTTCAAGCCAAATTCCTGAGACATCTCATTAAGTGCAGCATGGAACATCACTCACTGAGTCCATTCTCTCACAAGTTTTTCTTTCTTTCAAGAAAGGAAAACAAAAAATGACAGAGCCTACCATAGAAGCAAATCCTACCTTGGCTAAATTAGTATCCTCCATATGTTCTTCGATCAAGAAGAGGAAGAAAAATGAGATACATTCATATTCCTCATTTGAAGACAGTAGTGATCCTGGTTACACAGTGTTAGAAGATGAAGAGGCAGAGTCTAGTAAATTTATACATGGAGGAAAGATTCCAAATTCATTCCTAATCCCTATGTCAAAATACCTCATACAAGACTAAGAAACAAACTCAGGCTAAATAGCAAGCTAATTGCCTATTCTAAACTGAGGGATGAAATTATCAACATTGAATAAATCCCAGAAGACAAATTTGAAAGGAAGAAGAAAGCTCAATCAAAGAGCCAAGCACAGAAAAAGAGGTCTGATAAAGGGGTGACTAAAGCAAAATCCATAAGAATCGTTGCTTCTATTCTGGACCTTTGATGAATGAAGAACATGGCTTACTCGGAGGAAACGTTTTGGTAAATGTTCCATGTTTTCCGGTTATTGCTACCTTTTCTGCGAAAGTAGTAATTATTTTGAAATAGTAGCATGTGATGGAAATTGGCTAATTTTTGTTTTGAATCATGATGGTGACATTAAACAGATGAAGTGGAGAGGTTATTCAGTTTCAATGGATGCTTCCAGGTGTCTTATATCTATCCTTCTTTGAAATACCATGTTTCTGTTTTTACACTTTTTTGCTGAAGATTGGTTGCACTAAAACAAAAAAGTGGTCTTCGAATAAGCTTCCACTTCACACAACCATTTCGGAGTGACAACCTTCATGGTGGCTTCATGAGTTTTATCTCGTTTTTAATGTAGCACTTTGTAATTAAGATTAAGGGATAAGCCTCACCTCTTGCACGAGGTTGTAATGACTTTTGAAATAGATTTACCTTTTTCTGTGGAAGATTACCATATCATATTTTTTATATATATTCCAAACTGATATGAAGTCCGGGTTGGTTGGTAGTTATAGAATTTTGACTTATATGATCTGTAATATTTTTTGTTAATGAAATCGAATGATACTAGTGAGGACTTATTTCCAATTTGTTGTGTGTATTGTCTACTTTACTTGTGTTTCCATATCTCCTTTCTTCTAGTTCCAGTTTGCAAATCATCGTATTGTTATGTGTTTTTATTAGTCTCCTAAGCAGTTATGTGTTTTATCAGTTCTTGTTAGTCTCACATAGTGAGCATTCCTGATAAAATATATGTTATAATAGTGGAAGAGCATCACTCATGATAGTCATTCTTCATAATATTTTAGTGAGAATCTTGTCATACTAGAAATATCTTTCTCTCAATGGAATATTTTCAAACTGCTACTTTTGTGAAATTCTAATAAATCAGTAGATTTCTTTTTTACAGACCTACTGATTCTTCTCTAATCTTACAATTTCCTCTCCTCATAGACTACAAACTTGCATTCTACCACCACATCATATTCCAATACCCTCTTTAGTAGAACTGTGGATTTGACCGAAATCTCTGTTTAGTGAATTAGAGTTTATACCATCTTCCAATCCCATAAAACAAAACATTAAAATTACCTTAGAGTTTCAGATGTGTTTTTGTTGAAATTATATACAATATGCATGTATATATCCGGACTCTCCTAATCTAACAATATTTATCTTCTTGCTAAATATAGAATCCTTCCACTTTAATTCTTGCGGAAATTTAATCAACAATTGCAAAACACATGAAACAATAAAAACACACATAACACAATTGTTTAACGGGAAAGCCTGAAGCTGGAAACCCAAACTATAATATATTATGTATCATGGAGATCATGTAACAATATCATACAAAGCTTAGTACATCAAGCTCTGAGTACAATACAATTGTCACACACTAACATAGAAGAAATTTGCAAATCCATGCACCAATCTCTGCCCTCCTGCTAGCCTACCTCCATTGCGCAATCCAAGCTGATTACAAAGACCAATTCGATGTAATATGACTCTCCTTGACTTCATTATTATCATTGGCAACTCCAATGTATATATAGATGCAATTAATGCATCACTATTAGTCACAACGGATAGTCCATCTTGCCCTTTCACCTATCTCTCCACTAGGTCTCCACTGGAATTGCCATGAACTGTAGTTAACTGTTGTATTGTTTAGTTGATTAATGAGTTATTATTTTTGATTTAATTAACTAATTAATTCACTCCACTCTGACTAGTGTATCATTTAGTTAGATTAGATACAACTAGCTCAACTGAGTCTAACTGAGTTAAACTGAATACAACTCCATGAACTACTCTTCCAACTCTGTCATAACTTTGCCACTTAAGTTCTAACTGAGTCCTCCATGCACAAACTCCAGTAAACCCTTAGGAATTGCATAATTCCTTCAACCCACTGATTTTCCAAATTTGTTCACTGAAATAAAGTGCTCCAAGAGAATAAGTTGATATTTATTGTCTGAATATTATTAAGAGCTAATAATAACCGACATGCATCTATTTTTAGATCGACGATCTACAAATAGACTTCGCCCAATCTTCTAAAAATAGAATCTAATCTATTTTTCACATTTGACCAACCATCTACAAATAGCCTCCTGCTACATATAGAATATGCTCACCATGTCTAAAAATAGACATACACCTAAAAATAGCCTGTGTGGCCCCCACCTAGTTTATGTGATTATTTTCCAACTAGGATCAAGGATGATGTTTCAGGATGCCTCCTTCACGGTTTCTTGTTGCAAACTTCAACACTCCCTCTCAACAAGAAAGGATTGTCTTTGCATGCGACATGCAACTCCATGCATTCACCCTGCAACTCTTGCTGCAACACTTCCAAAACTGGAAGGCTCTAACCAACTCAATCAGTGTAATGCATCTATCATCAAAATCTTCGACTTCTGCTTAGCTACTACACATGTCTTCAGGAACCATTTCATTGTTGAACTCTGCACTTGCTGTCAACTTTGAACCGTGCTCCAGTATCCGACACTGTCACTTTGATCTGCCTGCATCAATCCAACTGATCATGCTACTGCTGCTCTATGGGCACCTCGTAGCCAGGTTCAATTCATGAGATCCACACCATCTCAATGAATCCTACCTAGAAATTTATTCTTGGATTATCCATGCATGTTGCCCCACCTCTTACCTAGTGGTATAGCTACATGCACTCCCTCTGCCTATCTAGCACGAAATTTATCTGCATGAGTGGTTTCTCCCACTCCATGATCCTCATCTTGTGGTTGCTCCACATCCTGAGGTTCACTCTTACCTGCATGCAAATCCTGCTCCCTCTCAAGCTTCAATTGCATGTCTTTCTTACGCTTCCCAACAGTAGGAAGCTCTATAGAAATCCCATCTACTTCAAGTCTGTCGAGATTCTTAGCTCGAATCCCAACCTTATTTACTTTCCATGTTGCTTTGTGCTGAAGGAAAAATTTTCCTTCACCAAAGACAACATCATAGCCTTTATCCTCTAACATTGCGACTGAGATTAAATTCTTCTTTAAGCCTGGAACATGCACAACATCTTGTAAAAGAATGAGTTTACCTGGCGCCCTCTAAAAGGTAATGGTACCAATGCCAGTTGCACTGTATCGTCCATTGTCGCCCAAATCTACATGCAACTGGAGATATTTCTCCACCAAGTCACTGAAAAGGTTCACATCTCTCGTCATGTGAAAGGAAGCACCACCATCAAAGTACCACCCCGATCCCAATGCACTAGATACCATGCATGCGATCAATGAGAAGTCAAGCTCAAATTGCGAGGCAAGAGCCTCACCAGCTGCAGCTCCAGCAGCCATCTTGTTCTTCTTCTTATGTGGACAATTTGTGGCAATATTTCCAAACTCGTGACAGTGAAAAAACTTCACTTTGGACATGTAATGCTCTTTTCCATCTTCACCGGCCTGAGATATAGAATGGAATTTCTTCCCCTTCTTCTTCTTTTCCTTGGCAACCAAAGCAAAATCCTCTTCATCATAATGCTTTGATGAAGAGCCATCCCTGGTACTTTGCCTTATCTCCTCCTGCACAAGATCCGACCAAAGTCACTCCCAACCCGACAGTTTCTCCCGTCCATTGACAGAGTCTTCGTAGCTATGAAAACTCTTCAGAAGCCCAAGGAGAGCCAAGATCTCCAAGTCTTCATAATCAACACTGACTCCTACACTCCCAAGCTCATCCCTGCATTGGAAAAACTTTTTCAAGTATACCGGAATAGTGTCGTTATTCTCCATTTTTATTTTTCTGAGCTTGTCTTTAAGCACCAACTTCCTCTGGTCACTTATGCTTTGGAACAAATCTGTCAAAGCCTTCCACATAGCATATGGAGTGTCTTTCCCATGAAGGCTTGAGACAATATGGCTTCTCACACCTTCCAACAAAATCCTCCTCGTCCTTGCTACTTTCTTTTTCCATGCGTCAAGTACTGCAGCATCCGCCGAAGTGGGCTTAGGAACATCTCTCTCGATGAATTCCTTCAAGCCATTATCTTGAAGCACCGCCTCCATCCTGTCCTTCCAGGATATGTAGTTAGATTTTCCCTTGAGTGAATACTCCAACCACAACCCATTGAAATACATTTCAATGTATACTCAACTGTCGCACCAAGAAACTCCTGCAGCAAATTCAAATTTCTCCACCAGCACAAAACTCAGCCCCGCTTCACAATTGCAATAGCCAGTAATTAACACAACTTTGATACCATGTAGAAATTATATACAATATGCATGTATATATCCAGACTCTCCCGATATAACAATATTTATCTTCTTGCTAAATACAGAATCCTTCCACTATAATTCTTGCGGAAATTTAATCAACAATTGAAAAACACATGAAGCAATAAAAACACACATAAAACAGTTGTTTAATGGGAAATCCTGAAGTTGAAAACCCCAACTATCATATATTATGTATCATGGAGATCATGTAACAATCTCATACAAAGCTTAGTACATTAAGCTCTCAGTACAGTACAATTGTCACACACTAACATAGAAGAAATCTGCAAATCCATGCACCAATCTCTGCCCTCCTGCTAGCCTGCCTCCACTGCGCAATCCAAGCTGATTAAAAATACCAATTAGATTTAATCCCACTCTCCTTGACTGTGTTATTATCATTGGAAACTCCAATGTTTATATAGATGCAATTAATGCATCACTAGTAGTCACAACGGATAGTCCATCTTGCCCTTTCACCTATCTCTCCACTGGGACTCCACTAGAACTGCGATGCACTGTAGTTAACTACTGTATTGTTCATTTGATTAATGAGTTATTATTTTTGAATTAATTAACTAATTAATTCACTCCACTCTCACTAGTGTATCATTCATTTACATTAGATACAACTAGCTCAACTGAGTCTAACTAAGTTAAACTGAATACAACTCCATGAACTACTCTTCCAACTCTGTCATAACTTTGCCACTTCAGTTCTAGCTGAGTCCTCCATGCATGAACTCCAGTAAACCCTTAGGAATTCTATAATTCCTTCAGCCCACTGATTTTCCAAATCTGTTCACTGAAATAAAGTGCTCCAAGAGAATAAGTTGATATTTATTGTCTAAATATTATTAAGAGCTAATAATAACCAACATGCATATATTTTTAGATCGATGATCTACAAATAGACTTCGCCCAATATTCTAAAAATATAATCTCATATATTTTTCACATTTGACCAACCATCTACAAATAGCCTCCTGCTACATATAGAATATGCTCACCATGTCTAAAAATAGACATACACCTAAAAATAGCCTGTGTGGGCCCCACCTAGATTAGGTGATTATTTTCCAACTAGGATCAAGGATGATTTTTCAGGATGCCTCCTTCACTATTTCTTATTGAAAACTTCAACATTTTGGTCAGGTGCTTTTTGCAGTCCAAGTGTTGATTCCAATGCCAACAGAGTGCATATTTCTAGTGATAAAGGTAAGAATTTTAAGGATGTAGAGGTATCGACCGGGTACCCAATTTTACAGCAGTTTCAGGATGTATCTCCTAGATAGGTTTCATAGTTTCCATCTCATAGGTAAGTGGAATTTTCTATTGATTTTCTACCAAAGGGAAACACCAACATCAAAGGCACTGTATAGGAAGAGCACACTAGAGTTAGTAGAGATGAAGTTGAAGTTGAAGGAAATTATTTACAAGGGATACATTAGGCCAAGTGTATCATCGTGGGGTACACCAATGTTGTTTGTAAAGAAGAAGGAAGGTACTCTCAAGGTATACATTGATTATATGAAGTTGAACAAGGTAAAAATCAAGAACATGTATCCATTGTTAAGGATTGATGACTTGATTAATCAGTTGAAGGGAGCAACATTGTTCATAAATATTTATTTGAAATCGGGATACCATCTAGTACCCATCAACGAAGGGTAAATTTAAAAGAAAACTTTCCGAACCAAGTATGGGAATTATGAGTTTGTTTTATTTCCATTTGGTTTGACTAATGCCTCAACTAATTTTATGAGCTTGACAAATAATGTGTTGCGTCCTTATCTAGAAATTTCTTTATTGTATTCATTGATGATATATTGATACATTTTGTGAAATAGGAAGTTCATGTTGAACATTTAGCAGCATCATTTAGGTTTCTATGTGAACATCAGTTGTATTCCAAGCTTTAAAAATTTAGTTTATTTTAGAAAAAGGTACATTACTTGGGGCATGTGGTCTCCAAGGAAGGCATAGCAGTGGACCTAGAAAAGATAAAAGCTATCATGGAATGGGAAGCTCCTAGGAATGTGGATGAGGTACAGACATTTATGGGGCTAGGAAGTTATTAGAGGAGGTTTATCAAGAAGTTCTCACATATTTCTTATCCTATTGCATTGTTGCAAAGGAAAGGTAAGAAATTTGAATGGACAAAGGAATGTGTAGCAAGTTTTGAACAGTTGAAGAAGTAATTGAAAAATTCTCTAGTTCTAAATATTGCAATTTCAGATAAAGATTTTTTTGCATGTATAAATGCTTGCAAGAGAGGAATTGGTGGATTATTTATCTAGGAATGACAGGTAGTGTGCTATGAATCAAGGTAACTGAATAAGCATGAGCATAATTTTGTTACACTTGATCTTCAGCTAGTAGAGATCATTCATGCATTGAATATGTGGAGGCACTATCTTATTGGTAGGCGGTTCATCTTGATGAGTGATCACAGAGGGTTGAGGTACTTATTTGATCAAATAAATCTAAATTCTATGAAATCTATATGGTTGGCCACAATCCGTTAGTTCAACTTTGAAATCAGGTACATTAAAGAAAAAGAGAACAAGGTTGCAGACACTCTTAGCATAAGAGTACATGTAAATGATGTTGCAGCTATGATCTGATACGAGACAGATCTACAGGATGAAAGGTATAGGTAGCTTAGGCACAAGTTACAGTAGGGTACAAGTGACCAGGATGTAGACTATCAACTCACATCATATGGTCTATTCAGATTTAGAGACAAAATATATGTGCCAGACAACAGTGAGATCAAGAATATTATCTTGAGGGAATTTAATACTAATCCATATTCACATAATCCATAATATTTGAAAACATTGACAAAGAAGTTCTACTATTGGCTAAATTTGAAGAAGGATGTGGAAACGCTTGTGGCTAGATGCTTAGACATTCAACAAGTGAAAGAAAAGTGTAAGCATCTAAGTGGATTAATACAACCGATTTTGATTCCAGAGTGGAAATGGGAGGTCATTTATATGGATTTAATTACACGTTTGTCGAGTGAATCTAAAGATCATGATTCCATCATGGTTAGTGGACAAGTTGAAAAAGGTATCACACTTCATTCCAAATAAATCCTCTTATTCAGCCAATGATGTGTCATTGTGGCCCAATAATTTATAAGATTGGCAAGAATAAATGATAGAGGACAACATCAAACCACTTTGGATTCCAACACCTAGCCTTCCTAGACTCATAGAGGGCTCTCTCTATCTTTTATTTGAATTTGTCTTTTAATATCACAAATGTTGATGTTAGGATAGTTACAGTGATGGTGGTATTGGTTGCTTTTGTTGATTGATTTTGTTGTTTGGATGAGCAGATCTACAGGGACTATTCCATTGGGCTATGGAGTCAAAGGCTAGATTGGCACATCAACGTTTAAGAGCATCACAGGGAGAGATAACTATGATAAATGGATCTCTAGAGAAGTATGAATTATGATATGAAATAAATAGTCAGGTTCAATAGTGACTAAAGAGAAGTTAAGAATTATTTAGTCAGACTTCAGCAGAAAACATTTAGATTGTAAATGGAGACAAAATAAGGTGCTCCAATAGCAAATATTAATCTAAAATTTTCTGATTTACAATTAGATGAACAGATGCACAGTGAGGAAAACAAAAAAAAAATCAAAATAGAGAAAATAGCATCACCATTTTAACGCAGCTCAATAATCATGTAAACAGTCTTCGATTATTGACGTCCAGTTCCAAAATTACGATGCTCCAATTTAGTAGTTCTTACAATGAAGGGGCTAACAATATCCAACCCTTGATAATGAAAATTAGAGTATTATTTAACTAAAACTTGAGTCTGTTGCCATAATCTAATTTAAATATATTCATTAATTACAATCAAACTAAAATTAGGAATTTGTGGCCATGCAAGGCTCGAACAAAGAAAATCTCTAACAAATTACCGCTTGTAGAATTAATTTTAGCAACTCTTCATGAATGAAAAACTTATGCGGCTCTTCGTGGATCCAAAAAGTGGCTTGGAAGTGACTGAGATGGTTGTGAAGAGATAATTATGGGTAGCTCTGACATCTGGGTTTACTTTGGGTCACCTCTACTGGATCACTAAGACAATGCGATGCTGGTACGTCTCATCAATCGGTGGCTATGTTGATATGTACACTATGCCTTTTTGTCTTCCTTGGGAGGCATGCTTTTTCAATGTATCTTCTTTATCGACCTGCAGTGAATAAAGGGATGGTAGAAGGAAGAAAAAATAAAGATAAATTGCTATGGATCAGCACTAGGGAAGGGATATGACAGAGGGGGATCATGACCGGGATTGAACAATCTAAAGGATCATTGTGATCCGGTTCATAGAGAGATGACAAATATTCTTTGATAACAACAAGATCTTCGGAAATAGTTTTCACTTTCTTTGATACTACCTTTGAATTCCATACTTGCAACAATTCGAAAATAACAGATAGAGTAAACTCTGTAGTTATGTCGAATTTTGGCTTTGAAACAGTGGTTTGGTGGAGTGGAAGTGGCGAAAGTATGTTGGATTACCGTCCAACCCCTTATGGCGCAACGATTCTGTTGGTGGGGCTAATGGGATAGGATGGAAGGAGAAGGCAGGAGCATATGTGGCAAGAAGGTGGGGACCGCCTGCTCATCGCAAATCGTAAATCGCATATCTTAGTTATGAGTGGTGGATGAAAATGTTAAAATTTGCAATGTGCGACGGTGGAAAAGGTGACATGGCAAGAAGATGGGGTCTCGATCCTATTTCTCAATCGCAGGTCAGATGATTTTTTTATAAGAAGCGGAGGTTGAAAGTTAAATCTTGCAATATGCGAAGTGCGGTGAGTGGGGATGATGTGGCGCAGAAAAGGTGGGCCCGCTCGCAGTCCGCTAATCACAGGTTTTGTTATGTGTAGCGGGAGGAGAAAGGTTAAACTTTGCGATGTGCGATGTGTGCTCAGGTCCCACCCTTGTCGTAAATCGCAATTCATAGCTTTTATTACATACCCTTGCGTGCTGTGAGTGAAACTTCGCGATTTGCGATGTGTGATCGGGTTTCAGCAGGGATTGGATAGGACTTGGGGTAAAGAAAATATGAGTGGAAAGAAGGGGGAAAATAAGGAGTAATGAACACTTTCGGGAGTTAGGATTGAAAACATAACATAAGGTTCCTAAGATTTATAGAATCACCCCTCTTTTCAGACCTTAGATTATAACGATTCCTTTCCCTTTTTTCTTCCTTCATCATGGTAAAAAACAAGAAACTTTCAGGGTACTCATTTATAGAATACATTTTCCTCCATTTCTCTTCTTTCAAATTCTAACCTAAGCCCTATCCATTATTCCTCCTATTGTTCTAGATTAAGTTGTTGAACTAATGTCATTTTATACCTATCTATTGATAAGCCAAGATTAAACAGTTTGGAAAATACTCATTTTCTAACCTATCAGCAGAAATACACAGTCACCTTGTGATACTGTAAATTACAGGACACTAACAGTGGCTCCAGCTAGGGATGGCACTTCTATTTAGGGAAGTGTCAAGAACATCAAGAACAATAGCCTTGCATACTTATTCTTTGAAATAATTTCCATGAATCTTCTCTTGTGTGTTTTTTATAACTTTTCTTTCTAATTTTTCAGCACAAAAAGGTAGCTTTCAAAAGGATCCGAACCAAAAATTGTGGTATTTACAACGAAGTGGGAAATTTCTCTATATGTAGGAGAAGTAACGATTCAAAATAATGCCATTGAAAAGATCTCTAGGAAACTCTATTCCATCCATCTCTTGCAGAAAAAATGCATTATTTCCCCTGAAAGAATGAAAAATATATGGGCCTTTCCAGAGGTTGTCAAAATTTCCATGCTTACTAGTGAGCCCTGGTATTTCACCAAGAGTGTTGCAACTCCCAGGGGCTGACCCACTTTACTTTATCAACCAAGAGTTCGTACAAACTTGGAGGTGAAAGTTCTATTTACACAACAGATGCATTATGTTCATGTCATCCTCTTTCTCTTTATGAAAAGGTGATATTTCTAAGGGTTCTCAGTGAAGTCTGTCACACTTCAATAAAACTAAACTAAATTACATAAAGGAAATGACAGAAGGAAACTAAATTAAATCACTAAAAAGAAATGACAGAAATGAAACTAATTTAATTTGCAGAAAGGACATGATAGGAAGGGAACTAATTTAACTTGTTGAAAATAAATGGTAGAAAGGAAACTAATTCTAAACCACACTTAACTTGAAAAATTAGTTAAATGCACTCTACTTATCCTATATTCTATCTAACATGCTTCTATCCATTCAACTAAACTATCCATGACTTAATTCTACTTGAAAATGTGTTGATTTGTAGCTTGGAGGGAAGAAAAGGGCTAAAGTCGCAAATTGAGGGCTTAGCACATGAAACGGGGCTTAAAAATGGAAAGCGGGGTTAAAACCTTATAAAACCTTATAATATGGAAGAAATGGATTTGGAGCAGAAATGAATGGAAATATGTGACGACAGAGATGCGATGGTGGCGAAAGTTACGATATTCGATATCGCAATCGCAACTTCTCAAAATTTGAGTGGTAAGCATTAAGGAAAGAAACGAGAAACACAATTTGCGATATGCAATATGGAGTGGTGATGTGGAGGCAGGGCCGATAACGCAATTGGCAGAACAAGTGGTAAGTGTAAAGGAAATAGGGGAATGGTGCAATTTGCGATATGCGATATCACAAGATTGCAATCGGCAACGATCAGCAGTAAGGATTAAACAAAAGGGAAAAGAGTTGCAAAGTGCGATTGCAATGTGGGAATCGCGGTAAATTGGAAAGGAAACGGGAAAAGTTTTCTATTCGCAATATGCAATGTCGTAGTATCACGATCAGCGAGAAGAGTGGTAAGTGTTAACGGGAACGACATAAACAATGTGATGTACGAAATGCGTAGTGCGTGTTAGCCCCCATATAAATTTTTGACAAAGCAAAGCAGGGGGCTAAATTGGTTTTTGAGCCTTCAAGGAATGAATCTCCCCTGAAGACACATCATCCTTGAAGTCTCCTATGCCTTGGCCTTTGAAAAATTTCCCTCCGCTGACTCCCTTTGTAAGGTCTCATTGTTTGCAGAAATTGTGCTCCAAAGGTTCTATATTTCGCCCCTTGTATCTCTGCAGAATTCCCCCATTTTATCCTTTTTCCCCTTTTCCCAAATTCATTTTCCTCCCCAAAAATACCCCCATTAACCCTCTAAGTCTCCCCTAAATCCCATTTAAACCCCATATCCACCTTCTGTTTGGCCAAATTCCCCTTTGGTCCCTCTATCGTTACCCTCCCTAACCATTAAAATTCATTGAAAAGGCTCGAAAACCCACTTTTAAACATTATAATTGGGCCTTCGCCCCTTTTGGCCTAGCCCCCTGCATCTTTCCTCCACGTAACCCGGGCACTAGAACCACCCGCCAGCCCAAAAGAGCGCTTATCTCATATGTTCATCGGGCGCTTTCGTAGCCGTTGATCTAAACGGAATGGACGACGATCGCCACCCCCATAGCAACTACCGTTAAATCCGTTCATCGCTGATCATCATATCTAAACCGTTCATTTTCCGTGGATCTAACAGTTCGGAGTTTACCAACCTATGGTCCCCACCGCGCACTATTCAAAAAACAGCCCAGTTTTCATCGCACCGCTTATAGGGGTCGGGCGGTATTTTCCCATTGCCCAGCGATTCCACTCAGCAAATGATGTGTGTCAGGCGCACTGTTCCAAAACTTCTACCCCATCGCATGTTAAAGATCGTCCGTGGACACGGAGCGATATCGACGTAGGCCGTCTGATCTAGAGCCGCTCATCCGATGGTTGGCGCTCCGCGAAGTTGCACGAGATTTAACCCATGGTCTCTGTACTCTTGGCCCACTATTCGTCGCCCTCCGCCGCATTTTCAACTGTCGATCTCCTCTGAGATCTAATGGTCCAGATTTGTTTCTCCACCATTGACTGGCCCCGTATTGCCATGTCACCCCCACTTGTATCCACCGTACATTTTCCTATCCCATTGTATATTTTCGTTAAAAAGGTCAAAATTCAAGGTTTTCATTTAATTTCGCGCTGCTCTCCACCCACATGCACCAGACCACGTTCCACTATTATTATGCATTTTTCACCACGATCTTGCATTTTTCCACCATTTCACCAGTCGCACGACCATCTTCATCGGCTGCACTGCATCCATTACCCCCATTCATGGATTTCATAATAATTTTTCTTGTTTTGCAGGGTTTTGAGGTAGTGAAAGCCACCATGTTTTACACACGTTGTCACAGAAACAGAAAACACAAAAAAGACTGTGTGCAGAGGCTGAAATCATGAATAAAATCCATAGGAGGCCCTACGACAGGACTCGCATTAAAAGATCAGGTTTTAAACTCTGGAAACTGTTCTGGAGCCATTAAAACGGGGATTTTGCAGACAGGACCATTAATGAAGCAGCAAAGAGCTTAAGGCACGGAAACGAAGATATTTAAGCCTGATGTTCAGAGATTTAAAGGTAAAGCATCAGATTGAACACTCATGGATCATGCAGAAATCAATGTGTATCAGGGTTTCTACATCAACAGAATGTTCTTCTCCATAAAGGGCAAAGTACCCATGCATTGTTCAAATCTATGCCGTGTTCTAGAGATATTTCCTACCCTGGCAGCAGTCCTATGCTATCAGAGCATTTGATTCATAGCATGGCAGACCCTAGCATCATTTATTTCCTTTTTTATCATTCACCTGAAGCACCACAAAGTACTGCAGCCAAAGTATGTCACAGACATACCTAAATTTAATGGGAATCTGAAGAAGATCATTTTTTCGTCCAAGGAGTGCAAGTGATAAATGCATAATTTAAATCGAATGGGTTTCGGCCCTCTTCTTTCTTTCTGAGTGTTAATACTGCATTTATTTTTCCACCTACCTCCTTTGCTCTCTTCAGCTATAAAAACTCATGAGAAACTCATTGTAAAGGTTGTTGATCAGTTATCAGAGAATTGCAAGTAGTTTCTTTTGAGACACAGTCTCTGTGTAAAGTTGTAAGATAGGCTGAGGAATATGTTTTCAGGCTGAGTATTAAGCTATTGGCAATGTTTTACTTGACTGGTATCACTATTTAATATGACAAGAACATTTCTTTGGATCCTGATCTAAAACAGTGGTGATGTTTTCCTATCTCTATGTTTTAATTCGTTTCATTTCCTTTCCACTGGCTTGCATCATAATATTGGCATAGGATTTACCCTTGTTAGGTACCCTATGTTTCTGATCTCCTTGCCTTTGATGTCTCTCTTCTGAATGTGTTATCTAAGAATTGACTTCAGTTAATTTAACCAGTGTATTGGATGTTATTTCCTGCTCTCTGATGTATGAATTAAATGTATCTGTTCTTGGATGTTTCTTGTTAAAGATTCAGTTGGAAGATTTGGGAACACTGGGGATTAGAGTTAGCCCTATCCACTAGGATCATTGTGTGACAAGCTGGTCTTTAACTTTGTGCCCTGAATCTGTGTTGTCTCCTCTTCTCCTACCATTCCATCTCACACAATCATCTCTAAGATCCAACGTTTTAGATGACTAGCCCAACTGAAAGCCTGCATATTGATTAGCAAGAAAATCCTTTCCTGACTCCATTGCCCAATGGTTGAATTCTTCCTGGAATACTTCACCCCTACCTAGACCCTCTTTGCTCAGCTTTTCCTTACATCAAACCCTTGTTTCCTGATAACCAGCAACCAAACAAACAATCAAACAAACAAACCCCGAGCCTTATAACTAGCCTAATATCTTAACTTTGAGCTTCAAAGACATACACCTTTGACAATCACAGAGAGATCCCTCTATGGACCCAGGAGGGCTAGATCCTAAGGTCCGAAATTGGTTTTATGTTGTCTCATCTTTTGGTATTGAAAACCTTGCCAAAACATGGGAACCCCAACATAATGGTGACTCCACTGGGGAACATTCTGATTATTTCTCACCTTACTACATCACAAGAGCCTCAGAAACCCAGAATCTCTGGTTAGGTTGGTAGCTAAACACTCCTATTCGCACATCAACATCTATACCATTTGTTGTGTTTCTCCCATACTCTTAGACAGAGTCTGGAAAGGGCCAAGTAGCCTCCAGATCTCACACTCTTTCAGAGGTGACATCTCTGGTAAATGCCCTCCGAGTCAATCTCTGGTTAGATTTTTCTATGTTCGGAAGATATCCTTGAGAAGGGACATCTCATAAGCACTGTGGTGGATAGTGTACCCTCCAGAAACATCCTGAAACCTTCCACCTGGCGACTCCAATAACTCCTAAACGATTAAAAGACTCCATTGGTGATCAGTAGGCCTGCTGATTATCTTGGTTTCACATAAGACTCCACTGGGAGAGCAGTCCCGAAAACAGCATCAACCATCCCTACTTTTTGGTCCAAAAATAGAAGGAAATTTTCAGGAAGGGGTAGTGCCACCTTTCTATATCAGTCTTAATGTCCATGATAAGATTCTCCATAATGCAATGCATGATTCTGGGGCATCACACAACTTGATGCCTAAAGTAGTAATGGAAAGATTAGGCCTAGAGATAACCCGACCCTATTAAGTCCTGTATTCATTTGACTCTAGCAGAGTAAAGTGTCTTGGCCTGATTAAAGATTTATGTGTGAGCCTAACCCAGATTCTAGCAAAATGTATGGTCATGGATGTTGTGGTGGCATATGTGCCACCCAAGTATGGCATGTTATTATCAAGATCATGGGATCCAAGCTCCAAGGAACAATGCAGATGGATGGGCCTTATTCCACAATCCCAATCTTCAGCCAACTTAGAAGAATATATAGAGAATCACAAATGAAGTTCCTGGTTAGTAGCCCCGAGAAGCCTGAAAACTCCCCTTTATACTCTGTGCATATAGACCTTGACTCCTTCATCCTTTGTAGTGATGATTCCTTAGAAGGGTCAGCGTCCCAAAATAGAGATACAAACGAGGAAACAGAGGCCATGGAATTTAACATAATGGCTACTCTAGACTCAAAGGAGAATGATGTAGAAAACTTAGACCAGTACACTGAAACAATAGCTCAAAGTGAACCAGAAACGAAATGCAATCAGCCAACTAGTCACCTCTCTGATTCCCACACCCATGACGAAAAACAAAATGATGCACAGCCTAATGCAGCCCCCATAATGCTACATAATGGCCAACCTAATGGCGAACCCAACTGTAGGGAAGAAAGTGATGATAAAACGAAAAATGAACCCCTGTGGGAAATGAGTTTCGATGGGTCATGCACCAAGAGAACTGCTGGGGCAGGAGTGTGGATACATAACACGGAGAGTGATTATGCAGAGAGCCATGCCTGAAACCTTCACTTCAAATTTAAAAACAATATTGCAGAATATGAGGCTCTTATCCTAGGCTTAAACTTGTTGAGAAAATTATGAGCCCATAGGATAACTGTGTGTGGCGACTCTGAGTTGATTATCAAACAGGTGAATGGTGATTACACAGCGAAACATCCTAGGCTGAGAGCATACAGGAATGACACTCTGGATATATTAAAAAACTTTATAGAATATGATTTGGTGTTTGTCCCTAGGGGTCATAATGTAATTTCAAATGGATTAGCTTGCCTAGCTAGTTCGTATCCTAAGACCCCCAGTGATCAACAAATCATCATTCAGACTAAATTCAGACCTTCGGTGCCAGACAACGAAAAATATTGGCAGGCTTTTTAAGGTGATAAATAGATTGAGGATTTCCTGATAGGCATGAATGAGTTTGAATTTTCTGATTCAGACTCTAAATCTGAGAACAACTGCCTAAGTGAAGAGTCCTCTGACGAAGAAACCCCACCCTGTAACATAGAAATAAACACTCTGACTGAAGAAACTAGAAATCCAACCGGGAAATTTTAAAACGCAGATAATGAGGAAATGGAGTTGCTACAGGCCAAAGATAAGAATATACCCAGAGGCCTAGCACCCTTAGAGGACCTTTTCGACTTCGATGATGTAGCAAAAAATCCCACTATAGAACATGTAGAATATGATGTGGAAGAATGCAACATAGGCACTGAAGATAAACCCAAAATGATTAAACTGGCTAAGTCTTTACCTGCGGACATGAAGAAGAAATACATCGACCTTTTCAAGGAATTCATTGATGTGTTTGCCTGGAGTTATGAAGACTTAAAGGCCTATGACACAAGCATCATTCAACACAAAATACCCTTGAAAGAAAATCATAAGCCCTTCAGACAAAAGCTTCGCAGAATCAATCCAAAACAATTTCCTGCAGTTGAAAAGGAGATTAAGAAGATGTATGATGCAGGCATAATAGTTCCTGTGAGGTTCTCTGATTGGGTATCAAACTTAGTGGCTATGAGAAAGAAAATAGGGGAGATCAGATTATGCATAGACTTCAGAAATATTAATAGAGCCTCACTCAAAGACAACTATCCTTTGCCAAGAATGGAACAAATCCTTCAGAAATTAGTAGGCTCAAGAAGAATCTCCCTGTTGGACGTCTTTTCAGGTTACAACCAAGTGTTATTAATCCCAGAAGATCAACTCAAAACAACTTTTACCACTCCATGGGGCACTTTTATGTATGTAAAAATTCCTTTTGGATTGATGAACGCTGGTGCAACCTTCCAAAGAGCAGTAAATATAGCTTTTTCAGATGAAATAGGACACTTCACTGTTATTTACTTAGATGAAATTACGGTCTACTCCAAGACTGATGAAGAACACCTAAAACATCTTAGGAGAGTTTTTGAAAAATGTAGAAAGTTTGGTCTGTCATTGAATCCTAAAAAGACTGTATTTGGGCTGCAAGAAGGTAAAATTCTTGGCCACATTATATATGAAAAGGGAATTAGGATAGACCCACAGAGAGTTGAGGGAATACTACAAATCACACACCCAAGAGACATCAAGGAGTTACAGTCCTTCATTGGGAAGATCAACTTCCTCAAGAGATTTATTCCCAACCTAGCTGAACACCTTAGGAATATGACTAACATGCAGAAGAAAGGTGTAGGAGTTAAATGGACTGTTGGAGCCAAACAATATTTTGAATCAGTAAAAATTGCACTCTCCCAAGCTCCTGTTCTGATTAGCCCAGATTTCTCAAAATATTTCTAGATCTTTTCATTCGCCTCTGAGCACACAATAGCTGCAGTCTTGCTGCAGAAAAACACAGAGGGAATGGAACAGCAGATTTCCTTTTTCAGTAAAGCACTGAGGGATGCACCCTTGAGATACAACATAATGGAAAAATAGGCTTATGCCTTAGTCAAGGCCTTAAAGGAATTTAGGGTGTACATATTGCATTCCCACACCATAGCTTATGTGCCAAACATAGTTGTCAAAGATATATTGTCCCAAGATCATGATGGAAAGAGGGGCAAATGGATTGCTGTGATTTTAGAATATGACCTTGAGATAAAACCCACCAAACTGATCATAGGCCAGGGCTTAGAAAAATTAATGGCTGAATCAAATCTGTAGGCCCTAGACATTAACATGATAGCTGCCTTGGATGAGCAGGAAGGATTTCCTGATCCCACTATTGAGGAGAAGTTTCAGAACTCTCCTTGGTACTCTGATATCCTTTATGTGCTCACCAACCTCAATGCTCCACCTGAACTGTCAAATACCAAGGCCAGATTTCTAAAGCTAAAAGCCAGAAACTACTGCATACTGAATGAAAATTTATACTGGAAGAATCTGAATGGCCTATTTCTTAAATGTTTGCCTGAAAATGAGGCAGAGAGGATTAAACAAGAATTCCATGCACGAGAGTGTGGAGGCCACCTAAGCTGGAAATCCACTGCAAAAAAAATACTCAGAGCTGGCTACTATTGGCCTATGCTCTTCAAATATGTCCATAAAATGATCATTTCCTACCACAGATGCCAGATTTTTTAAGGCAAAAGAAAACTCCTCCCCTTACCTCTACAGCCCATCACTGTTGAAGGTCCCTTTCTGCAATGGGGCCTAGATTTCATAGGGAAATTCACCCTGCTTCTTCTGCACAACAAAAATGGATCCTAACAGCCACAGACTACTTCACTAAGTGGATAGTGGCCATACCTACTAGGAATTCCACAGACTCTGTCATCATTAGGTTCCTGGAAGGTCATATCCTCTCTCGGTTTGGCTGCCCAAGGAAAAGAATCACTGATAGTGTTGCTGCTTTCGGATCCAAGAAAATGGTTGATTTTTGTCACAGGTATCAAATAGCACTCGATCATTCAACTGCCTATTACCCTCAAGGTAATGGACTAGCTGAATCATCAAACAAAAGCCTGGTGGCCATCATCAAAAAGTTGTTGGAAGAGAACAAAAAGTCATGGCACAACAAGTTAGTGCATGCTTTGTGGGCTGAGAGGCTTACAACGAAGAAATCCATTGGCATGTCACCATACCAGCTTGTCTATGGAATGGAAGCAGTGTTTGTTGAAAATGCAGCAAGGTGATGGAGCTTAGTGAAATGAAGTCGCCTTCACTAAGTGGGCCCGCAGGCAAATTCTAGCGCAAAATCTATTTTTAGACTATGTCTATTTTTAGACATATGGAGCATGGTCCGGGGATTGCAGTATGAGATTCTTGGAGTATGTTTCATGTTGGTAAAAATAGATGGGACTCTATTTTTTGGACCTATAGGTCGAAGAGGTCGAAGTCTATTTTTAGACTGCCTCTCCTTAAAATAGGAAAGTCAAATATTATTTAACCTTAATAATATTTAGACTATAAACTTGAACACATATAGAACACTTGAATTGAAGCCATTGGAATTGACTCACATATAACAGAGGAATTACATGTTCAAAGTTTTTATGGCACCTCATGCATGAATGAAGCTTCTGATGAGAACTTAATTAGCAGAGGTAGTGATTAATGAGACAGCTAGTGGAGTTGTGTTCTGTTTATTTTAGTTGAACTGGTTGAGATTAGTTTAACTAGATAATCAATTAGTTATGAGTGGAGTGAATTAAGTATTATTTAATTCATTAAATTAGTAACTCATTATTCAACTCAAGAACACATCAGTTCACTATAGTGCATGATCAGTTCAGTGGAGACCAGTGAAAGAGGTAGATGAAAGGGTGGAGTTAGCTATCAGTGGCGACATCAGTTGTGCATGAGATTTGCACCACACTTGGAGGATTTTTCCATGACAATTGCACAGTCAAGACAAGGAGATTCGAACCTTGGATCTCTATATAGACAGGCCATGATTGCGCAATAGAGGCAAGGAAATTGGCGATGAGTTTTGAACCAGTAACCTGTTCAAAACTGAGCTAGATTGTGTGTAACTGTATGAGAAAGTACTGAGTACTTGTGAGGAGTATTGTACTGAGTTTTTTACATGATTTATCCATTATAATATACACAATAGCTGCGGGGTTTTCAGCTATAAGCTTTCCCCATACATACTGTGTTAATGTGTATGATGATTTGATGTGTTATCGCTTGATTTTATTTCCGCATGTTTGATGATCTGAGTGGAAGAGATTATGTGTTGCATATAAATTCGAATTGTATGTGATCGGGATAGTCTCGGTGGATAATTGATCATTATTCAACAAATTTCTACATGGTATCAGAGCTATTGAAGTTTAGATTGATCATCACAGTGATTACAAACTTATTTCGGTAGACAGAGTCTGCATGCGGGCCAGGTAGCCTCCGGATTCATCTTTCTTCGGAAAGTGAAAGGTCTGGTAAACACCCCTTGCAGTCGATCTCTGTGCTAGAAATAATTTTTTCTCAGAATCTAAGCCCGGTTGAGCTTTGAAATTGAAATTCTGATTGCGCGAGTTTTGTTTTCTTGGTCTTGGGGTGTTGAAAATGTCTTTCAACGGTTCACGACTCAGAATATATAACTCTTAATGATTCAAAGTGTATAACATGGAAGGATCCCATGACGGTAAATAGAAGATAATGGTGGAAGAGTTCATAGACCATAGATGTCCAAAGCCCATGATCTTTCCTTTGATCGAAGTATGGCAAAAGAAGATGGCAAAATGTCGAAGGATCCTGTTGGAGGGCGTCAAGGATCATATTGTATCCATCCTGCATGGAAAGGCTACTCCATATTTAATGTGGAAAGCTTTGACGGATCTATTCCAGAGTAAGAGCGACCAAAGGAAGCTGGCGCTCAAAGATAAGCTCAGGAACATCAAGATGGAGAAAGGCGACGGTATCGCCAAATACCTCACGAAGTTCACTCAGTGCAGAGATGAGCTGGGAAGTGTGGGGGTGACTGTCGAAGACGAGGACATGGTCGACCTGGCTCTCCTTGGTCTTTTGAAGGCTTGGCACTCATATCAAGATAGTGTCAATGGTCGGGAGAAGCTGTCGGGATGGGAGCGCCTTTGGGCGGATCTCATGCAGGAGGAGATAAGGAGGACTACTTGGGATGGATCTTCATCAAAGGGAGCTGATGAAGAAAATTGCGCTTTGGTTGCCAAAGCAAAGAAGGGCAAGCGTAAGAAAACTTCTCATTAGTTGCAAAGGGCAAAGAAGCGAGGATATGCTCAAAAGTAAGTGTTTTCCTTGCCACGTCCCGAGACATTATCTTTAAATTGTCCAAGAGAAGAAGAACAGCAAGCGGGAAGATCTGCAGATGGAGAGGCTTTGGCTTCACAGTTCGAGCTTGACTTTTCACTGATCGCATGCTTGGTTTCCAGTGTGATGGGATCGGTGTGGTTCTTGGACAGCGGTGCGTCATTTCATATGACGGGAGATCGGGATTTGTTCTCAGATCTGGAGGACAAAGATCTGGGTGTGCACATCGAGATGCGCGATGATGAGTCCCGATCATGCGGTATGGGTACCATATCTTCTCAGGAGGAGTCAACAAGTAAACCCTTTGTACTTGAAGGATGTCGTATATGCCTAGATTGAAGAAGATAAGAACTTGATCTACAACATTGTGTTGGATGATAAAAGGTATGGTCTTGGTCTTCAGCGAAGGAAAAGCCTTCCTGCGCAGTAAGACTACTGGAGAGACCAGGAAGATAGGGGTTCGAACTCAGAACCTTTATCAGTTGCAGGTAGATGACTGCGCAGCTATGGCATGCAAGGCGGGAGAAGTGGTGAGCCGGGATGATGAGGGCGAATTGTGGCACAGGAGATTGGGCCACCTTCACCATGGAGCTTTGAAGATTCTGCAGCAGATTTCTACTGGGCTTCCTAAGGGCACTCTTGCGCAGTTAGATCAGTGCAAGGGGTGTACCTTAGGGAAGTATGTGAAAGCCACCTTTCACGAGAAGGATAGTCGCGCCACAACGATCCTTGAGAGAGTTCACACAGATGTGTGTGGTCCTTTCTCAGTTGCTTCGACAGCAAAGCACAAGTATTATGTGATCTTTGGTGATGATTTCTCTTGAAAGTGCTGGATCTTCTTCATGCAGAACAAGAGCAATACATTCACGAAGTTCTATGAGTTTAAAGCACTGGTCGAGAAGGAGTCGAGGAAGAAGGTGATTGCTCTAAGGAGTGATAACGGTGGTGAATTCATCTCGGCTAAATTCAAGGAGTTCTTCAGCGCAGAAGGGATTCGGAGAGAGCTCATCGCACCCCATAACCCACAGCAGAACGGGGTGGCTAAGCGGAAGAACAGAACGATCATGGGTGCTGCACGGGCAATGTTGCATGATCAGGGCCTACCCCTTCACTTGTGGGCTGAGGCATGCAATACAGCAGTGTATGTGCAGAACCGTTGTCCTCACAAGGTTCTTGGCATGAGTACACCGGAGGAGGCTTATTTTGGCAAGAGGCCTGATATTTCCCATTTGCGGATTTTTGGTTCTCCTGTCTACATGCATGTGATGAAGGATGCGAGAAGGAAGCTGGATCCAACTGCTGAGGTTGGAATATTTGTGGGGTACACTGATACACCTCACAACTACCGGGTGCATGTGCCAGACAGTCGCAAGACTGTTGTGCGACGGGATATAAAATTTCAGGAGGAGAAAGCCATGCAGTGTTCGCTTGAGAGGGAGCTACACTTGCATGCAGATGAGGAGCTGTTAGTTCCTAAGGAGGAGCTTCCGAATGTGGATCGGCCACAAGAGGAAGTTCAGGAGGTGGAAGAAACCACCCATGCAGCGCCAACCATCAGAGGGCGCATGCGCACTACAGAAGCTGAGCGACTGGCTCGGGATGCAGAGAAGGTTGTAGGACCACCTACAGCACAGCGCAGACAGAGACAGTCACCGGATCGGTACGCTGGATACATGGCTCTTATGAGTCAATGTGTTGTGACAGAGCCATCCTCTTTTGAGGAAGCTGTGGAGGAACCCGCATGGGTTGATGCCATGATCGAAGAATATGATTCGATCATCAGGAACAGTGCATGGGAGATTGTCCCAAGACCGGTTGGGAAATCGGTTGTAGGTTCGCGATGGATCTACAAGGTGAAGCAGGCGGCTGACGGGAGTGTGGAGAAGTACAAGGCGAGATTTGTCGCCCGTGGCTTCTCACAGATCGAGGGGATTGACTATGAGGAGACTTTTGCACCTGTCGCAAGGTACTCTTCCATACGGACGATCCTTGCTCTCTCGGCGCAGATGGGGTGGCACATTCATCAGATGGATGTGAAGACTGCGTTCCTCAATGGAGTTATTGAGGAAGAGGTGTACATAGAGCAGCCTGAAGGTTTTGAGATCTTCAGCAGTGAGTCGCATGTGTGCCGACTCAAGAGAGCACTGTATGGGCTGAAGCAAGCACCTCGTGCTTGGTACACTCGGATAGACAGCTACTTCACAGGGCTTGGATTCTCCAAGAGTGAGGCGGATCCAAACCTGTACCAGATTGTGGTGGAGGGGAAGCTGTTGATCATCGTACTGTATGTAGATGATCTGATTTTGACTGGCGATGAGCAGTTGATACTTTCATGCAAGGAGGATCTTGCACGAGAGTTTGAGATGAAGGACTTGGGCATCCTTCATTATTTCTTGGGATTGGAGATTTGGCAGCGCAGCAGAGGACTGTTTGTTTCTCAGGGCAAGTATGCCCGGGAGATTCTGGAGAGGTTCAACATGCAAGGCTGCAAGCCTGTTGACACTCCTCTTCCTGGTGGTTGGAGAAAGGAGGATGCTACTTCAGCGGAGGTAGTGGATGCCACTGTCTATCGACAGTTGGTGGGGTCGCTTATGTATCTGGTCAATACACGACCCGATATATGCTATGCTGTTAACCAGCTTTCGCAAGCTATGGTTAAGCCTACCAAGCTCTTTTGGAAGGAAGGCAAGCATGTATTGCGCTATATTAGAGGCACATCGGGATATGGTCTATGGTACAGACGGGAGGATGGAGCGAAGCTTTCTGGCTTCACTGATGCAGATTGGGCAGGGAGCCCAACGGACCGGAAGAGCACATCTGGAGGAGTTTTCAGCATTGGGTCGACAGCAGTTTCCTGGTACAGCAGGAAGCAGAGATCCGTGGCACTCAGTTCAGCAGAGGCCGAGTACATGGCAACTAGCTTGGCTGCATGCGAGGCTATTTGGATGAGGAAGATCCTCGCAGGATTGTTCAGGTTGCATTTGGAGCCTACAGTGATCTACTGTGATAACCAGAGCTGCATCAAGATCTCGGCTAATCCAGTATTTCATGATAGGTCCAAACACATCGACATCAGGTACCATCATATCAGAGATTGTGTTCAGCGGAGAATCATGATGCTTTCATATGTTCCCACGGAGGATCAGGATGCCGACATCCTGACGAAGGCGCTCACCAAGAGCAAGTTCGAATTCCACAGAGGCAGGATAGGGGTTGCAGATAATCCATATCTTGCTGAGAGGGAGTGTTGATAATGTAGCAAGATGATGGAGCTTAGTGAAATGAAGTCGCCTTCACTAAGTGGGCCTGCAGGCAAATTCTGGCGCAAAATCTATTTTTAGACTATGTCTATTTTTAGACATATGGAGCATGGTCTGGGGATTGCAGTATGAGATTCTTGGAGTATGTGTCATGTTGGTAAAAATAGATGGGACTCTATTTTTTGGACCTATAGGTCGAAGAGGTCGAAGTCTATTTTTAGACTGCCTCTCCTTAAAATAGGAAAGTCAAATATTATTTAACCTTAATAATATTTAGACTATAAACTTCAGTTTACTCTCTTGGAGCACTTCAGTTCGAGCCTTGGAAGTGGCTCATGCATCTGACAGAGGAATTACGCTATTCCTAGGGTTTGATGGCATCATGCATGGTTGACTTCAGTTAGGACTTCAGTGGCAGAATTTTGGTGGAGTTAATGAGATAGATAGTGGAGTTGTGTTCTGTTTATTTTAGTTGAACTAGTTGAGATTAGTTTAACTAGCTAATCAATTAGTTATGAGTGGAGTGAATTAAATATTATTTAATTCATTAATTAGTAACTCATTATTCAACTCAAGAACACATCAGTTCACTACAGTGCATGATCAGTTCGGTGGAGACCAGTGAAAGAGGTAGATGAAAGGGTGGAGTTAGCTATCAGTGGCGACATCAGTTGTGCATGATATTTGCACCACACTTGGAGGAATTTCCCATGATGATTGCGATTTCAAGCCAAGGAGATTCGAACCTTGGATCTCTATATAGACAGGCCTGGATTGTGCAATAGAGGCAAGGCAATTGGCGGTGAGTTTTGAACCAGTAACTTGCTCAAAACTGAGCTAGTTTGTGTGTAACTTTATGAGAAAGTACTGAGTACTTGTGAGGAGTATTGTACTGATTTTGTTACATGATTTCTCCATTATAATATACACAATAGCTGCGGGGTTTTCAGCTATAAGCTTTCCCCATACATACGGTGTTAATGTGTATGATGATTTGATGTGTTATCGCTTGATTTTATTTCCGCATGTTTGATGATCTGAGTGGAAGAGATTATGTGTTGCATATAAATTCGAATTGTATGTGATCAGGATAGTCTCGGTGGATAATTAATCATTATTCAGCAAATTTCTATAGTGTTCCCTACCAGCCTTGGGATACCAGTGATCAAACTTGTCCAAGAGATCCAGACAGAATAAAACATCATGATGAGGAGAATAGACCAAATGATCCACCTCCAGAAAAAAAGGGAAGAGGTCTATAACAGATCTGTCAAAGTTCAGGAGAATATAAAGAAATTATTTGACAAAGGAACCAAAGCCTCTGATTTCAAAATTGGAGATAAATTTCTGAAGTGGGACTCGAGGAGAGAGGAGAAAAGGAAAGCACGGCAAGTTTGATAGTTTGTGGCAAGGTCCATACAGCATCCAGGCCACTGTGGGTCCAAATGCTTTCTTCCTACAAGAATTAGATGGTACAGAGCTGTTTGGGGGTCCTATCAATGGCAGGATGCTCAAATGCTACTTCTGCTGATTTCCAATTTCCAGTTTCCATTTCCATTGTACATACCATTGCAGTTTTTTACTTTCAAGAAAAAAGAGAAAATGTTCCAAAAAAAAAAACAGAGGAAAAGAGAGGTTCAGACATGCTTAAAACATGAACCTATGATATGCAAAAAATTGGCTCTAATAAGCTCAAAACTTGAGCCAAAGAAAGTAAAATAGCTGGGCCTAACATGCCCAAAATCTGGACCAGCAAAGAAGAAAGAAGAATCGGCTCTAACATGCCCAAAACCAGAGTTGAAATGAAGAAAAGAAGTGACTCTAACATGCTCAAAACTTGAGTCACAAAAAGGAAAGAAGGATACTACAATCTTCAGATTTCAAGCCTTCACAGTTTTGTTTTCAGTTTTCAACAATTTTATGTCCATGTGCAATTGACTTCATGCCTTGGATCCACCCAGGAAACTAGACTGCCTAATCCTAGTTTGACTGTTTTTAAATTTCTATTGTAGAATGTAGAGAATAAATCTGCTGGACAATTTAATCCCAACAGATATTAGATTAGGTAGAGGAACATGTGAGACCAACAATTTAATCTGGTCTCATGGAGTAATAAGGGTAGAAATAGAATAGGTTTATTTACTTTTTTGTAAAAAATAAAAGATAAAAGGGTCTGCTAGCTCAAATGCACCCTGGAAGAAGAAAAAATGCTAGGATTGTAGTGTGGGTAGGTAGTTTGTTGGGAAAGTGTTTCTGCTGATGTAATGTCTTTATATTGTGGCAGCTGATCTAAAGAAAGAAAGGGATGTGCCAAGTAGCATGCAACTAGCCTACTCCAAAGATCTATTCTCTAAATTCTTGACTCCTTCAAGAATAATCCATCCCCATGTGGAGCCACTGTTAGCCCCCATATAAATTTCTGAAAAAGCAAAGCAGGGGGCTAAATTTTTTTTTGAGCCTTCAAGGAATGCATCTCCCCTGAATACAAATAATCCTTGAAGTCTCCTATGCCTTGGCCTTTGAAAAACTTCCCTCCGTTGACTCCCTTTGTAAGGTCTCATTGTTTGTAGAAATTGTGGTCCAAAGGTTCTATATTTCGCCCCTTGTATCTCTGCAGAATTCCCCCATTTTATCCTTTTTCCCCTTTTCCCAAATTCCTTTTCCTCCCCAAAAATCCCCCCATTAACCCTCTAAGTCTTCGCTAAATCCCCTTTAAAGCCCATATCCACCTTCTGTTTGGCCAAATTCCCCTTTGGTCCCTCTATCATTACCCTCCTTAACCATTAAAATTCATTGAAAAGGCCCGAAAACCCACTTTTAAACATTATAATTGGGCCTTCGCCCCTTTCGACCTAGCCCCCTATATCTTTCCTCCACATAACCCGAGCGCTAGAACCACCCGCCAGCCCAAAAGAGCGCTTATCTCATATGTTCATCGGGTGATTTCGTAGCCGTTGATCTAAATGGAATGGATGACGATCGCCACCCCTGAAGCAACTACCGTTAAAGTTGTTCATCACTGATCATCGCATCTAATCCGTTCATTTCTCACGGATCTAACGGTTCAGAGTTTACCCGCCCGTGATCCCCGCTGCGCACTATTAAAAAAACAGCCCGGTTTTCATCGCACCGCTTATAGGGGTCGGGCGGTATTTTCCCATTGCCCAGCGATTCCACTCAGCAAACGACGTGTGTCAGGTGCACTATTCCAAAACCGCTACCCCATCACATGTTAAAGATCGTCTGTGGACACGGAGCGATATCGACGTAGGCCGTCCGATCTAGAGCCACTCATTCGACGGTTGGCGCTCCGCGAAGCTGCACGAGATTTAACCCATGGTCTCTGTACTCCTGGCCCACCGTTCGTCGCCCTTCGCCTCATTTTCAACTGTCGATCTCCTCTGAGATCTGACAGTCCAGATTTTTTTCTCCGTCGTTGACTGGCCCCGTATCGCCACGTCACCCCCACGTGTATCCACCATACATTTTCCCATCCCATTGTATATTTTCGTTAAAAAGGTCAAAATTCAAGGTTTACATTTAAATTCGCGCTGCTCTCCGCCCACATGCACCAGACCACGTTCCACTTTTATTATGCATTTTTCACCAAGATCTTGCATTGTTCCTCCATTTCACCAGTCGCACGACCATCTTCATCGCCCGCACTGCATCCATTACCCCCATTCATGGATTTCATAATACGTTTTCTTGTTTTGCAGGGTTTTGAGGTGGTGAAAACCACCATGTTTTACACACGCTATCACAGAAACAGAAAACACAGAAAAGACCATGTGCAAAGGCTGAAATCATGAAGAAAAGCCCTAGGAGGCCCTATGATAGGAATCGCATTAAAAGATTAGGGTTTAAACTCCGGAAACTGTTATGGAGCCATTAAAACAGGGATTTTGCAGACAGGACCATTAATGAAGTAGCAAAGAGCTTAAGGCATGCAAACGAAGATATTTAAGCCTTATGCTCAGAGATTTAAAGGTAAAGCATCAGATTGAAGACCCATGGATCACGCAAAAGGTGCATCACGCAGAAATCAATGTGTATTAGGGTTTCTACATGAACAAAATGTTCTTCTCCATAAAGGACAAAGTACCCATGCAGTGTTCAAATCTATGCCGTGTTCTAGAGAGATTTCCTACCCTGGCAGCAGTCCTATGCTACCAGAGCATTTTATTCACAGCATGGCATACCCTAGCATCATTTATTTCCTTTTTGATCATTCACCTGAAGCGCCACAAAGTACTACAGCCAAAGTACGTCAGAGACATACCTGAAGTTAATGGGAATCTGAAGAAGATCATTTTTTCGTCCAAGGACTGCCAGTGATAAATGCATAATTTAAATCGAATGGGTTTTGGCCCTCTTCTTTCTTTCTGAGTGTTAATACTACATTTAGTTTTCCACCTACCTCCTTTTCTCTCTTTAGCTATAAAAACTCATGAGAAACTCATTGTAAAGGTTGTTGATCAGTTATCAGAGAATTGCAAGTAGTTTCTTTTGAGACACAGTCTCTGTGTAAAGTTGTAAGATAGGCTGAGGAATATGTTTTCAGGCTGAGTATTCAGCTATTGGCAATTTTGTACTTGACTGGTATCGCTATTTAATATGACAAGCACATTTCTTTGGATCCTGATCTAAAGCAGCAGTGATGTTTTCCTATCTCTGTGTTTTAATTCATTTCATTTCGTTTCCATTGGCTTGCATCAGAATATTGGCATAGGATTTAACCTTGTTAGGTACCCTATGTTTCTGCTCTCCTTTCCTTTGATGTTTCTCTTCTGAATGTGTTATCTAAGAATTGACTTCAGTTAATTTAACCAGTGTAGTGGATGTTATTGCCTACTCTCTGATGTATGAATTAAATGTATCTATTCTTGGATGTTTCTTGTTAAGGATTCAGTTGGAAGATTTGGGAACACTGGGGATTAGAGTTAGCCCTGTCCACTAGGATCCTTGTGCAACCAGCTAGTATTTAAATTTGTGCCCTGAATCTGTGTTGTCCCCTCTTCTCCTACCATTCCATATCACACAATCATATCTAAGATCCAACGTTTTAGATGACTAGCCCAACTAAAAGCCTGCATATTGATTAGCAAGAAAATCCTTTCCTGACTCCATTTACCAATGGTTGAATGCTTCCTGGAATACTTCACCCCTGCCTAAACCCTCTTTGCTCAGCTTTGCCTTACATCGAACCCTTCTTTCCTGATAACCAGCAACCAAACAAACAATCAAACAAACAAACCCCGAGCCTTACAACTAGCCTAATATCTTAACTTTGAGCTTCAAAGACGTACACCTTTGACAATCATAGAGAGATCCCTCTCTGTACCCAGGAGGGCTAGATCCTAAGGTCTGAAAGTGGTTTTATGTTGTCTCATCTTTTGGTATTGCCAGCCTTGCCAAAACATGGGAACCCCAACAGTGCGGTAGCAGGGATTTCGAGGAGGAAGGGCGAAAGACGGGTTTTGATGGTTTTTTTCAAGCGTTTAGCATTAACAAGGTAAAGGAAACTGTGAATAAGAAAAGCAAAGGAATAAGGCGGCTGAATGGTTTAAGTTTTATTAGGGGAAAAGGTGAGTCTAGCAGTTGAAAATAAGTGGAAAACAGGAGGGAAGGAAGGCGTAGAAGCAAGTTTTAGAGGCATAAGGCAGAGATGGAAATAAAAAGAAGAAATCAATGTCTTTGGTTTGTGGGAAGGTTTACCCTGCTCGAACTCTATTGACAGAGATGAGAGGGGGAGGCTTTACCATAGCTTTTGGAGTTTCTCCTCTATTCTACTACTCACAAAAAAATGGAAAACTACAGCAACCTACTAGAAAAAAACCAAATAGCAACTTGAAGCATAAATGAAATTATCAGAAGCGGAGCTAATGAAATGATAGAAAGCAAAGAAAAAGTATAGCAGAGAGGTTGAGGCACGTGGATTGGGCACTAACTCGCAAGCTTAGCTCTTAGAAACTTAAATCAATAAAATGAAATCAGTCTACTCATTTCATAAAAGAATAACATCATACATCTCTGAAATTTTGATCACTGAATAAAAAAAAATCTAAATAGCCCACAACAATAGTTCTGAATGGAATCGAGACTAGAATAGATTAATTATTCCTAGCTCTAGCTCTGCTCTATTTATTCTATAGGGAAGCTACCAAAAAATCCATATAAAATGGTGATTGACTCCACTTGACTCTTAGTGAACAAGGATTGGGTGCACTCCTCTTTGAGTTGCTTGGTTGCCTCTGGAATTCGAATTACTGGATAGAATCCTTGGGGATCCTTTGGCTGCTTTTGGAATTCGAAATTTTGGAGAGAATATTTAGGATCCTTTGGTTGCCTTTGAGGGTGGACAATCCTCCTATAATTCCTCTTTGATGTCTCCTCCGAGTCTTTATGAAAAAATCCTTATAAAAATGATTAATAATTCATGATTTTCTGCACTCAACCTTATATTAGGCACTCAGAGTATGTTTGCCTTAATCACCACCTATAATAGCATCATAAAACCAAATAATAATAAAAATGCAAGAAAAAGAGATCTAAGAAGGAAAAAAGTTATCTATTAACCCCTCCAAATATGTCTAATGATGGAGCTCATCATCACTCCCCTACTGAATGGTTGCTCATCCTCTGAGAAACTAATCCTCCTCCTGCATTTCCTTTAAGGCTCTAACAACCCCCCTGATTTCCTGAGGAAGAAGTGTGGGATTTTCCCCAAGGGGGTAAAAAAAATTATTCTTTTCTGCATTCTCCCATTCTCTATCTTGTGCATATGTGTCCTTTTCATCAGTCAGTCCCAACAGCAAAGGTGGGTTGAGCTTTAGTCCCAACCATTGGATGTTTTTGGCCTGCATAGCCCTCTTGTATAATGGTGCCCTTTCCAATGCAGCCCTAAGTATTTCTGGAGTATGGTACTCCCTATTCTTGAGGCTATGACGGAGGTTGTTCCATCTCCTCTAGCTGGCCATAATCCACTCCTCTTCTATCTGCCTAGAAACATCATCAAAGTGGCCTATCAGCTGGTTCTGAGTTTGAAGGTAGCTTTCCACCAGTGCAGGGTCCCTTTCAATCTCTCTATGGTTAAGGATGACTCCTCTTGGGCTGAAAAATCATATTCTGATATATAAGGGTTCTTTATTTCTTCTTCCCATGACCTTCCATATCTCATTTTCTCTAGTGTCTTCATTCACCATCCAAGATGTTACAGCCGTTAACTGCATATCCCCCATTGTAGGATTGGGGTCCCAAATATCCAGATCTGTTAGCACAAAGTTATGCACATAAAATTCTTCCATCTTTTCCTGATCAACCATGTTAGCTTGCTTGTAGAAATTCATGAGTTTCCTACAATATTGGAGGTAGTGATCAATGGGAGGCTAGAGTTTTGATTTGAAATAGAAGCCATTGTTATTTGAGGTACACAACATATGAGTCAAATGGGAATTTGTGCTGAAGTGATTCTATGCATAAGTCCACCATGGTGGCTACTTGCTCCTATTTTTGCTGCAATTTCTCCTTTAGTGCTACATTTTATGCATGTGCCTTCTGCAGTTGTTCCTTCAGAATTATCTCTTCTATTCTTTCCTCCCCCCTTGGTGATTCTTCAATGATAATCGGGCTTATGGGAGAATTTTCTAGCTCTCTCTAATTCTTGTCAACTCTCAAATACCTAGAGGTCTGCATTTTTCTCTTTTCGCTCAGAGGAGCTATGGTGGAAACTATATTATTGTATTGAGGGGATGTGGTGTTGTGTTGTGAGTTTTTTTCTTGCCCACTTTCTGCGATCTCTATGACTTCTATGACCATCTCTTCTTTTTTTCTTTGGCCCTTTGTATCTTCCTCTTCTTTTTCTGGTTCTTCTTGTTTATGCTGGTTCTTCTTATTATTCTTCTGGTTCTTCTTATTTTTTTCTACTTCTTCCTCTTCTTCTTTAAGCGCTGCATGCTTCTGTCAGTCTCTCTCCCTTTAAAAATTTTCAATCTACTCATTTGGATGAGATGGAATCTCCTTTTATTAGATAGCACAACTAATTTTGGAGTGCTTATGTAACTCGGCTCAGCTCCAGTTCTGTTGTAGACAATTTTTTCCTTCTGTTGTTAGTTCATGATGGATTGTGTGTTTCCTCCCTTTGTTCTCCTCTATTCCACCTGATTTGAATTCTTTTCTTTTGCATGCCCATGAGGCGTGTACTTCTAGTTTTATTCCAGTCATACCTCATGGTGGTGGCTGAGTTAACTGGCCACCTTTCTTCCCCTTAAACTCTAAGTTTGTAATTTAATTATTGTTGGCTATTATGGATGCATATCAAGGGGTGAGAAGCTATACCTGAGTTTACCTATTGTTTCCAAGGTGGTTGTAGGAGCTAGAGGTTGGAGACAAGCCTTTTAGATGTTGTGTTCCTCACCATATTCATGTACTCTAAATGAGAAACTTGTTGAATGAGAAACTTCCTAAGTGAGCTGCTAATCTTTGCTTGTTGTTTCTCTCTTCTATGGATGTTGCATGGGGTGCTTGAGATTCCATGGATATCATTCTCGTTCTCTTGGAGTCTGTTATGCAACTTTCCTTCTTGTTCTTCTTGGTAGTCCACGAACAACTTTGGTTTTTTTTAAGGAACTTCTTCATGTTTGTAGTAGTCTTTTTGCATGTTGCTTCTCTTGCTACATTGTGCTCAAGAAAGGAGGAGTGTGGTGTATGGAGGTGATGGAGGAAGTTATGAAGATGAATGGAGTGACTGATGGGATGGATGGTAAGATAGAATAAGGGAAAAGAAGATGAATGCTTCCCTGTGTTTCCAAAAACCATTAACAACCTGCAAAACATCAAACACAAAAAACACAGAGATGCATATATATATATATATATATATATTGTTCTTTTTCTCTCTTTTTTTTTTGAAATAAAGTGGGTTGCCTCCAGGGGGGTTTTCAACCCACAAACTTGCCTTGGGTTCCTCAAAGAGGTTTTTACCCATGGATCTTTTTTCTCTCTTATTTTTTTAAGCAAGTGATCAACCCACAAGCTTATTCTTTTTTCCTTTTTTTTTTCAGGAGGTGTGGGAAACTATGGAGTTTCCCATCACATACACCTCTCTTCTTATTGAATTTATGAACTTTGCCTTTGACAAAGGCTTCTTGTAAGTTTTTTATGTGACCATTGACAAGCAAGGGGATTCCTTCCTCATCTATGGTTCTGATTTGAACTATGCCATTATCAAAACATTTTTCCACTGTGTAAGGTCATAACCATATTGTCATTAACTTTCCTTTAAAATATTTAAACCTTGATTCATACAACAACGCCCAATCTCCTTCTTGGAAGGTCTTTTCTTTGATGTTCTCATCATGCCATACCTTCCTTTGCAGTTGAACTACCTCTATGTAAATAAGTGCTTGCATTCAAAACTCATCTAATCAATTTACTTGCAGTAATGTCTCTTTTTAAGAATTTGATAGATCTAGATTTAATTCAGCTTTCATTCTTAAATTGTTGAATTCAAACTCAACTGAAAGTAGAGCTTTCTTACCATAGACTAGTTCATAAGGAGTGAATCCCGTTGTTGTCTTCCAAGTAGTGTTGTAGGCCCAATTAGCTTCTACCAATTTATCTACCCAATATTTTCTACTACTGCTCACAACCTTAGTGAGGATGCTCTCTAAAGCTTTGTTAGTTACCTCTACTTTTCCATTCGCCTAAGGGTGATAGGCAGTAGAAGTTCTATGCTTAATATTGTGCTTCCTCAAAATATTCTCAGTGAGGTGAGAGGTGAATTGCGCTCCCTGATCAATGACTATTTCTCTGGGCTATCAAAATTTGTAAAACACACTCCCTCAGAAATTTTCCTACTTTCTCCTCGGTATCTACCTTCACTGCTTTTGTTTCAACCCACTTTCTCAGGTAATCAGTGCAGACTATTATATACTTCTTTTGCTCGGATGGTGGATCGATAGGTCCAACAAAGTCCATGGCCCACTAATCAAATGGCTCAAGAGCCACCTGAGGGTGTAAAGGAATTTCATCCCTTTGTGTGGGTTTCCCCATCCTTTGGCACTTGTCACACCTGCTGATGTACCTTCTAGAATCTTGGTGAAGGGTAGGCCAATAGTATCTTGCATGCAAAACTTTGTAAGCAGTTCTCTTTGCAGCAAAGTGGCCTCCACATGGGTTTTAACGACATTCATAGAGGATATCAAAAAATTCTTCCTCCTTCACACATCTCCTAAGGATTTCATCAGGGCCTATCTTGAAAATATTTCCCCCAATCCATGTGAAATGGGTGCTTTTTTATGATTCTTCTCCTCTCCCTAAATGAAATATTTGGAGGGAGTTTTCTAGCAACCAGGTAGTTGGCTATATCAGCAAACCATGGTGAGAGTGTTCATATGGAAATAGGTGTTCATCTGGAAGTTGGCCATCCACCATTCCTTCTTCACCTGCAGGGAGAACTAACCTGGACAAAAAATATGCAACAACATTTTCCTTTCCAAGTTTATCAGCATCAGTCAAATCAAATTGCTAGAAAAGTAACAACCATCTAATTATCCTAGCATTTACATCTAGTTTGTTCATTAAATACTTGATAGCTACATGGTCAGTGTGGAAAAAGGTCTGATATTCAGTGACATAATGCCTGAATTTTTTCAATGCATGGACAATGGCTAACATCTCCTTCTCAGTAACAATGTAATTTAGCTCAGCCCTTGACAAATTATTGTTGATGAAATAAATGGCATAAGGGATTTTTTCCTCTAATTGTCCTGATGTTTCCCCTAGAGCTTTTTCGAATGCATCAGTGAGGATGTGGAAAGCGAGAGTCAAATTTGGACCTCGGAGGATGGGGGAAATATTAAACTATTTATTAATGAGCTCGAAAGCCTCTTAACAAGGGCCAAACCAAATAAACTCATAATAATTTTCCAATAACCCAAATAATGGTGAATTCATCTTGCCAAAATATTTGATGAATTTTCTATAGTAACTAGCTAAGCCTAAGAAAATCCTGACATCTTTCTGCTTTTGAGGAGCAGGTGCACTTTTGATGATAGTGATTTTGTTCAAGTCTACCTGTATTCTTGCTTGGGATATGGAGTGTCCTAATACAACCCTTTCTTCATTCAGGAATTCACACTTTTCTGGGCCCAAGGAGAGATGCATCTCAATTCACCTTATTATTACTTTACCCAAATTGGAGAGAGCTTCCTAGAAGTCATACCCATATGGTGTGAAATCATCCATGTAGATTTCGACGGAGTCATGGACTAACTCAGAAAAGATGCTCAGGACATCCCTTTGGAAGGTTGGGGAATTTCATAACCCAAAGGGTAGGAATCTATAAGAAAAGGTACCCCAAGAGTAGGTGAAAGTAGTCTTCTCTTGGTCTTCAGGGCTGATTTGAATCTGATTATACCCACTGAACCCATCTAAGAAGGAAAAGAACTTCTTCCCTGCAAGGCCATCCAGGACTTGGTCAATAAAGGGCAAAGGGAAATGGTCTTTCTTGGTCGCTTTGTTAAGTTCTCGATAGTCAACACAAATTCTCCACTTCCCATTATTCTTTGGACTAGGACAAGAGGAGATACCCACTCACTATTGGATATAGGATATATGAACCCTGCATCCAATAGTTTCTGCAGCTCTTCTTTGACTATGTCCTTAAGATTCAGGTTCATCCTTTTTTTGGGTTGTCTCATAGGCTTGCATCCTTCTTTGATGTAAATTTGATGCCTGCATACTGAAGGATGCACTCCTTTCATTTCCTTGTAATCCCAAGCAAATGCTTCAAGATTTTCTTTCAAAAGATGGCATAGCTACTTCTCTTATTCATTTGAGAGGTTCGAGTTGATTTTCAGAGATATGGATGGGCCAAAATCAATAGCCTTGATGGTTTTATAGGTTGTCTCAACTGAGTGCACTTCCATCCAAGGTTGGCTTTCAGACTCTTTGACTAAGTTTTCGAGAGGAGTGTTAGTGGAGGACTAGTTTTGAATGGCATGGTCGATGAGTTCATATTCATCAAGTTGGCCCCTTCTAAGAATAGCATCTATGGTACACATAGGGGCAGTATTATATAACACATCTTCTTCATCCTCCAACCATATAGGGAGATAATGATCAATGGAAGGCTGGGTTGGAAGATATAACACCAACTATTTAGACAAAGGCCCATTTTTTATAGTCATGTTTCCAGCCCGAAAACTAATATAAGCATATTCAGTGGCTAACCAAGGTCTCTCTAAGATGAGAGGATAACCATTAAACTTTTTTTTTGGTTGCAGGACCAGGAAATCTGTAGGATACTCTCAAGAGTCAATGGTAACCATAACATCCTCAACAATTCCTTCCGAAGTTACTTTGGAACAATCTGTAAGTTGCAGAACTGTAGTGGTTTTCCTAAAATCCCCTTGGAGATTAAGTTTCAACATAGTTTCCTTGGTCATGATATTGATGGAAACCCCTAGATCAATCAGAGAGTTGGGGACTATGACGTTGTCTGTATTCACATCAACAACTAGACTACCAGGGTCTAGGTATTTTGGAAATATCACCTTCCCCAGCATCAGGTTAGATAGTTGTCCTACGACATTGATGGTGGGGGTATCTCTCTTCCTTCTCCCAGGCTTCTTGAAGAAATTTTCTTTTATGAGCCTATTGTAGATAGGGACATCCTTAATGGCCTGGAGAAGTGGTATATTTATACACAAAATTTCCAATTATCCCAGGGGTTCAGTCTCCTCTGGGATGTGATGACTAGGGTGGATCAAGCGCTCGGGAAAAGGATGTTGTCGGATCTGAGTAGTATCTTCTTCCTTTTCATCCTCAACCTCTACAGGTGGATACAGGGGATGGTTTTCTTGGAGTACTCTTCCCGACCTGAGATTAACCTCCTGTCTCTCCACAGGATAAGCTGGATAGGATGTTTCTCCACTGGGAGCCTGTTGTGCCTGTCTATTGTTCGGGTTCAGATTGGGCTGTGCAGGTATAGGTAACCTAGTTGGAGCAGCATGAGTAAGCTGAGGTTGAGGTTGGGGTGGAGGAATTAGAGCATGTAGTTGATTTTTTTGAGGCCTCCACCCTTGGGATGGATTTCCCCACTGAGGTTGTTGTGGAACATACTGCTGAAATGGTTGGTTTACTGGTTGAGGATGATATGAAGGGTTGGAATGCCAAGTAGGAGGTGTAGACTAGGATGGAGGAGTGGGGATGTACCAAGGTTGCATGGGTGCTCTCTAATTGTTGTAATAATAACAGTAAGGTGCACATTGCATACCTTGTTGATATGGCCAAGGGACTTGAGGCCTTCTCTGTTTGATGAAACAAAGTTGCTCTGGCATTGTTTCCCCACCTTGATATACAGATTTAACTCGAGGTAAGGATGGGCACTTGTCTGTGGCATGATTCTCTTCACAGACTAAGAAAACCTCTATGACATTTAGTGGACATTCATTTCTTGGGTGCTTCATGTTACATCTAGGACAAAATATGACCAGGTCTCTCTCTACTTCCTCTTGCTTCCTTTTCACCTACATTGTGTCCATTTGCAAAGAAAAGGTGTGCAACATGTCACTCTTCAAGCCCTATAGCATGTTTCCAATCTTATTGTTTATGAAGGTGGAAGAGGAACGGGTATTGGATGTACTTTGGCTAGCTCTGACCTCCTTCCTAAATGCCCTAGAATGGTTCTAGAAGACAATTTTGATTGTTTCATAGGGTTGTTGGTAGCTATCTCCTCCTGATAACATATTCAAGGTTTCTATCTCTCTTCACTAATCCCTTGAAGAATTACAAGTTTAATTGAGTCAAGATCAAGAGTACAATTGTCTCTCTTATAGTTCAATTGAAACCTTTCTTCACAATCCTCTAGGGATTAATCAAGTCCTAGAGTCATCCTAAATATCTCATCCTTAGTTTCCTTGGACCTACAGTAGTCTTTGTACTTTTTATTGAAGATCTCTTCCATCTGTGCCTAGGTAGTGATGTTATCCCTGGGCAGACCCATGATCCGGTGCAAGGCTACATCCTTAATGGTGGATGGGAATAGCTTAAACTTCTGAGCATCATAGGTGTATTCATAAGTCCTACAAACAACAACAAATTCGAACTTGAATGTGTCAGGGTCCTCAAAGGTAATTCCATCGAAGTTTGGAAGAGTTGAGGGGCTAATTTTTTTCATCTTAGTTTCCCCATCTGCCTCTCTTATGGGAAAGGCTCTCTAGGTCCCAGCCATGGTTAAGATAGGTGAAGTAGGTCCCTTAGTTGAAACAAGGTCTTCTTCTTCTTCCCCAATAGGATCCTCAAAATATTCAGAAGGCTCTCCTATAGGGTGTTCAATCTCACTTCCATTGAAGAAGAGTGAAGGGTGGCTAGGAGGTGATGTGGGGGTTTTAGGTAAGATTTGTCTTTGGGTATTCCTAGTCCTACGAGGCTTGAAAATCACATATTTTTGTATTTTTTTCAATATTTCTGAAATTTCATGAAAAGAAAGGAAGCCATAAAAGAATGCTAAAAAAAAAATCAAAACATCTACTAGACACATCCCCGACAACGACGCCAAAAATTGGTGAGCCCTAGTATTGCACCAAGAGTGTTGCAACTCCCAGGGGCTTCCCTACTTTACTTTATCAACCCAAAGTTCGTACAAACTTGGAGGTGACAATTTTATATACATAGCAGATGCATTCTGTTCATGTCATACTCTTCCGCTTTATGAAAGGGTGATATTTCTAAGCGTTCTCAGTGAAGTCTGTCACACTTCAATGAAACTAAACTAAATTACAGAAAGGAAATGACAGAAGGAAGCTAAATTAAATCGCTGAAAAAAATGACAGAAATGAAACTAATTTAATTTGCAGAAAGTAAATGATAGGAAGGGAACTAATTTAACTTGCTGAAAATAAATGGCAGAAAGGAAACTAATTCTAAACCACACCTAACCTGGAAAATTAGATAAATTCACTCTACTTATCTTATATTCTATCTAACATGTCTCTATCCATGCAACTAAACTATCCATGACTTAATTCTACTTGAAAAGAGGTTGATTTGTAGCTTGGAGGGAAGCAAAGGGCTAAAGTGGCGAATTGAGAGCTTAGCGCATGAAACGGGGCTTAGAAATGGAAAGCGGGGGTTTAAACCTTATAAAACCTTATAATATGGCATAAATGGCTTTGGATCAGAAATGAATGGAAATATGCGATGGCAGAGATGCGATGGAGGTGAAAGTTGTGATATGCGATATCGTAATCGCAAAATTGGAGCAGTAAGCGTTAAGGAGAGAAACGAGAAATGCGATTTGCGATGTGCGATGCAGAGTGGTGATCTGGAGGCGAGGCCAATATCAAAATCGAAAAAATGAGCAGTAAGTGTAAAGGAAACATGGGAATGGTACAATTTGCGATATGCGATATCACAAGATCGCAATTGACAACAATGAGAGGTAAGGCTTAAAGAAAAGTGTAATATTACCAAATGGGAAAATCAGTAATAGATGCATTAAAAACATATTTTTCAAAAATATATGTAATAACAGTTAATAACATCCCATGGATCCTTTATATCAGACATTATAGCAACCAAATACAAAAGGAAAAAAAAAAAATCTTTTGCATAGTTAAGCAGGACTCCTATGCCCAAAACAGCCCAAAAACACTGTAACCCCAAGACTATGGCAACACAGAATTACTGGAGAAAGTGACAACACAATTTATTGAGGGTTTATAATCAGAAATAAAGAGACAAAATAGATATGCGCATGTATTAATCAATGATGCTAAAAAACAGAGATCTAACCTCTTTTACAGAAATCCAAGATGACCCGGCAAGGGTCTCTTGATAAACATGAAGTACAAGAAGTAAATGTTGCAGATCTATGGCTGAAACAAGAAGAATGGCTGAATCACTGCATAAATATGGCTGATCATGCAAATAAATGGTTGTAGCTCCTCCTACTATCTTTCCGGGGAAAAGGTTGATCCTCCTCCTGGGAAACTAGCTCATAAAAGAAGGGTTTAAACCCTCCCACTGCAACACCATGTAAAATAATGTAGATCCTCCAAGAGACTACGTTGTGGCTATAGGTGACTACTTGGACAAGTTTCAGATAGTGGAAATGAAGTCGAGGAAACTCCTCTCATATTTCTTAAACAAGATGTCCAAGCAAGAGTGGGGAATTCCCACATGAGAAAACCATTGCACTAAATAGTGCAGCAAATTTAGCTAAACATCTAAAGCATGCAATAAGTCTAAACATAGTTGTACAAAAAATCGTATTCTTAAATTATCCCCATATGGTTTCCATTCCCTCCATTATATATATGATGAGCTTCCTCACCATGGGTCCCACCCATTTATGAGGTTACTTCCATGCAAAGGCTCCTCCTCCAAAATTACGTTGTCTCCATTAGTCCCACTCTTCTATTTATAGCACTGTTTGATTTGGTCAACCATGAATTAGTCTTCATGCATTGTCTCCTTTAACACTCAAGGTGTCTTCATTCTTACTAGCTACATTGATCCTCATTCACATTGAGTTGTCTTTATTGGTGATCCACTCCTCCCACATTAGTGCTATTGAATTGGTCAAACTTGACATTGTCCACATGTATTAGCCCTTCTTCACACATGAGGGTGCTTGATCCAGTTATTAACATGATCCCCTTTCACATTAAGAGGGATTTTATGCCTACTTAAGATACTTATGGGCCTCCTTACCCATTTATTCATCCAACTATATGTTAAGAGAAAAATTAATATTCTTATTAGCTGCATGCTAATTTAGGAATATTGGAGTCCTCCCCTTCCAAATGTTACTTTTCCTCAAGCAACTACAAGGATAGGACTGAAGATCCTCCTCTCCTCCTTCTGTAGCATCCTCATATGATAAGCTCCTCCAAGGAACAAGATGTTGTCTCATCAATAATTCTCCAAGTTGCTCCTCCCAAGAATGTAAGTTATCTTTTGGTGACAATACCAAATAACTATCGTCATGAAAATGTAAAACACCCATGGAGGCAACAATGTGTTGTCTAGAGGTCTTCTTGAAGCATGGAGTCAGAAATATGTTGGGAATCATTATTCCCATGTGAATCTCCCATCCCCAAGCTATCATCCATATAAAATGAGCCACCTTCCAAAATGGTAACTCATGTGAATTCTCCTCCACCTTTGGCTCTTGCAATGAAGGTGGGTTGCATAACTAAAAATGAGAGACAATTTTTCTCAACTCACGCTATCTCTCTCTCCATTTATGATAGATTTGTAATTTTTTATCTTGGGATTCAATAATATAGTCATTAGGAAGCCAACATGTACTTGGAATCTCATGACTACATTCTTTGGTTTTAACAACCACTCTTTCCCAAACCATTCTACATATAATGAAGGGAACATCATCATCATCATATGGGGAAAAAATTAAGAATGGACTATGTGTTATATAGCATATTGGATGGTGATAATAGTCCTTTAGGTAGTACCATTGTTGTTCTTCTTTTTGTTGTTTCAAAATATGATGTGATAAGTGGCCATTCAACCACTTACTTGCTGCCACAAGCTTCTCAAAAGCTTGAAAATAGGAGAGGATATTAGGTGTTGGCTGAATATGATCCAAGAAAAACATGTCTTGATCAACATCCTCCATGAAGTGGTCATCCCCATCACTAAAAGTAGTCCCAAAAGGACCATGAAATCCACAAAGCATTTTTCTCTCTTATGGAGCAATGTGCTGCAAATGAATGGTAAAGGAGTGCATAAATATTGTTAGTTGATGAATAAACATCAAAACACAATCTTTACAATATGTTGTATCCATGTTGGTGAAGAGGTCCATAGATAAGTCTTCCCATCTCTTCATCAAAAGGGGAAGTGATTAAGACAACCTTGCAAGGTGGTTTCTCTCCTCCTCATACATCAAACAAGTTACATATCTCTTGATATGTTGGTGCACATCTTCTTTGAGATCCTCCCAATAGAATTCTTTCATGATGGTGTGATAAGATTCAATGGAATCTACATGTCCTAAAAAGAATGCCTCATAAGCTACATGTAGATCTTCTTCTTAAGCTTGGAGTCTTTTGTCAAGTAGATCTGATCATGGAAGTAGATGACTCCATCAATCACTTTATACCTTTCATCCATCACTTGCTCATAAAGAACCTTACATGTGAATAGGTTCTTGGAGTATTATACCAAGAGTTGGGACCCCCAATATGGATCTAGGTTTCCTAACAATGAAAACGTTTTATAAATCTGATTTGAAGCTCCTGTCATAAGTTGCTTCTCCTCTTTGACATGCTCAATGCCAAAGTCACATGTTGGAGTGTTGTCACTCAACTTTTGCTACCTCTCTTGCAGCTGATATTTCTCAAGACAAGATTGAAGTATATGGAAGTCAACCTCCTCTTGAAAGGTCTCTCTCTTACAAAACTTCCATAGTTTGGCCCATCCATACAAGAGTGGTAATAACCTCTTGTTATATTCAGAAATCTTCATTATATGTAGAAGTATCATTTGCTACTCCAAGGCTATGGAGTGGCCATTTGACATCATGCTCATGCCATCATAGTTTTCTGAATCCTTCTTTTCCAGTGCAAATAGTTGAGTGGGAGATGGCAATGTACATAACAGAAGATTTCTTACCTCTCCTTGGAACCCATCAATGGCTCTCAGTGTTGTAGTAGCTTCTCCCAAGGCTCCTTCCTTAGCCAACTATGTCACTGTTGCACTAAGTTGAGAGAATGCTTTATTCATCTTCCAATCAAGGGGTCTCCCTGGTGGAATGCCTCCATGCAAAGAGACATTAAGGCATAGAGCAGGATGTACATGTGTGTGGACTGATTTTTCCTTACCCTTATTTCAAAAATCCTCCTGCCTCTTCTGTGCATCATTCTTATGAAATAGAGATGGGTGTGTGCTCCTCATCATATGATGCTTTTCCTCCCCTTTATCTCCTTCTATCTTCAAGATCTCACAATTTATCAATGATGGCACATGCTGCACATGGGTTGTACCATGATCTCCATAAGTGAGATTCTTTGGAACTCCTTGCACGAGTGCAAGAGATTCTCTCCTTGGAGAAAATACTCCATCTTCTTCTTCATGAGGTACTATATGTGCTCTTGATATGATAGCGTTGTTACCTCCAACCTTCTTTTTCTCCTCATCAATCTTTGAGAATGATTCATCAATAATGAGAGACCTTAATTTTTCGTCTTCCCTTGAAAGAGGAATCTCTTCATGCAATGGGGATCTTGCCCTTCGAAAAGTTTCATTCAAGTTTTCATCCCCCCTCAATGGTTTTCTGAAATGAAGTTGGATTTATAGATCCTTTCAACCCATGCAAAGAATTTTTTCTTTTTGGTTTGATTTTCTCCATCAAATATGTTTCATAAAATTTTTCATCAAACCTTTCCACTACTCTTCTAATGAACTTTGCATAAGTAGATGTATTTTCTTTCTTTAATTAAAAGGACTCAAACAACCACCAAGCATAAGCCTTACCTTCAAAATGCAGCGCTGCTACTTTGATGGCTTCATCTTCTGAAAATTGATGTTGCTGCACGTAGGTGTCTAGCTTCTCGACCCAAACCCTAGCTGGACATTTAGGTGATCCATCAAAAGTAGATAGAAAGAATCTACCCACACCATGCTACTTGCCCCTTGTGCTCCTTTTCTCCTTGATCTTGCAGAACCCTTCGAAGTTAAGGTGATATTTGAACCTCTTAGATTGAGATTCATACTCTTCTAAATAATCACCAAGAGTCTCCTTCTTTGGCACGTCTCCTTTCTCCATCTCATTTTTCATGAACATATGGTTGTTAGAGCATTGTAAATATGATGATGTGGCTTAATGCTCACACCCATAGTATGAGGAATTGTTGTAGAAATTATATAACTTATGTATCTCACACTATTTTAACTTCATGCAAAATACAGAATCTATTCCACCATTGATCATTTGCGGAAATTAAATCAAGATTGCAATGCACACATGAAACAATAAAAAATTCACACACATTAACATAGTGGTTTAATGGGAAAGCCTGAAGTTGAAAACCCAAACTATATGTATATAATATATTTCATAGAGATCATGTAACAATCCTCATACAAAGCTGATCATATCAAGCTCTCAGTACAATACAATCGCTACACACTAATCAGGCCCGATCTTGCAAATCCATGCACCAATCTTTGCCACCTGCTAGCCTGCCTCTACTGCACAATCCTTGCTAAAGAATGCCTTTGAATGAGTTTGAATTACTCCAGCGTTGCTCATGCAATCCTCATTGGCATCTCCACTGAGTGTTGGATGCAATCAATGCATCACTATAGTCACAACTGATAGTCTATCTTGCCCTTTCACCTATCTCTCCGCTAGTCTCCTTCAGCCTTATACACACAATTCTTCCCTGATATATACCTTTAGTTAATTATTTATTATTTAGTGATTAATTTACTAATTATTCCTCCACTATCACTAGTGTATCATTTAGTTAGACTAGACCAACTAGCTCCGCCCAGGTCTAATGTAGGTGAGAACTAAATACAACATCACCAACCACACCCAATAGTTCCCACCCTTCTCTGCACTTTGTTCTAAGCCCAGTCTCCATGCAATAGCTCAGGTAAATATAGAATAACATATTCCTTTTCCTATGTATACATGTGCCTCGCCCAGAGATGCTCAAAGAGGAGGAAATAAGATAATGTTTAGAGTCCAAATATTATTAAGAGCTAATAATATTTGACATATATTTTTAGATTGACAATCTAAAAATAGACTCATAATATGTAAAAATAGAAGTCCATCGATTTTTCCAGCTTGACCAACCATCCACAAATGGCATCCACTGCAACTCATAGAATATGATCGACATGTCTAAAAATAGACATAGTCTAAAAATAGACTTTGTGCCAAAAATAGCCTGCGGGCCCACTTAGTGAAGGCGACTCTTTTCACTAAGCTCAACATCTTGTTGAATCTCAACACTCCCTCTCAACAAGATAGGGATTATCTACCACCTCAATCCTGTCTCTATGGTATTCTAATTTTCTCCTGGTGAGCGTCTTCATCACAATATCTGCATCCTGATCCTCCATAGGAATGTAAGAAAGCAACATGATCTTCCGCTGCACACAATCTCTGATATGATGGTACCAGATGTCAATATGTTTAGATCTATCATGAAATAATGGATTAAACGTGAGTTTAATGCAACTCTGATTATCACAATATATCACAGTAGGATCTAAGTGAGAATTGAACAAACCAACCAGGATCTTCCTCATCCATATAGCCTCGCATGCAGGCAAACTTGCTGCCATGTACTTGGCCTCCATTGAACTGAGTGCCACGGATATTTGTTTCTTTCTGTACCAAGAAACTGCTGTAGATCTGATACTAAAAATCCCTCCAGATGTTCTCTTTCTGTCCATTGGGCTTCCTGCCCAATCTGCATCCGTGAAGCCATGCAGCTTCACCTCATCTGACTATCTGTACCACAATCCATACCCAGATGTGCCCCTAAGATACCTCAGGACATGCTTGCCTGCCTTCCAAAAGAGCTTGGTAGGCTTCACCATCGCTAGTGAAAGATGGTTCACAGCATATCATATGTCTGGTCGTGTATTGACTAAATACATGAGTGAACCAACCAACTGTCGATAAACAGTGGCATCCACTACCTCTGCCGATGTAGCATCCTCTTTCCTCCAACCACCAGGAAGAGGAGTGTCGATAGGCTTGCAGCCTTGCATGTGAAACTTTTCCAGTATCTCCTGGGCATACTTGCGTTGAGACACAAACAGTTCACCATTCCGCTGCCAAATTTCCAATCCCAGGAAATAATGAAGGAGGCCCAAGTCCTTCATCTTGAACTCCTTTGCAAGATCTACCTTGCATGAGTGTATCAACAGTTCATCACCCGTTAGTATTAAATCATCTACATAAAGCACAATGATCAAAAGCTTACCCTCCACAACAATCTGGTATAGGTTTGGATCCACCTCACTCTTCGCGAAACCAAGTCTGGTGAAATAACTGTCTATCCGTGTGTACCAAGCACGAGGTGCTTGTTTCAGCCCACACAGCTCTCTTTTGATCCTGCACACATGCGACTCGCTGCTAAATATTTCGAATCCTTCAGGCTGCTCAATGTACACCTCCTCCTCAATGATTCCGTTGAGGAATGCAGTCTTCACATCCATCTGATGAATGTGCCAACCCATCTGCACTGAGAGAGCAAGGATGGTCCGTATGGAAGAATACCTTACGACAAGTGCAAAGGTTTCTTCATAGTCGATCCCCTCGATCCATGAGAAGCCCCGAGCAAAAAATCTTGCCTTATACTTCTTAATGCTCCGATTAGCGTCTTGCTTCACTTCTTAGATCCATCTCGAATCTACCACTGATTTCCCTTCTGGCCTTGGGACAATCTCCCATGCACTGTTTTTGACAGTCGAATCATACTCTTCCACCATGGCATCTACCCATGCAGGATCCTCCATAGCTTCCTTGAAAGAGGATGGCTCCGTCATGATACACTTTCTCATCAGAGCCATGTATCCAGTAAATTGGTCAGGTGACCGTCTTTGTCTACATTGTGATGTAGGAGCTCCTACATTCTGCGCTGCATCAATATTCAGTCGCTCAGCTTCTATAGTGCGCCTACACCCTCTGATGTTTGGCGATGCATGAGTGGTTCCTTCCACTCCATGAACCTCTTCTTATGGCTGATCCACATCTTGAGGCTCATCTTTAGGAACAAGTAGCTCCTCCTCTGCATGCAAGTGTAGCTCCCTCTCAAGCGATAACTTCATGCCTTTCTCCTCATGAAATTTGATATCTCGTTGCATGACAGTCATCCGACTGTCTGGAAAATACACACAATAATTGTGGGGTGTTTCTGTGTACCCCACAAATATCCCAACCTCTGTAGTCGACTCCAGCTTCTTCCAGGCATCCTTCGTCACATGAATGTAAACAGGTGAGCCAAAAATCTTCAAATGAGAAATATCAGGCTTCTCACTAGAAAACGTCTCTTCATGTGTACTCATGCCAAGTACTCTATGAGGACAACGGTTTTTCACATAAACTGCAGTGTTGCATGCTTCAGCCCACAAGTGTATGGGAAGGCCTTGATCATGCAACATTGCTCGTACAACACCCATGATCATTTTGTTCTTTCTCTTCGCAACCACATTCTGTTGTGGGTTATGAGGCGTTATGAGTTCTCTTCGAATTCCTTCTTTGCTATAGAAGTCTTTGAATTCACCAGAGATGTATTCACCACCATTATCGCTCCTTAGAGCTTTCACCTGCTTCCCCAACTCTTTCTCAACCAGCGCCTTGAACTCACAGAACTTTGAGTATTTCTCGCTCTTCTTCTGCATGAAGAAGATTCAGCACTTACGAGAAAATTCATCAGCAAATATCACATAATACTTGTGCTTTGTTGTTGAAGCAACCGAGAAAGGTCCACACACATCTGTGTGAATTCTCTCAAGGATCATTGATGCATGACTATCCTTCTCATGAAAAGTGGTTTTCACAAATTTTCCCAAAGTACATCCCTTGCACTGATCTGACTATGCAAGTGTACCTTTGGGAAGCCTAGTAGAAATCTGCTGCAAAATTTTCAAAGCGCCATGGTGAAGATGGCCCAATATCCTGTGCCACAATTCGCCCTCATCATGGCTCACCACTCCTTCTTCTTTGCCTGCCATTGCAGTGCAGCCATCTACCTTCAATTGATAAATATTCTTAACTCGAATCCCTATCCTCCTGTTTTGACCAGTTGTTTTATGCCAAAGGAAAGCTTTTCCCTCACTGAAAACAACATCATAACTCTTGTCTTCCAACATCGCCACAGAGATCAAATTCTTCTTCAATCCTGGAACATGCATGACATCCTTCAATATCAAAGGTTTACCAAAATCCTTCTCAAAGGAAATGGTCCCAATACCAGTCGCACTGTATCTACCATCATCGCCCATCTCGATGTGCACTCCAAGATCCTTTTCCTCCAGATCATTAAACAAATCTTTGTCTCCAGTCATATAGATAGACACACCACTGTCAAGAAACCACACCGATCCCATCACACTTGAAACCAAGCATGCGATCAAAGAAAAATCCAGCTCAAACTGTGAGGCTAAGGCCTCTCCAACTGCAGATCCAGCAACCTTCTTATTCTTCTTCTTCTGTGTGAAATTAGTGGCGAAATGCCCGTGATGGTGACATTGAAAGCACTTCACCTTGGACAAATCCTGCTTCTTGCCTTTAGCATCGGATTGAGAAGGATTTTTCTTCCCCTTCCCTTTCCTTGCTTTGGTAGCCAAAGCACAATTTTCTTCATCTTCATTCTTCGATGAAGATCCATCCCTGGTACCTCGCCTTATCTCCTCCTGTACAAGATCCGACCAAAGTCGCTCCCATCGTGGCAGTTTCTCCCGTCCATTGACAGAGTCTTCATAGCTATGCCAACTCTTCAAAAGCCCAATTAGAGCCAAGCTCACCAAGTCTTCTTCATCAACAGTAACCCCCACACTTCCTCGCTCATCCTTGCAGTGGACAAACTTTGTGAGGTATTTTGGTATATTGTTGCCTTTCTCCATTTTTATTTTTCTGAGTTTGTCTTTAAGCACCAACTTCCTCTGGTCACTTCTGCTTTGGAAAAATTCTGTCAAAGCCTTCCACATTAAGAATGGAGTGGCTTTCCCGTGAAGGCTGGACACAATGTGGTCCTTCACACCTTCCAACATAATCCTTCGACTCTTTGCTACCTTCTTTTGTCATGCGTCAAGTGCGGTTGTATCGCTAGAACCCGGCTTAGGAACATCGCTATCAATGAACTCCTTCAGCCCATTATCATCCAGCACTGCCTCCATCCTGTCCTTCCGTGCTATGTAATTTGAGTTCCCATCAAGGGCATACTCGAATTGCAATCCGTTGAAGGACATTTCAATGAATGCTCAACTTTGACACCAAGAAAACACTGCAGCAAATTCGAATTGCACCAGCACAAAACTCAACGGCTTCAATAATTGCAATCTTCTCCAATGACTAATACTACTCTGATACCATGTAGAAATTATATATATTATGTGTTATATGTCCAATATTCTCCCGATCTCACACTATTTTAACTTCATGCAAAATACATAATCTATTCCACCATTGATCATTTGCAGAAATTAAATCAATATTGCAATGCACACATGAAACAATAAAAAATTCACACACATTAACACCGTTGTTTAATGGGAAAGCCTGAAGTTGAAAACCCCAACTATCTATATATAATATATGTCATAGAGATCATGTAACAATCCTCATACAAATATGATCATATCAAGCTCTCAGTACAATACAATCGCTACACACTAATCAGGCCCGATCTTGCAAATCCATGCACCAATCTTTTCCACCTACTAGCCTGCCTCTACTGTGAAATCCCTGCTAAAGAATGGCTCTAAATTACTTTGAATTACTCCAGCCTTGCTCACACAATCCTCATTGGCATCTCCACTGAGTGTTGGATGCAATCAATGCATCACTATAGTCACAACTGATAGTCTATCTTTCCCTTTCACCTATCTCTCCAGTCTCCGCGAGCGCCATACCTTGTTGATTATTTCAATGTATTCTTCACTTAGGTTGTGTTCTTCATTTAATTGGTGTTATAATTCACTCCACTTTCACTAGTGTATCATTCAGTTAGACTAGATACAACTAGCTCAACTGAGTCTAACTGAGTTAAACTAAATACAACTCCACCAACTACTTCTCCAACTCCACCAAACTCTGTCAAATGAGTTCTAACTGAAGTCTTCCATGCAATAGCTCCAGTAAACCCTCAGGAATAGCGCAATTCCTTCTGTCAGCTATTGTGCCACATCTGTGCACTTAACTGAAGTGCTCCAAGAGAATGAGATAATGTTTAGATTTCAAATATTATTAAGAGCTAATAATATTCGACATATCTACTTTTAGACTAGAAGTCTAAAAATAGACTCTGCCCAATATGTATAAAAATAGAAGTCCATCTATTTTTCCAACTTGACCAACCATCCACAAATAGCATCCTGAAATTCATAGAATATGATTGACATGTCTAAAAATAGACATAGTCTAAAAATAGACTTTGCACCAAAAATAGCCTACGGGCCCACTTAGTGAAGGTGACTCTTTTCACTAAGCTCATCATCTTGTTGAATCTCAACAACTGTAGCTTTCCTCATTTATAGATCTTGTTGAGGGATCTCCATGTTTTTCCCTCCTCATTTCTTTGATGTCTTTTCTAATAGCCTGCAGAGTTTGAAGAAGACGTTTTGATAACTTATTCCCTTCAAACAATAAGGGTTTCATTTGATCTCTTTTTCATATCCTCTCCTTCCCATGAGAATACTCCATAATGGTTGAAGTACACAGGCTGAGCCAAGATTAGAGCTCTGATACCACTGTAATATTCCCAAATGGGAAAATCGGCAATGCATGCATTGACAACGCATTTTTCAGAAATCTGTGTAATAATAGTTAATAACATCCCATGGATCCTTTCTATCAGACATTATAACAACCAAATGCAAAAGGAAATCACACAAAAATCAGAAAAAAAAAATCACTTTTTCATAGTTAAACAGGCCTCTTATGCCCAAAACATTCCAAAAACACTGCAACCCCGAGACTACTACAACATAGAATTACTGCAGAAAGTGATAGCGTAGTTTATTGAGGGTTTATACTAAAAAATAAAGAGACAAAATAGATCTTCTCATGTATTAATCAATGATGCTAAAAAACAGAGATCTAATCTCTTTTACAGAAATCCAAGGTCACCCGGCAAGGGTTTCTTGATAAACATGAAGTACAAGAAGTAAATGCTACAGATCTATGGTTGCAACATGTAGAATGGGTGAAGAACTACATAAATATGGTTTATCATGCAAAGAAATTTCTGTAGCTCCTATTAGCTTTCCGGGGAAAAGGTTGATCCTCCTCCTGGGAAACTAGCTCATAAAAGAAGGGTTCAAACCCTCCCACTGCAACACCATGTAAAATAATGTAGATCCTCCAAGAGAATGCATTGTTGTTGTAGATGAATGCTTGGCCAAGTGCTGGATAGTGAAAATGAATTCTAGGAAACTCCTCTCATATTTCTTAAACAAGATCTCCAAGCAAGAGTGGGGAATTCCCACATGAGAAAACCCTTTCACTAAACAATGCAGCAAACTTAGCTAAATAGCTAAAGCATGAAATAAGTCTAAACAGACCCAATCATCAAATCATATTCTTCAATCATCCCCATATGGCTGCCATTCCCTCCATTATATAGATGATGAGCTTCCTCACCATGGGTCCCACCCATTTATGAGGTTACTTCCATGCAAAGGCTCCTCCTCCAAAATTACGTTGTCTCCATTAGTCCCACTCTTCTATTTATAGCACTGTTTGATTTGGTCAACCATGAATTAGTCTTCATGCATTGTCTCCTTTCACACGCAAGGTGTCTTCATTCTTACTAGCTACATTGATCCTCATTCACATTGAGTTGTCTTTATTGGTGATCCACTCCTCCCACATTAGTGCTATTGAATTGGTCAAACTTGACATTGTCCACATGCATTAGCCCTTTTTCACACATGAGGGTGCATGATCCAGTTATTAACATGATCCCATTTCACATTAAGAGGGATTTTATGCCTACTTAAGATACTTATGGGCCTTCTTACCCATTTATTCATCTAACTATATGTTAAGAGAAAAATTAATATTCCTATTAGCTGCATGCTAATTTAGGAATATTACAGAAAGGGAAAAGAGTTTTGAAGTGCGATTGCGGTGTGGGAATTTCTGTAAGTTGGAAAGGAAATGGGAAAATTTTGTGATCCGTGATATGCGATGTCGCAATATCGTGATCGGCGAGAAGAGCGGTAAGTGTTAACGGGAACGATGTAAACAATGTGAAGTGCGAAATGCAAAGTACGGTAGTGTGGATTTTGAGGAGGAAAGGCGGAAGACAAGTTTCGATGGTTTTTTTCAAGTTTTTAGCATTCACAAGGTAAAGGAAACCGTGAATAATAAAAATAAATGAATAAGGCAGTTGAAGGGTTTAAGTGTTATTAGGGGAAAAGGTGGGTGCATCAGTTGAAAAGTGGAAAACATGAGGGAAGGGAGGCATAGAAGCAAGGTTTAGAGGCATAACACAGAGATGGAAATAGTGAGCAAAAAGTAATGTATTTGGTGTGTGGGAAGGTTTACCTTGCTCAAACTCTATTGACAGAGATGAGAGGGGGAGGCTTGACCACATCTTTCAGAGTTTCTCCTCTATTCTACAAATCCTAAACAAATTAAAAACTATAACAGCCTACTGAAAGAAAAAATAAATAACAACTTGAAGCATAAATGAAATTATCAGAAGCGGAGCTACTGAAATGGCAGAAAGAAAATAACAATTACAGTAGAGAGGCTGAGGCACATGGATTGAGGCCTAACCCACAAGCCTAGCTCTTTGAAACTTAAATCATTAAAATTAAATTAGTCTGCTCATTTCATAAAAGAATAACCTCATACATCTATGAAATTTTGATCACTGATTAAAACAAAAAGCTTAATAGCTCACAAAAATATTTCTGAATGTAATCAAGACGAGAATAGACTAACTCTTCCTAGCTCTAGCTCTGCTCTATTTATTCTACAGAGCAGCTACCAACAGCTCCCTAAAAAATGGTGATTAAGTCCACTTGAATCTCAATGAACAAGGATTGGGTGCACTCCTCTTTGAGTTCCTTGGTTGCCTCTGGAATTCAAATTGCTAGAGAGAATCCTTGGGAATCCTTTGGCTATTTTTGGAATTCGAATTGCTGGAGAGAATATTTGGGATCCTTTGTCTTCCTTTGAGGGTGGAAAATCCTCCTATAATTCCTCTTTTCTATCTCCTCCGAGCCTTTATGATAAAATCCTTATAAAAATGATTAATAATTCATGATTTTCTGCACTTAACCTTATATTAGGCACTCAGAGTATGTTTGCCTTAATCACCACCTATGCTAGCATCATAAAACCAAATAATAATAAAAATGCAAGAAAAAGAGATCTAAGAAGGAAAAAAGGTGACTATTAACCCCTCCAAATATGTCTAATGATGGAGCTCATTACTTACCTTTATCTTCTCTTCTGGAATCCCATTTCAGTACTTTATCTCTAATAATGAAATCATTTGATTTTGTTCTTTTGTCAAAGATGTTCTTTATGTTTTCTTGCACCACCTGAGTTTTGTTGTAAACCTATTCTCTAGACTGTTGTAGCTGAATGGTCTAGCTTATCCTTCTTTGTACATCATTTTCTTCAACCTGTACCTATTGAATGATTTTCATGGCTAGTACTCCTAAGGATGTTGGGAAAAATACATCCATCCCATAGACAAACTTATATGGTGACATGCCAATTGATTTCTTCGTTGTTAGTATGTCAGCCCACAAGGCATGCACTAATTTTTTATGCGGGGATTTCTTATTGTCTTCCAGTAATTTCTTGATGATGTTAACCAAACTCTTATTGGAGGATTCAACTAGTCCATTACCTTGACGGTAATAAGTTGTAGAATGTCCCAAAGAGATGTGATATCTATGGCAAAAATCCACCATCTTCTTGGACTTAAAAGAAGCAGCGTTATCTATAATTATTTTCCTAGGAAAACCAAATCTAGACAGGATATTATCTTCAAGGAATTTGATGATCACTGAGTCAGTAGCAGTTCTGGAAGGAATGGCTTCTATCCACTTGGTAAAATAGTTTGTGGCAGTAAGGACCACTTATTTTGGGAAGAGGAGGAGGGATGGATTTCTCCAATGAAGTCTAAACCCCATTGTTGGAAAGGAGCCTCAACAGAGATTGGTTGTAAGGGTAGATGCAACAAATTTATTTTTCCCACAAAAATTCGACATTTGTGATAGGTAGCTACCATTTTATGGATATCTGGGAGAAGAGTAGGCCAATAGTAACCGGCCATAAGCATATTTTTAGTAGTGGTTTTCCAGTAGAGATGGCCTCGACAATCCCATTCGTCAAATTCTGGCATCACCCTATCTGCATCTTCCTTAAGAAAACATTTAAGCAATATGTCCCCAGAATCTTTCCAGTATGAGACATTTTCTAGATCACAAAATTTTACATCTTTCAATTTCAACAATCTATCTTTTTTTCTGGACAAACTAGGAGGATAATTTAAATGAAATTTAACATATAATATATCTACGTACTAGGGAGAATTTAGGAATTCTTCCTCAAAAGGCGGAGTCGCCGACTCCTCTCGTTCATCCAGTGAATGGATCATGTTGATATATAGTGCTTGAAAATTGGTTCCAGCCATCAATTTGGCTAATCGATGTCCCTTTATTAGTTTGGTGGGTATGATCTCTAAATCATACTACACGATAACATCAATCCACTTGCCTCTTTTTCCATCAAGATCCTGCGTTAGGATGTCTTTGACAACTTTATTGAGCACAAAGGCAATAATATGTAAATGTAGAATGTAAACTCTGAAATCCTTCAGTTCTTTGATCAAAGCAAAGGCCTGCTTATCCATGATATTGTAATTTAAAGGTGCATCTCTTAAAGCTTGGCTAAAAAATGCTATGGATTGCTCGTGTCCTTCCCTATTTTTCTGCAGCAATATAACAACAATAGTATTCACTGATTCAAAGGAAAAAATAATGAAATCCTTCGTGAAATTAGGGCTACTCAAAACTGGTGCGTTAGTGAGTGCCAAATTTTCTAGGTCAAAGGAATATTTAGTTTCCATGGTCCACTTAACTCCTGAATCTCTCTTGAGCATGTTAGTGATGTTTCTCAATAGTTCTGCAAGGTTTGGTATAAACCTTCTCAAAAAATTTATCTTTCATATGAAAGATTGAATCTCTTTGACGTTCCTAGGATGGTTGATTTGAAGTATGCCTTCAATCCCGCTGGGGTCAATTTTGATTCCTTATTCAGATATAATATGGTCCAACAACTTTCCCTCTTCAAGACCAAACAATGATTTCTTAGGATTCATAGAGAGTCCGTACCTTTTGCACTTTTTGAAAACTCTTCTCAAATGGGCCAGATGTTCTTCATCAGTTTTTGAATACACTATAATATCATCAAGGTATATCACAATGAAAAGACCAATATCTTCTAAAAAAGAAATGTCCATTTCTCTCTGGAAAGTGGCACAAGAATTTATTAATCCAAAAGGCATTTTTACATACATGAAGGTTCCCCAAGGAGTGGTAAAATATTTTTTTTGTTGATCATTCAGATGCACCAACACTTAATTATACCCTGAAAAGCCATCTAGCAAAGAGATCCTTCTAGATCCCACTACCCTTTGCAATATGTGGTCCATCTTTGGTAAAGGGTAGTTGTCTTTAAGTGATACCTTGTTTATATTTCTAAAATCTATGTAGAGCTTGATCTCTCTTGTTTTCTTTCTTACAGGCAAAATATTGGAAACCCATTTGGAGTATCTGATTGGGAATTTTATCTTGGCATCATACATCTTCTTCATCTCCTTCTCAACCAAGGGCATTAGGACAGGATTTATCCTCTGTAGTTTTTGTTTGAAAGGCTTCTGGTTCTCCTTGACTAGAATCTTGTGCTGGATAATATTAGTATCATAAGATCTCAGGTCTTCATAGCTCCAGGCAAACACATCAATGAACTCTTTAAACAAAGCAATGTATTTTTTCTTTGTGGACGCTGGCAGTGTATTTGATAAATTTTTTATCTTGTGATCCTGCTCACTGCCCAAATTGCACTCCTCAATGTTTTCTTCTATAGGTTCCATATTTGGCTCTCTGGCCACATTATTTAAACCAAATAGTTCCTCCAAAGGGACAAGTACTCTAGGCAGGTGATCTGAAAATGGAAGTACTTGAAAAAGTGTGCAAGGTATACATTTCCATTTAATTAAATGTGTGCAAAATTCTCCATGTCTTGCTGATTAAATAAAGTGTTCTTGGTAACTGTTTATGAGTTTATGTGTGAGGGAAAGTTAATTTAATTTGATTTTTAACATATTAAATCAGAAATATACAGCAATATAACTTTAGCATAACATGACACAAATGTTTGATGAGTAGTTCACCCCTCCTGGGCTACGTCTGCTGGATCAAGCCTCCCAAAATGAGCTTGTCCTTTTGTATTAAAATGCTTCAAAATGCTAATAAAAGTTTAAAGGTGTCTCAATAGACAAATATTAATGAAAATATTGATTCAGAAGACATGAAAAATCTAAGAATGCCTTTCCAAATTCACTAAACAATGAAGAATTACCATAAACTTCAACAAGGCCCTAATGGCTCTCTGAACTCATATACAGCTTTTCAAGCTGTATAAGTCCTCAAAAATATTTGAAACCTCTTCCATTAGGTTCAGAAGGTCGAAATTAGCTGAAAATTATCTTTGGTTCACCTCAAACAAAGAGGTGCAACTCAAAACAGCTCCATTTCCCCAATGGCCCTGATGGCTTTGAAAACTCTCCTGAAGATTTTCGGGCTCTAAAATCCCTAAAATAGTTCTGAAACCTATTCCATTAGGTTTATAAGGTGGAAAATAGCTGAAAATGATCTCTTTTTCACCTCAAACAGAGAGGTACAACTCCATACTGCTCCATTTCCCCAATGGCCCTTATGGCTATGAAAACTCTCCTGAAGCTTTTCGGGCTCTGAAAGTCTTCAAACAGTTCTTAAACCTCTTCCATTAGGTTCATAAGGTGGAAAATAGCTGAAAATTATCTTTGGTTCACCTCAAACATAGAGGTACAACTCAATACAACTCCATTTCCCCAATGGCCCTGATAGCTCAAAAGGCTTCCCTGAAGCTAAAATGGTTGTAGAACACCTATAATACCTTTGGAACCTATCGCAATGGCTCTGGAATGCTGAAAATAGTCGAAAATGACTTTTGGTTCATCTCAAATGGTTAAGCATAGCCCAAAACAGCTCCAACTCCCTCTCGGCCATGATGGCTCTCATTGCTTCCCTGAAGCAAAAGGGGTTGAAGATAAACTCCAATGGCTTTGCAACGTGTTTCAATGGATCCAAAATCGTCATAATACCTGAAATAAAAAAAAATCATCCAAAAAGGTTCTGTCTTGGAGAAGTTATGACCCCAACAGTATTTTTCGCAGTGTCAAGTAAAAAACCCCACTAAATGTGGGAGGACTACAGATAGCTGCTCCAAAAATGGTTGGCATTTAATTTTTGTAAGAGGTGGTCACATTTAAAACTCCGTATAGACCACCGGTGAAATATTTTTAACAAAACATGTTTTAACAACAAACGCCAACTGTTTACCACCGTAACATTTAATAAAACGTGGTCACATGTATTAAACGTAAACAGTTATGTTAACTGTAAATAACTCTGCCGCCGAAAATGCGACATGAGTTCACCGAAAAAATTTATGTAACCTCCAGTGTTTAAACATTGTGGTTCTGGACCCATGGTTCTATGTAGAGGGGGTTGGCCCCCATTCTGCCCCAACCGAATGTTAATCAAACTTTAAATATAAGCAATGACCATAGTGGTTAAGAAACAAAGTGCGGGCGGGGCAGTCGGGCCTGTGCGCTGGTAGGCGCCCGACCTGGGGTTGAATCCTGCTAACCCCAATAAATTTTACCACACAAAATTTTTATATGGCTTGGGGCCACGTGGTGGCCTCCGGGCAGGCCACGTGGCGCCCTCTGGGCAGGCCACGTGGCGCCCTTTAATTGGCCCATAAATACAAAATTCAAACCATTAGCCAATAACCAATTGCCACTTGTCACAATATAATTGGCTCATAGGGTATATTTCGAGGTATATTCCCAGAATATTCCAAGGAATATTATTTTTTTTTATATTTTCCAAAATTAAGTCAACCTTGGTCAAACTCAGTTTTTGCAGTTTACTGAAAACTTCAAACATGCATAACTTTCACATACAGTGTCAGATTTGAGTGTCGTTCATAGCGTCAGGATCGCATTGTCGAGGCCTATCCGATCGTTTAAGTTGCAAGTTATTTTGAACACTTTTAATTTTGAGCTTTTTCCATATTTCAAACTTGAGCTCCTGATCACACCTCCCAAATGAGAAGCTTTTGGACCCCAAAATCTCACTGAAATTATGAAAATGAGAGAATAAAAACATCCTCTTCTCTTCAGCCTCTAAAAAATTTCCTGACTTGCCAACTATCTTCATGGTGAATTTTTGTTGAATGAGCCATGTACTTGTGTCGAATCTTAACCAAGTTTTCTCGCCATACTAATTTGCGATTCTGAAACCAACAATGACTCTTGCTGAAATTTGTGCCCTCTTTTCTTGCATGCCTTTCCATCTAATGGAATCTTGCACCGCTTTGCGCCGACACTTTGTTTTCTGCACCAATCGACACCAAAGGCACCTTGTGCAACATATGACATCAACAGCAAGTTGACCTGAAATGTGCTATACAATTGACAAAAACATCAATGTAAAAAGTGTGCACATCATCGACACAAGTCGATAAACATGTGTGACACAATTGACACAAGTCGATAAACATGTGTGACATAATCGACACAAGTCAACAAACATGTGTGACACAATCGACACAAGTCGACAAACAACAAGATACATCTTGACAAACACATGTATGTATCATGTACAATGAACTATATACAGTTTTCTAATTAAACATACAACCTCTATGTACATGTGCAGCTTCAACTCTTCTTTTCAAATACCAACAAGTACATCATCCCAAAAAACAGGTGGGTAACTAAGAGCTGAACTAAAATACATTGCTGCAATATAAGTGAGTATCATACTCATCTTTTACACCTCCATGGAGAAATTTTGCAACAACAAAGAAATTCCTTCAACTGAAACTGTTTTTACATGCAATCTTGCATCAACTTTTCAACTGAAATACATGCATACCAATCTGAAATTTGCATGTAAAAAATGAAGATGACTTACTACATTAAGAAGTTAATCCACTTCCTACCAAGCCAACTCCATGGCATCTTTTCTTGCTGCAACATTTCTACATGTGAATCTTCCATCTCCACATCAATAATGGAATCCATAGATCCATTTGCGCCAATATTTTTTTCATCTAGATATATGTGCTTTGGACGACTTATTAGATGCAAATTCCAACAATGAGAGACATAATGTACCTTCTTTTGAAAAAATGTGCAACTTTTAAGAACTTTCTGTGAAAGCTTTCTTTGCCTCTTTTGCTTCCTGTGTGCTTTCATTTTCAACCAGCAACTTGAAGCAACATGGTTAAATCCACCAAAAAATGTGAAACAAAACTTTCTTTCATTTGAACAAGAAAAATTATCATTATTTTCTGAAACATAATCAAATTGATCATGTGAATAATTATACCTCTTTTTCTGCATGGAATTTCCATCCTTTTTGTCTTCAAAAGACGATGAACTAGTAGAGGAGACAGCTTTCTTTTTCAGACTTACATCATAGTTCTTGTCTTGAAAACTGTTTGAACTTGAATGCTCACCACAAGTGGCATGTTTACCCTCTACTTGCTGCAATGATGGCTTAAAACAATGAAAATCATCCTCAAAACAATTTTTACATATATGCATTTTAGAACTTGGAATAAAGGTTCTCTTTAAATTTGCATCACATGCATTCAAGGATTTGGAGTCTTCGCCATTAAACTTCTCATACCCAAGACCAACATTATTGGGTCACTCCACAACTAAAATAGGGTCAACTATGCCTTGTGCATGCTTGCCCAAACCTTTTCCTTCATGATAGCCCATCTTAAACATTAATTTGGACCCAATGCCCCTTGTATGTTTTTCAAAAGAACCAACACACTTTTCAATAGAGGAAATTGAAGACAATTTTGAATGGTTTACCTCTTCCTCACGCTTGTTCTTGGACAAAGCTTCTTGAGCTTCAAGGAGTTGTTTCTCCATGTCATGCAACCTTTGGAGAATTGCTTCCTTCTCATCCTTCATGGTCAACAATTGTGCATGAAGCTTAGCACTTTCTCTTTGATCCTCAATCAAAATCTGCACCATGTCCTTCACCTTAATGAACTCATTCTTCATGTCATCATTGAAGAATCTCGTGAAGGAGGAAAATTCACTTGTGGAAGAAGTTGACATTATGTAAATGGTAAAATTAACAAAAGGAACTTCCAAAGAAAATTTCTCGAAGCTTTCGATCAAATGACAAGCTTTTAACTAAATGTCTTTACAGCCATACTCTTATTCAAGCAGCCATAAAACACAAACTCCAATAGATTTTGTAGCAAACACTAATCAAGTGGGTTTGTTTTCCAAATATAAGCTTGAGGTACTTTGGGGTAAGGAATTAGCCTACAACTCTTTTTTCCTTTCCAAGATTTAGCTATCAACAACTATCTTTTCAGCTCAAGCAAACTCAACAATCAACCATTTTGCAACCAATAAAACAGTCAATCTTTTACACTGTTTTAACACCTTTTGCACAAAAAAAAATTCTCAACCTAAGCTCAACCAAATCTCAACGAAATATTTGATACCATCTAATCTGAAAATTGAAGTACTTGAAAAAGTGTGCAAGGTATACATTTCCATTTAATTAAATGTATGCAAAATTCTCCATATCTTGCTGATTAAACAAAGTGTTCTTGGTAACTGTTTATGAGTTTATATGTGAGGAAAAGTTAATTTGATTTGATGTCTAACATATTAAATCAGAAATATACAGCAAGATAACTTCAGCATAACATGACAAAAATGTTTGATGAGCAGTGCACCCCTCCTGGGCTACGTCTACTAGATCAAGCCTCCCAAAATAAGCTTGTCCTCTTGTATTAAAATGTTTCAAAATGATAATACAAGTTTAAAGGTATCTCAATAGACAAATCTGAATGCAAATAATGATTTAGAAGACATGAAAAAGCTAAGAATACCTTTCCAAATTCACTAAACAATGAAGAATTACCATAAACAATGACATCTTCAACAAGGCCTTGATGGCTCTCTGAACTCCTATGAAGATTTTTGGGCTGTAGAAGTCCTCAAAAAGATCTGAAACCTCTTCCATTAGTTTCATAAGGTCTAAATTAGCTGAAAATGATCTTTGGTTCACCTCAAACAGAGAGGTACAACTCAAAACAACTCCATTTCCCTAATGGCCCTAATGGCTCTGAAAACTCCCCTGAAGCTTTTTGGGCTTTGAAAGTCTTCAAAAAGTTTTGAAACCTCTTCCACTAGGTTCATAAGGCGGAAAATAGCTGAAAATGATCTTTTTTTCACCTCAAACAGAGAGGTACAGCTCAATACAACTCCATTTCCCCAATGGCCCAGATGGCTCTGAAAACTCTCCTGAACCATTTTGGGCTCTAACAGTCTTCAAAAAGTTCTGAAACCTCTTCCATTAGGTTCATAAGGTGGAAAATATCTGAAAATGATCTTTGTTGCACCTCAAACAGAGAGGTACAACTCAATACAGCTCCATTTCCCCAATGGCCCTGATGGCTCAAAAAGTTTCCCTAAAGCTAAAATGGATGTATAACACCTCTACTACATCTGGAACCTATCCCAATGGCTCTAGAATGCTTAAAATAGTCGAAAATTACCTTTTCTTCATCTCAAATGGTTAAGCGTAGCCCAAAACAGCTCCAACTCCCTCTTGGCCCTAATGGCTCTCATTTCTTCCCTGAAGCAAAAGGGGATAAAGATAAACTCCAATGGATTTGAAACCTATCTCAATGGATCTAGAATCCTTAGAATACCTGAAATCAAAAAAAAAATCCTCCAAAAAGTTTTTGTCTTGGAGAAGTTATGACCCCAACAGTATTTTTCCTAGTGTCAAGTTAAAAAGCCCACTAAATGTGGGAGGACTGCAGATAGTCGCTCCAAAAATGGCGGACTTGAAAAAAAGGCGGACTCCACCCCCAAACTATCGGTGGTCAGTGTGCTGGAATTTAATTTTTTTAATAAGTGGTAACATTGAAAACTCTGTATAGACTGCAGGTGAAAACGTTTTAACAAAACACGTTTTAACAACAAATGCCAACCGTTTACCACCGTAACATTTAATAAAATGTGGTCACATGTATTAAACGTAAACGGTTATGTTAATTGTAAATAACTCTACCGCCGAAAATGTGACATGAGTTGACCGCAACTTCTTACGTAACCGCCCATGTTTAAACGTTGTGGTTCTAGACCTGTGGTTCTATGTAGAGGGGGCTGGCCCCCTTTCCGCCCCAACCGAATGTTAATCAAACTTTAAATATAAGCAATGACCATATTGTTTAAGAATAAAAGTGCGGGCGAGTCGGTCAGGCCTGTGGGCTAGGAGGTGCCCGACCCGGAGTCGAATCTTGCCAACCCCAATAAATTTTACCACACAAAATTTGTATATGGCTTGGGGCCATGTGACGGCCTCTGAGTAGGCCACGTGGCGCCCTTTAATTGGCCCGTAAATACAAAATTCAAACCATTAGCCAATACCCAATTGCCACTTGTCACAATATAATTCGCTCTGAGGAATATTCCAAGGAATAATCCTAGAATATTTTGAGGAATATTCCTAGAATATTTCAAGGAATATTCTCGAAATATTCTCTTTTTTTTTTTAATATTTTCCAAAATTAAGTCAACCTTGGTCCTACTTAGTTTTTGCATTTTATTGAAAACTTCAAACCTGCATAACATTCACATACAGTGTCGGATTTGAGTGTTGTTCGCGGCGTTAGGATCGCATCGTCGAGGCCTATCCAGTCGTTCAGGTTGCATGTGATTTTGAACACTTTTAATTTTGAGTTTTTTCCATAGCTCGGACTTGAGCTCCTGATCAACAAGGTGTTATTTGGAGTACTTCGAACTATTATTTTCTAGGTATTTATGTACCTCTGTTCTATGCAGATATTCATTTTCTGAAATAATAGTATCGGAATTATGAAGGGGGTTCATCCCTGCACATTTTTTCTTTAATGGGACAATCTTCTTCACAATCTAGGTCCAAGCTGGAATCTTCAAACTCACCTTTAGATTGTAGGAAATTTTCAATCTTCTTTTCATCTCCAAAGACTTGACAACATCTCATATTATCAGGGACTGTTGGGCAGTGTTTAATATGCACTGTACATTGCTTTTTAGGATGAGGTAATTGACAAGTGCTAGCAGAAAATTCTAACCAATTGGCAAGGATGTTTTGATTTCTTGGAATTGCAGCAAGGCCATACTCTTCAAATGTTGTCAAAATATCAAGGGAAACATTCTTGTATTCTCTCAATCTGGGATGTTTGGCTGAATATTCTCCCTTGATTTGTCTAATAACTTGCTCAGAATCCCCATGAATGTAAATTCTTTTGGCTCCTAATCTTTTAAGTAGTTGTAAACCCAAATGGAGTGCCTCATATTATGCTATATTGTTGGTGCACTGAAAATTCAATTTGTAGGAATGACCCTCTGCATGGTTGCTTTCGGTATTTCATACCCACACCCCTACTCCTGAGCGTGCTTTTCCACAGGAGCCATCAAAACTCATGTTCCAAAAAGGTCCAGATTCAGACTTGTGTTGTACGATTTCCATTTGTTCTGCTTGTTCTCTATTTTGGTCCTCTTCTTCTCCATGTCATTAATTTATTCATCATTGTAAATAATGAATGAGTCAAGGTCAGAATGAACAGAGTAAAGGGGGTAGTTATGTGGTTTTTCTTGACTTCTCAGCATGTATTTCATTAAAGTCTCCCTATACAATCTTCTGTGTTGACCAAATATTGGTATGGTAGCATAAGCCATATCCATTTTGAGGGTCCCTTGAAGCTTGCCTCCCCATGAGCACGATAAAAGCATGCCCTATTTAGGAGGTATTTCATCCACTACTATATCCATCACTAGACTCTTGGCTAGTATTTGGGCTAAAGTAACACAGAGATCTTGGATGAGGCCTAGACATTTGATCTTGCTGGAATCAAATGAGTATAAATATTTGTAGATTCTGGTTATCTCAAGGCCAAATTTCTCTATGGCTGCCTTTGGCATAAGATTATGAGAGGCACCTGAATCTAACATGGCATTGTGGAGGATTTTATCATGAGCATTCAGACTGATATAAAATGGGGGAACACCTCCCTTCTTGGATTTACCCTCTACTTCTGGCCCAAATATAATTTCAAGTTTATCATCATTCATATTGACAGTGTCAATAATTTCTCCTATGTTTAGTGCCTTTAGGACATGGGAACTATATACATCCTTGTTTACCAATTAAGTGAGAGGAATTGAGATTTTTATTTTGGAAATTTCTTTCACAATGTTGAATGGTGTTTGTGTTTTTAGTATATTTTCACAATCATTCTTCTTAGGCACTATTTTTGCAACAACTTCAAATTGTTGAATTGCAGTGGGGATATCAGCTAGAACAATTTTTCTAGGACTGACAACTGGTTTATTAGTGCTTCTTTCTAGATCATTCTTTCCAAGGATATTAACAGTTTTCTTTGAGATTTCTATTGTTTTCTTGGGATCAGTTTCAGGACCTTTTTAGCAGAATTTTCAAAATTATCTCTTGGGAATATCAAAAATTTTCTTGCTTCTAAGGTTATATTGTCTATGTACCTCCATGATGGCATGCTCAAACCCTTTTTTATAATCTTCAGACTCTTAAAATTCTACTTCAGTTTGAGTCAGAGAAAATAGATCTTGTTCTTCTTCAGTGAGGAAAACAGACTCCTCCTCATTAATTCAAATTAGATTAATTTGACTTTATTCTAGTTCTTCGACCACTCCCTCATCTTCATCAGCATAATTCTCTTGGCATAGACGCTTAATTTGCTGGTCAGGGCCTCTCTATTCTGTCTGTCTTATTTGAGGGGGGTTTCTTTTAAAGTTTGGTTTCTATTTTGTAGAACTGGTTGATTATCCCTATGGATAGTTCTCTCATTTAGGTTGATCCTCTCCATCATTCTCTCCATAGTCCTTACCAGGTTTTCAATATTAGCATCAAATGTAGAAGCCGCAGGCTCTTCCCTACTGGTGACTCTCTTTTCATTTCTCATTCTAGCCCTCTTTGCAATCACATTGGCTTCTACACTTACTGTACCCCTCTGCATGTCTTCTAATGTAGTAGGATCTCTTCCTTTAAGCTGATAAGCCATCTCTGGGTCGAAACCATCTGGGAATTTCATGAGGGCTAAACCTTGTTGAGGTTTCACGTGAGGAGGGAGTGCGTTGTATACATTGTTAAACCTAGTACAGTAGTCTTGCACACTCTATCCAACATTTCTCTTGATGTTTTCATATTCTAACAAGATTTGAAGAGGGTTTTTCTTAAATTACCATTTATTCACGAATAATTGGTGAAGGGCAAGGAGGTCATGGACACTATTTGGAGTCAAGCCTTTAAACCATTTTATTACTTCCCCTGCCAAAATTTGAGCAAACATCCTCAACTTAATAATTTCATCGTCTATCTCTTGACGGTCAAAATATTCATTCATTTTATCCACATGTTGTTGAGCAATTGCAGGACTAGTTTCATCAAATAGTGGGATTTTAGACTGATAATCATGTGGCATAGGTGCCATAGGTTGTGGTAGCACCAATCAAGCATGCCAGGCTACCATGATTGGTGGTGTGGGAACCCAAGGGGGGTTAATAAGAGGAGGGTTGACTAAGGGAGGTGGAGGATTAAATGGAGGAAAGTGGATAGTGGGTGTATGAGTGGAGGTTTGGGCACCCTGGTGGGGGATGTTCAAGGAAATGGTAGGGGCTTAAAATACACCTGGAAAAATTGACTGAGTATGAGCAGGGTTGGAAATAACAGAAGGATTCGATGCAGTAAGAGAAGATAATTCCACAGACTACTGAAGGTAAGCATCATTAATAGTTGAGGTGAGTTCTGCTACCAGACCTTGAAGGGAGTCAAAATGTTGGAGAAGCTGAAGGTCAACTTCGGTGGAGGTGGAAGCTTCCCCAACTGAACTTTGTTGTAAGATAGATGGGTCAAAAACTATCTAGGTTGTCTAATTCTAAGATTTGGTCCTGAACAAGCTTTGTTAAAATGTAAGTCGAACTAGATGTCATGCGAGGTTGCAATATTTTCAACGAGGGAACTTGCTCTGTGAAGAGTATTGCTAATAGTTGGACTCTTTTCTCTGGGGTTTTTCTCAGAATTTTCTCTCGATTTTCAAATATTGCAGGAGGATTTGGGTCAGGATGAGATCTGGTAAAGATTCTTCTGGGATCAATAATTTGGACACAAAGCAAAGACAAGATGGATGTTTTACAAGAGATGAAAAACCAATCTGTGGAAAATATTTAAATCACACATAATTTTGACTGGGGTTTCTGAGTTCTTATGAAATAATAAGCTTGTTCAATGAGTCCCCAGTATGGTCACTATTAAGTTGTGGCCCTATAATTTATAAGATTGGAAATAATAAATGATAGAGGACAACGTCAAACTGCTTTAGAGTCTAGGAGCTAGCCTTCCTAGACTCAGAGAGGGCTCTCTCTATCTTTGATTTGAATTTATATTTTAATATCATGAATGTTGATGTTAGACTAGTTACAGTGATGGTAGTATTGGTTGTTTTTTTTATTGATTTTGTTGGTTTGATGAGAAAATCTGCAAGGACTATTCCATTGGGACATGGAGTGAAAGGATGGATTGGCACATCAATGTTCAAGAGCATCAAAGGGTGAGATATCTAGAGCAGTATGAATGATGAGATGAAAGAAATAGACAGCCTCAGTAGTGACTAAAGAGTAGTTAAGAATTATTTAGTCAGAATTCAATAGAGAACGTTCATATTGTAAATGAAAATATAATTAAGGTGCTCAGACAACAAATATTAATCTAAAATTTCTGATTTACAATTAGATCAACATATGCACAATAAGGAAAAAAATGGAAACATTTAAAATAGATAAAAGCACATCACAATTTTAATTCATCTCAAGAATATTGTAAACGGTCTTCAATTATTGACGTCCAGTTCCAAAATTACAGTGCTCCAACTTAGTAGTTCTTACAATGCTGGGGCTAACAATATCCAACCCTTGATAATGAAAATTCGAGAAGTATTTAACTAAAACTTGACTCAGTTGCCCTAATATACTTTGGAAATCTTCATTAATTACAATCAAACTAAAATTAGACAAGTGTGGCCATGCAAGGCCCAAACAAAGAAAATCTCTGACAAAACACCGCTTGTAGAATTAATTTCAGCAGCTCTTCATGAATGCAAAACTTAGGCAGCTCTTCGTGGATCCAAAAATTCACTTGGAGGTGGCTGAGATGTTTGAAAAGAGACAAAAATGGGTAGCTCGGCCATTTGGCTTTACTTTGGGTTGCCTTTGCTGGATCATTAAAGATGATGCGATGTTGGTACCTGTCATCAATCAGTGGCTATGCTGATATGTACACCGTTCCTTTTCATCTTCTTGGGAGGCATGCTTTTTCAATGTATCTTCTCTATCGACTTGCAATGAAGAATGGGATGGAAGAAGGGGAATAGAGAAAGGGAAACTACTATGGATCAACACTGGGGAAGGGATATGACAGAGGGGGATCATGACTGGGATTGAACAGTCTAAAGGATCATTGTGATCCGGTTCATACAGAGGTGACAACTCTTTTTTGATAACAACAGGCTCTTCGGAAACAATTTGTGCTTTCTATGATACTACTTGTTAATTCCATACCTACAACCATTCGGCAACAACAGACAGGGTAAACTATGTAGTTATGTCGACTTTTGGCTTTGAAACAACGATTTGGTGGAGTGGAGGTGGTGTGAGTCCGTTGGATTATGGCTAGACACCTTATGGCGCAATGAATGTGTTGGCAAGGGTAATGGGATAGGATGGAAGGAGGAGGGAGCACATGTGGCAATAAGGTGGGGGCCACCCGCTCATCACAAATTGCAAATTGCATCTCTTGGTTATGAGCGGCAGATGCAAATGTTAAAATATGCGATGTGCAATGGTGGAAAAGGTGACATGGAAAGAAGGTGGGGTCCCGATACTATATCACAATCGTAGGTCGGAGGCTTTTGTTATAAGCGGTGGAGGTTGAAAGTTAAATCTTGCGATATGCGAAGTGCGGTGAGCGGGGATGACGTGACGCAAAAAAGGTGGGCCTGCTCGTAGCTCGCAGATCACAGGTTTTGTTATCTGCAGCGGAAGGTGAAAGGTTAAACTTTGCGATGTGTGATGTGTGCTCGGGTCCCACCCTTGTCGCAAATCGCAATTTTCATCTTTTATTACATACCCTTGCATGTTGTGAGTGAAACTTCACAATTTGCAATGTGCAATCGAGTTTCGACAGTGCTTGGATAGGACTTGGGGTAAAGAAAATATGAGCTGAAAGAGGGCAGGAATAAGGAGTAATGAACACTTTCTAGACTTAGGATTAGAAACATAACATAAGGTTCCTAACCTTTATAGAATCACCCCCCTTTTCAGACCTTATAGTATAACGATTCCTTTCCATTTTTTCTTCCTTCATCATTGTAAAACAATAAGCAATTTTTAGGCCGCTCATTTATAGAATCCATTTTACATTTTCCTCCATTTCTCTTCTTCAACAAGCCTAACAACCCAAACTACCAATCTAACATATTTTCTTCTTTTTACGGTGCATTTAGACTGGCGGACCTTGAAACATTTTCTTTTGAAATTCTAACCTAAGCCTTATCCCTTATTTCTCCTATTATTCCAGATTAAGTTGTTGAACTAATGTCATTTTCTACCTATCTACTGATAATCCAAGATTAAACAGTTTGGAAAATCCTCATTTTCTAACCTATCAGTAGAAATACACAGTCACTTTGTGATACTATAAATTACATGATTCTAACATGTGGCACAAGTATTTATCAACGATGTAGTGAGGTTTCATTGTGTATCAAATAATATTGTGTCATAAAAGGATTCTAAGTTCACTTCTAGGTTCTGGAAGGATTTATTTGTAGGTTTGTGTACAAATTTGACCTTTAACACGACTTATCAGCCATAGATAGATGGGCAGACAGAGAGGGTCAACATGATTTTTGGAGGACATGTTGAGGATGCATGTCATGCATCAATAGTGAAAGTGGGAAGATTATCTACCTCTGGTGGAATTTTATTACAACTATGGGTATCAGGAGTCACTGAGGATGATTCTGTTTAAGGCACTCTAAGGGTGGAATTGTAACAATCCCATTAGTTGGAGTGATCCTGTTAACACAATATTGACTGGACTAGATATATTGGTAGAGACAAAACAAGAAATTTAGGTTATTAAGAAGAATCTAAATGTATCATAAGACAGGTAGAAACAATAAGCATATCAACACATGTTATTTAAGGAGTTTTAGGTTAGGGAGTAGGTGTACTTGCACATCAAGCCCAAGAATACCTCCTTGAGGATTGGGTCATGTGCAAAGTTGGAACCTTGATATTGTGGGCCTTTTGATATACTTGAGAGGATTAGACCAGTGGCCTATCGACTCGCACTACTTCCAACAATGAAAGTCCATGATGTTTTCCATGTTTCATTGCTTAAAAAATATGTAAATTATGTTGATTATGTTATTTATTGGTTTTTATTGCAAGTGGAACCAAAAGGAGAATTCCATCTATAATCTCAGTGTATTTCGTAGAGAACTATGCTTATGCTTTGGAACTGAGCAATCAATTAGGTTAAAGTGAAGTCGAAGAACTTTGGGCCCGTTGAAACTACATGGGTGATGGTTGATCATATGCAGGATATGTATCCTTCTTTTTTATGGTTGAGGTAAAGTAGTTTTGGTATATGGATATATATATATATATGTATATGTATGTAAATACTGCATCGAGTTGTGCTATAAAGCTCCAATAAGCAGTATTGGTGTCATGTTTTTATGTTATCCTATTGGTTTCTATTTTCAGCGGGTTGTTCATTGTAAATACTACATAAAGCTAAGTTCTAAAGCTCTATAAGTTGTATGTTTTGGTTTCTTCATCAGTTCTTTTGGTTGTAGGTGTCATTGAACACTAAGGATGGAGTTTCCCTAAGGGGGAGGGGTTTGTAATATCCCTGGGTTAAAAAATTCATGTAATAAAGCTAATATAGGAAAAATAATGCCATGGTCATGGGACACATATTCCAAGTTGAATGTTGGATAAAACATCCTAGTATGGGTGTTCATTTGGTTTATTATGTCTAAAGGAAATTGGAAAAGCTAATGGTAAAGGGTTTGGAAAGGAAAAAGACACTAATTGGAATTTTTATAATGAAAATAATGGAAATTAGGAGAAAAGAAAGGTGAAAGGTCACAAGTTGCATGTGAGGAGGAAAATCAAGGAAACTAATGGAAAATTGAATAAATTAGAGGACTAATTGATAATAAATGCTTCTAAGGATCAGTTCATGGATTTTGTCAGTTCAGTTTTGGAACTCTCTCTCTATTCTCTCTCTCACATACTCTTGCACACTTATAGTTTTCTTGGAGCACTCTAGAATTGGATTAAGGAAAATCAAAGGAAGGATAAAGAAGACTAAGGGAAGAAAATAACAAGTGAGGAAGAGCAAGATCAAGCGACTATAGTGGGATTTCTTGTAGGTATTGAGTTGCATGTATGATTTCCTTACTAGTTTTGGCATGCACGGTACATGCATGTGTGTATTGGGTTCTCTTGATGTCATTGGAATGGGTCTTGATAGGTGTGACAGTGGATTTCAACCCTACCTTTCCATTTCTAGATAGCCATGGTGTGATGGTGGTTTCTCTTATTTGTTTGAGATGCATTTTTGGATGGTATCGAAAATCAATAAGGTGGTCTCAAGAAAAATCACAAGGCCTAAGAATTCTTTGACTGATAATGGTGGGATACACAGTAAAGCTTGTTTGTGAACCTCCTCTTTAGGCCTAGGAATCCCTTGAATGGTTGTTAGTATGAATCTTAATCGCAAGTGTGCGAAAAAGGCTCACTTTAGTTGTGCATAAAAAATACCCCTAACATCAAATATGGCTACCAATTTCTTTAGATATGCAGTTAATTGACCAAGATAAATGCTACAAAATCTAGATATATGCAGTAAAATACATTAAGTAGTAAATAAAAGTAAGAGTTGCTCCATGCATCCAATAGACAATACAAGAATAATTTTAAATAATTTTTGTATTTTTTGACACCTGGGAAGGGAAGATAGAAAGATGTTACTAGTCCCCCTCAATGGGATGGGCTCTTGTAAGTCCTCATCACTTCAGATCTAAGATCTATCTCTCTCTTGATGGTGTACAAAACCCAGACAAAAATGGAACTCAAAGGGAGCTCATAAGAAAAATGGTAGAAAAGTATGACAATAATGGTGGATCAAAGTCAGACCAAAAGTATAGATACAGAGTGATCTTTAGGCAACAAAAGGTAGTGAGTGAATGGAAAAACCCTTCTATTTATAACAAAATATTGAGTTAGTGTAGATATTGGTGCATAATTAAAATATTATTAACCAAATCAAGATCCAACTTTTATGGAATGTTTTATTATATTTGTTGGAGGGAAAAATAATTTGACTTTGGTCAAATCCCTTTATTTGTAAATAATAAATAAATAAATGATATATTTATTATATTAAGGATTTGGTTGAGTAATAATTAAATAAATAATGATTTATTTAATTATTTATAAATGATTTAGTCAAATTTAACAAGGAATATTATTTAAATGAGGTTTAAATAATTATTCCTTGAGGAAAATCAAACAAATTTGGATTTATTTAATATTTCTTCATGAGGTTTCCTATTTAGACCATAAAAAACTTAATAAATGTGGTTTACTAAGTTATTTTTCATAGTGAAAGCAATTTTACTTAGGGTAAAATTGGTCTTACATGGTGTAGTTTGGTCCATCTAATAGTAACAAGTTAGATGACCAAAAATTGGTGTAACAGAATTCCCCCCAGCGTGTGAGCGTTAGGAGCTAATCGTATGACCAAAGTACATTGTAAGAACTCAATCATTAGACACCGAAGGGGAAGTCAAAGAGAGAAATATAAGGTAGATCAAAGCGCTAGAGGACTAGACCCTGAGGAGGCGAGACTTACAGGTGCGAAAAGTCTCTTTTATGAGTGAGTACCTGTGCTATAGGCGGCAGGGGAGGCATACCTATGCCTGCCGAGACAAAGTACAAAGAATAATGCATCCAGTAAACAAGGGACTGAACTATATAGTACATGCTAGCATAAACATGAGCTAGATAAAAACATGATAATGAATCCCACATACATACTGTGCCTGGGATAATAGCCAAGACTTATACAATAATATCGAAGTACATGAGATATAAATACAACCAAAGTGCCCTTGTAAACAGGAAAGGGCTCTAAAAATATGACTGATACATGCAAACTAAAAGGCGCTACAAGCGGCTGAGGCTGAAATCATCAAATATATGGAGGTGCATCGAAGGCTGTAATGAAGAGGTCATCTGGGCATGTGGGGGACTACCTGAAGGGCCACCCCCTCATGAGGTCTGAAAACATCTCACACACACCCAGGAATCATCGGTATCATATGCTGCATCACTGAACCATCAAGTATATGGATCTCAATCATGCTACAAGGAGCTGGAGCTGAGAAACAATCAAGTCAAAGGGCTATAAGGAGTCCCTTTGCCTGATCTGAGGCACCGAACAAGAGTGGAAGCTGGAACCAAGGTACACCACCCTCTAGACCTGTCTTCTGGAATTAATGATCTGATGTCGACAGAAGGAGGTCTACCATAGGTGAGTCAATAAGGTATCCTCAACCAAGGCATGAGAGAAAATAGTAGAGCGACTGACAAACTAACACCAGGGATGATGATGAAATGGGGGGTGCTAAGTAGTGGACGGACGACTTCCCTTATTAGAGAATAAAGGGCGTGGATGACCTAGTAGTGACTGACACAATATCAAAGGGGATAGGGGACAGTAGGACTGAAGGCCATAATGTGTGACACGAGAGAGGAACCAAGCAATTAAGGATGGAGGACTATAGTGGGATACAAAGGGGCTCGGGATAGACTCCATGGATACGATGATGACTCAACTAGGATGCTCTAAACAAGGGTGACTCAATGATGCTGCCACACAAAAAAATTCTAGTGGGGACCATAAAGACATGAGTACACAATAGTTACTCATGACGAAAATCGGCACAAGCATGGACAAGTATGGAGGCAAAGTGGCGCCCCAAGTACAAGTGTTGCAGGTGAAGAAATTTGATTTTGAGGAGCGGTGAAGTGACCCTTCTTGGAAAAAATGTGTCCTGGTGTAGCATCAAATAAAAAAAAAATAATAGATACCCATTTGAGATCTCGGTGAGAGCTTTCCAACGGTACAGACGTTTTTTCAAACTGAGCTACGGTTTGGCCATAGTAGGCAAAAAAAAAAAACAGGGGTTTCTCTTTTAATAAGGCATTTCCCTCCAAATTCACTCATTTGCAAGTGTATCTATGGTGAAGGTAGAGAGGAGAGAAGGCCCTAAATCTTGTGGTGATCGTAGCAGACAAACCAACCATTGGAATCAAGATCGGTCAGTTGCAGGTAAGAGGTCTAACCCTACTCTTTCATTTCAGTGGATTGAAAGTTAATTTTAGGTGCCTGGAGCTCAGGAACAGACCCCAGCTCCTCTTTACAGCTAGGTAGCACTTTTTTAGGCAATATATGTGACCTGGGTAGTAGGTTTTGGGCAGAAAATTGTGACCTATACCAGGATTTTTCCTGAAAAGTGCGACCTGGAAGAGAGGGGTCTTTCTGGGCTATTTTTTGGTTAAGAGATGGGTTTTTTATGGTTAATTGCAGTCTTTCCTTTCTGTACACTAAAAAATATTATGGTGTTGTGTATATATGGTAGATTTATGGATCAATTGGAGAGGGAGAGAGACTTGGACACATTACAGTCAGAGATCTGAGAGGATCATGGTGTCTGCAGTGCATTGGCCAGGTTTGGGGTTCTGAAGTTTGTGGAGAACCCTTTGATGAGACCTGGAGAGCCCTTGTTGGCTCGGATTGTCATTTATTGGGATCCGAACCATGAGGTATTTATAGTGCAGGGGCACTGGATCGATTTGACGGTCTAGGATATATATTTTCTGACTGGTCTCCCACCACTTGGGATGGTGGGGAATACTCAGCCAGTGTTACTGCGAGGGAGGAACATCATGGAGTTTGTAGAGTTCCATTGTTGACCAGGTCTCCATGTCAAGGGGACATGGATACCGATCAAGGATGTAGAGAGGTTAGACACTCGTGTTGTGGCCGCAGCGGTGTTGTGGATCGTGGGCAACCAGGCACTCCACCACATCCTTGGAGGGCAGATGATGCTTGTTGAGAGTGTGTTGAGTAGGACCTACTATGGGTGGGCCCATATGATGTTTTCATCATTGAAATGACAGTTGTCTTTATGAAAGTGGCAAGTGAACCATGACTATGCTTATGGCACAGTATTTTTCTTTCTCTTCTTCAAGAAGATCCTAACACTGTGACCTCGCATACAGATCCAGGATGGGGGCACGAGGGAGCCCAGGATGCACCGGTGGGGGGGGGCTACTGTGCAGAGGAGGAGGTGGGGTGGTTGGACGAGTGTTCCGACCTGAGTTATTTTCTCATTGGGATAAGATGTCATTGTATATAGATGACTATCCCTATAGTGGGATGAGTTATCGTGGGGACCCGGACTTGCCACTTCTGCCTGGTTGAGTATGGGGGCCCGATGGTAAGTGACAAGTTGCTAATCACTTATGTGGATTGTAAAGTTTTGGAATATTGTATAGGGTACTGATTCTTTCACTTTTTCTATGCAGATATAGTACCGGTAAAACTAGCAAGGTACATGGGATGTCCTGCAGTATCAGGTGCTGCAGGACCTAGTGGATCAAGAGCATCGCAAAATGATGATGCAGCGGCTCTCCTGGAGGACATCCATCGTAGATGTGAGAGGCTTCTGACCAGTGTTTCAGAGCGTGACTGGCAAGACTTGGATGACCAGTACATAGAGCCATGTATTGGTCTACCCTCAGAGTGGCGAGGGGTCATGCGGCACATGGCAATGGTTGGACATGGGATGTGCGATCTACAAGCTGCAGGAGTAGAGCCATTGGCTTGGGATCCTCCAGATAGTGATTAGGTGTAGGGGTAGGTGGTGCCCCTAGTTTTTGAGTTTTTGTAACATGTGGTGGTCATGTCATATGTATCAAAGTTAATGGACTCTAAAACATTATATATGACACATATTATGGATATGAATCGTTTTTATGGTTTTATTTTATTGTCTTGTGTTAAATGTGTGTGCTAAGTGCCAATCTATAATATTGTTTGCAATGCTATCTACATAGTGATTTTGTGCTCTAGGTACATGACTGAATGCAATGATTTCAAATTCATGCATCAAAAGCTTCACTCGTATATATCTTCTAAAAAGGATAGGGTAATGCACATGATAGACACCATTCAATTGCATGAAAAGAAGCAGGGAATCTAAATGAACATGAATGTGGAGGATGCGATGAGAAAGGGCATCGGCTAATAAACCTCACACTGCATCATATTCGACCTAATTATTGGTGGCAATACCAATGCATACACCGTTCGAGAGAACAAGCGAATGTAAGGGGGTGGAAATGGCCCAACTTGCCGAGGCTAGATTCCGGGAGTAGCGACTTACACCATCAGCATAACCAATATAAGGTGTGGATGAGGGGTCCATCTGAAAGGTGCCATAAGACAAAAAACGGGAGGAGGATGAACAATGCTGGCAACCTGAGCGCAAAGTAGAAATCGAAAAAACACTGCTAGAGGGAGTGATCTGGGTAGGATGTCTACTGCCCGCACACTAACGGGAATGTGATGTGTGGGAGCTACCTTGGGGGCAACTTCTGCTTAGGCTGTGAAATTTACCATAGACACGGATGGTGCCATTCCACTTATGGGTGGGAATTATGAAGTCAGGGGTGGAAAAGGCTTCCATTATTTCATCATCGCAGTAGAAGATGGGGTGATTGGAGGAAGGGAGACCACATGACGTGTCGAAGCTACTTGACTCATCATCATGAGAAGAAAGGTTCACATGTGCATCGTCATGGGGGGTGATGGAAGAGCAAGCAGATAAGGGATCCACTAATGTTGAGCCCAGGGTGATCGCTGAAGTGGGGTCAAGAGAAACAGAAGGGGAAGTCTCAGAGGAATCTTCCACTCTGGATCTCATGAATGATGATAGGTAGAGGATGGTGGCTATAGGATTCATCATCTTGACATCAGGAGGGGGAATGTCAATGGGAGCAGGTAAATCCTCAGGCTGGCTCGAAGCATATTACAGAAGGACAGGAGAGGCAGACTAGTTCTATTCAATCTTGTACTCCCGAACTACCTCCGAAGAGGCACGGTAATGCGTGAGGCGGGGACAACAGGGGGAATAATGTCCATGGAGATCACACAAAGCACAAGGTTGTTTGGTGTGAATAGGCTTAGGGTTCTTGGTTGTAGACAAGGAATAAACAGAGGCTTTCGGGACCGTAGACTCAGGGAACACAACATTAACCATGGGCTTGATACGAGGCAACTCGGGACAATGATGGGTGGCATGACTGACAACATCACATAAAGCACAAGGCTTTGGAGGCTGAGGGGGAGTAGGGTTAGTTGGGGAAGCATTTTCTTTTGATCCCTTCTTGCGAGCTTTTCCCTTTTTACCCAAAGCTGATGCAACAGGAGAAGGTTCCTATTGAGGTGGCTGAGGCACGGTAGCAGTGGGAGGGATCATGGGGACTAGTTTAACCGGGGTCAAAGCAAGATAAGGTTTGAGTTGACCAGGTTGGGTAGCGGCTAGGGGATCGATGTACCAGACGGGAATCCCCAGGTTTAAGTTAGGAAGGGATAAGGTAGCCATGACAAGTACCGAGAACACACTAGGAGGGGGAGCTAGGAACGATATATGACTGGTGTTAGCCATCAGTATTTTTTACATGTTAGTGATGACTATATCCATAGCTGAGTTTTCTAGAAGCTGAATTCCATATGTCAATCTGTCATCTAGAAAACCCTCATAAAATTTTTTTTCGCCCTTCTACTTTTCAGTCCGCCCATGTCAAAGACAAAACTCATTATCACTATCCTATCTAGCTTCAGCCCTACTGGTCTTCCCATCAGCTTTAAAAGGCAAATCCAAATCTATTTCAAAAGTCTCCCCTATGTTAGGAAGTGGCGCTTTAAGACATTTTACCCTTGGCGATCATCAAGAAGCCAAAAAAAAACCTCCACCTGTTACAGACCAACCATAACTCACCTCCCACTCTGCAAATCAAATTAAAAAACAGCTCTAAGTCGCGCCACTTATATCCCTAGGTCTCAGCACTGCATAAACCTCAATCTCAAGCTGACTATTAGGTGTTTCACAGTGTTTTATGGATTCTGCAAAGAACAGGAAATATAACTTCATCTTGGGATTAAATGCTTGGATTTACAGTTAGAGGAACAGCTGCTTCTAAATGTAACTTGAGCCTGAGATATGTCTGCAAAACAGAAAGTTACTCATCCAGACTTTACAGCTCTTTCCAGCATGAAAATCACAGTAAGAAAGGGACACCACTATCTCAGCAAACTGGTAAATTGTCATGGCCCAGAACCTCCTTCATTTACAAGCAGAGGGTTAGGGCGCCTCCTTCATCCACAAGCAGAGGGCGCTGGCCAGTATTGACTTTGAAGATTGCAAAAGTCCAGGTTTGCCTTTTACTGAACAGTGAAACAATATCTTCAGGTTTTATGAATGTGAGTGATGATCATAACATGAATAGAGTTTGAAATATGCTAGCTCAAAGGAAAAAGAGTCTTCTCTGATAAAGGAGGTCATCTGAAGCTTTCAAATCATGTGAATTGTTGAACTTTAGAAAGGCATGTCATTAGTAAAAATTCCAATCATAAGAAGCCTGTTTGTCCACAAGATCAAATGGAATAGATGCTGACAACAAATGCCATTACACAGGCAGAAAGAAAGTTCTTGGTTTCTCAAAAGGCACTGACCTCCATAGTCACAGAGACTATTTTTCAAGTAATTTGTCATAAGTTGACTAAAGCAAATAATGATTTTTCAGTCACCCTCAGAGCAGTGCAGGGAGACAGTGTCACTTTGGCTAGGGTTTCTTCTGAAACACAGTGATGATTGCAAGTAGAGATGCTAGTATTGATGTTTTTCAAGTGGTTTACTTTCCATCACATCCAGGGAAAAGTTGTGTCAAACAGATTTGCCAAGCAACCTTCGGTTACTTTACCTGATGAGGAGCCTCCTCCATGTATGAGCAGATGGCCAAAGCCTTGGATATTGTTGAAGACTGATTAGTCAGAAAGTTGCAGTGGAAGGATACAAAGAAGGAGAATAGAAGTCATTACACAGGTCAAAGATAATGTTTCTAATTCAAAAATATTGCTCTTCCTATTCATATGAAGATGTCTTTCAAAATATACATCATAGTGGAAAGGAGACAATATTGAATATATGCATGCATTGATACCAAAAAGGAGCTCTTTTTGAGTAAAAACAGAGAAGTATAGTGTGAAAGCATGCAACCAAAAGAGGGCGCTTACAGTCCAGGGAGAAAGCTTATAAATCACCTGGAAGCAGCAATTATCAAACACATTGGAAGAACACAGGCCATCTCCTGTTAAATGACAAAACAGTCGCCAAGGTTTGTCAAAATGCTCTTTGACACATTCTGATTGACTTTCTTTAGATTATCACTAAGAAGGTAAAACAGTGGACAAAGTTGAGCTATAGAATGCATGATGAATAGGTATACAAGGCTATAAATGGACAAAGAAGTGGTTTGATAGATTGTCAGTTTTGGGAGTTCGAAACAAATGCATCTTTATCATCATTAAAAAGAGACAGATATATCATAGGTAATGTACCTACAAGCAGGAAATTATTTTGGAAAAAAAAGGGGCGCCTTCCTGAAATAAAAACCCATAACCAAATCCAAATGAGGTCAGCAATCTGGACACCTGCATTAGAGAAAAGGTTGAGACAACTGTTTAAGAATTGAGACTGTCAAAACAGGTTTACAAAACCCTGTCCTCTCGGAAACAAGTCAGAACTCAGGTATTCTCTTGACTGTTTTAAAAGAAGGGTTACTCTATTTCATATATATGACCAGTATGATTAAAACACAGTGGAAGAAATGATGTGGAAGCTTTGGAGTTATTTTTCAAAGTTCGAAGTTCAATGTCAAGGTGTCACACAAGAGACAAAGCTGGAGTCCCCCTTCTAACACCTGTGCAAAAGTGAGACGAAGTTCTGGCATTTTAAGCCATTATTGTTTTCATAAAAAAGCAGGTCTGTGATTGACAAGGTCCAAAGATGTGGCAAATCTCCAACACGAAAATGGAATACACCAAGGTTATTAAAAAGATCAGAAAGACTGTGAAACCCTGCAAAAAAGCCTAACAAATTGTCACTTTGCCTTTAAAGACCAAGTGACCGTTGGAAAATTTCAAATGAGAGGTTAAAGGTTGAAGTATGAGAGCGAAGGTGTCATTTTCAAAATTCAAACGAAGCCCCGTGCCTCCATAGCACCAAAAACAACAAATTTCTGGTCGATTTGCAGAGCTGAACCCTGTTAAAGGCCAAGCGACGCGCCTGGAAACGCGTGCGACGCGCCTGGGAGGGTGTTTACACTGACGGTCAGTGTTGGCGCGACGCGCCTGTACGCCGCCCGACAGGCCGACCCGACAGGCCACCCGGGTATATTTCTGCGCACCGTTCTTTGCTGAAGGAGTGCCGCGCATGCTTTGAAGACCCCCGGTGCTATTCCAGCCCTCCCCAACGGCTGTTCATCGACTCTTGAGGTATTTTCACACATTTTCTCCCTCGGCTTCAAGAAATTGCTAAGTGACAAGAAACGTTTAAAATCAAACAGTGGTGTAAAAGGTCAGAACAAAACTGCCAAGTTTGACATAGTTTTCTTATCAACCTATATGTTAAAGGAGCTGCCTAGTAAGGTCAAGGTCAGATCCGAAGAATGGCTTGTTTTCATTTCTGTTATCACCATATCTGTCAAAAGATTTTACTTTGAAAGTACCCTTGGATTGAAAGCTATGTGTAAATGAGAAATACACTGCTAAGAGTGACTACCGAGAAATAGTGTATCAGACTTTTACAAATCTCCTCATAACGTAGCATACAGAACTCAAAAAAACTGTCACTATACTAGAAAAATAGTGTTGTTTGCTGTGCAGATTTTGAGGTGTAAAGCTGTAATTAAAAGGCTGACAGTGTCATTCAAAAAACACCTACAGAGATACTTGGTCTTGAGATTAAGAGCAGCTTGGTTCGTCTTCAAAACAATCAAAAAGCAGAGGTTTTTCCTAAAAAGCAAAGGAGAATTTATTATAAAGAAACAGGGTTTACATGTTTAACATGAGCTTAGGTTATGGGAAGAAACAAGCTGCTACAGCCCTCATCAAAACTATAAAGCTTATTTCAAAGACTGTCATCATTATTCCATAAGCAGTAAGTTTGGATGTATGCACACACTGGAAATTAAAATTGCCTGTGTATGATCCTGTTTGGTGGGGTATCACACATATAGAGAAAAAGTGAGGATTAATAGAGGAAAGTGTTCTTGATCAAGCAGAAGCTCACAGGTTGAGGCTACAGGGGAAAGCTGCTCACGCCCTTCACAAAGGGACGGTATTCCTGTGTTGTTGATTGACTACTTTGTGTTTTTTAAAACCTATTTGGCAAGTTGATATCCATCCTAGCAGAGGTTTTTATAATATCACCAGAGGGCTGCATTCATAAGAGACCATTGATTGTTTTGAAAAGAGAAACTCATATAACCTCTGTCTAAAAAGCTTTATAGTCTTCTAAAAACTCTGTCATTTTTGCTCCAGTACTGTGTATTGACTGTCTAAACACTAAGGGTTGATTTCACATATGCAAGATCAGTGGAGAGTTGGCACACTTATACAGGGCAGAGTTGTTAATGACTGAAAGTCTCTTTGAGTAAGGAGTAAGGTGTATTGGTTGACATCTAAAGTTTCAGGAACAGGGTGATTTTAGTACTCCCTTACAACAAACTCCTTCAAGCAGTTTTGCCCTTCTTTTTCACTATATTATATCATTTTGAAGAGTTGTCGACTGTGATATTTTCAAAGTGGAAGACCATCTCTGAAGAACAGGGTAATCAAAGCGCTTCTCACAGCAAACTCCTTCTAGAAATCTGCCCCTCTTTTTCACCATATTATTTCCTACTGTGAATTTTTTGACAGAGATTTCCAAAGATGAACATGATACTGAAGGGCAGGGTTTTTTGATGGGAATTTAACATTGGAGACAGAGATATAAATGTGGTGGTTAATCTCTTAAATTCACAAGTAAAGAGTGTTTTTCCTAAAACACTGTGCACTGATATTTCACCTAACCTAGGTCTGCCCTTCTTTTCACTATATTGTATCATTTTGAAGAGTTGTTGACAGAGATATTCTAAGGGTGAGTAGGGCCAATTTCTGAAGAGCGGGGTTTTAATATTTGAAGATTTGTCTTAGAGACACAAATACAAGTGTTGATTGGCCTCTAACAAATTCACAAGAGGAGTGATTGCTTAACACTGTATACAGGAAATCTACATAACAGTTTGTCTCATCTTTACAGATGGCACCCTATTGAGAATTTTTCCTGGCTGAGGTACATCCAAAGGTGAAAGGCTGGTTTTAAGGAAAGCAGAGGTTGTGAATTCCAAGACACTTGTTGCAAGCCCTCCACCTCACATTGTTTCTTTGTCCAAGCAGCATATTGGCACAGTTTCAATCCAGAAGGGCATTTTACATATAGTGAAGGCAGTTTGCCTCTTTCAAAGCATTTTCAGGTCAGAATGCCTCCAAGGCAAGACCACAGGAGCAGTCCACATAAGAGATATGAGCCTATCTCTACAGAAGAGATTAATGCTCATCCATCTGTGCTTTTCAATTTCCCTGAAGTAGGCTGTCTTGATTTTTGCCAGAAGATAGAAGAAGTCAAGAGTTTTTCGCCATTAACACACTTGTGCGCTTCGAGATTCAAAGAAAAGCATTTCCAAGTGGCGGGTCTTGATTTCAAAATTTCTCCAAGGTATGTGTCCAAGGCTACCAAGATCCCGTATCATGGCGAAAAGTGGTTTAAACAAGCTCATCTTGACTTAGAGGATTACAAACCTTTCATCAAGCCTGAACATAGGGAAGCTATCACTGCTATTTTCCCTTTTTCCTATCTTCTTGACAGCTATGCTCCGCTGATGAAAGCCATAATGAAATATTTCACTTGTGAAGGGAGGTTTAATCGAATTTATGCTTACCATGTCCGCTTATTGATGCATTTTACCAGAAGCAGGCAACTAAACCTTCCTTACTTTTTGTCCAAGAGCATAGAGAAAATGGCATCCACTCTCCAAAAGAAAGCCCCACCTCAGCAAATCCCTTCTCTTTTTCATCATTCTTTGATCAAGATTATCTTCCTATACCAGCTAGAGAAGAAAGAGGTGCCATGGGACTTATTCATCAGCCATCCAGACTTCTCTACTGTCCCTCCTGTTCATGTGTCTCCTACTCAGCCTGTCCATCGCCCAGTACCTTTGCCTAGTAGGCCTACACCTAGAAAACACAGAATGACTACTGGGAAGCCAAGTCAACAGGGAGAAGGAGAGGACAGTGAACAGCAGCAAGAAGAAAGGGATGAGGGACAGCAGCAGATAGGTGATGAAGGGCAGCAGGCAGATGATGAAGGACAGCAGATACAAATTGAGGGACAGCAGCAAATAGAAAGTGAAGGACAACAGGTACACATTGATGAACAGCAGTTAGATGATGAGGAACAGCAGCAAGTGCAAGATAAAGAACAGCAAGCTAAGGCTGCCACCCAAACAGTGACCAAGGTTGTTCCTAGCAAGAGGAAATTGCCCAAAAAGACACCTTCTAGCATGCCAAGGAGGAAAAGCGCCAGATTAGCTTTCAAAGGCAAAAGTAAAGTTGGAGAAAGTACAAAGCATGGAGGTGAATTAGCTATTATCCCTATCCAAAGCGATGATAGTGACAATGAGGCCCGCCTTCTTGAAAATATCTTAATCCATAAGGAAGGGAAAATTGAGGCATTAGAGCAAGATCTTCAAAGGGCAAGGAATTTCAATCACTTCTTGGAGATTGAAAACAAACAAAGGAATGTGCACACAGCTGTTCATGAGGCAAGGGCGATAAAGTATAAGAAAGAGGCAGAAAGGGCGCAAGCAAGAATTGAAGAGCTCATTGGTGAGTTTGATGATGAAGAGGAAGAAGACCAGCCTAGGCGGAAGAGGCCTAGGACCATCGGGCTTAGAAGAGCCTTGGAAAAGCAGAGAGCAGAAGAGCAGGCCCAACTCCAAGCCTTTCCTCTCACTGCACTCCTTGAACAGGAAATTGAGGAAAACAAAGAGGCTTGGCTTGAAAGAGCTAACAAGCATTTGGAAATGAAGCTTGAAAGGGCGAATAGAGATTTAGAGCTGCAGAGGAAGAGGACACACCACTTCCAAAATCTGAATCAGTTTGCCCGACGCAAACTAAAGGTAGCACAAGAGAAATTGAAGAAGTTGAAGGGGAAGCGCCTAGCACAAAAGGAAGGGAAAAGCATATCAGCCCTTGATATTTTGGCCTCAGCTTCGAAGCATGTTGCTATGGACCCTTGAGGGTCATGCATGCCAAATTAGGGCCTTTTTGGACAACTTTTTGTTTTTTGGCATTTTTTGGGTTTTTGGTCGAAAACTCATAAATTCGCCATTTCAGTTTGATGAGTTGTCAAGGGAGGAGGAGGATACCGATGGATGCCATAATTCCATCAGAAGGTCTCCAGCGATTTTCAGGGCATTTGGAGATCATTCGCCCCCTCAAATTGGCGAAAAATACCCTCTTTTTGCACATTCTGCCCGCCATATCAGCAGTCTGCTATTTTCTGGGTTTTTGCACACATGTACAGTTTTGGATGACTTCCAGGCCTCGGATTGAGATCTTTTCAGTTCCGCCGGAAAATAGACACAGAGATCTTTCCAGCAAGCCCTCATGAGCCCCATTTCGACATCGGGAAGGCTGCCAATTGCATCCAGCAAGTCAGGGGACCTTTTTCAGGCATAAATATGAAGTATTTTTGTAATTTTTGAACCTCAAAAATCTGCTTTTCCCAAATGTGCGTTAAGCTATTTTTATCCTTGGGAAATGATGTAAAGTCAATATAATTTCCGTTTTTAGCATTTTTTTAGATATTTTATGGGATATTTTGTGCCTTGGGCTTTGCAAATCCTCAAGGACAAGTTTAGATATTTTGACTTGGCCAATGGGATAGCTAGTTGCTCCATGAGGTTTTCCTCCCTCAAGCCTATTTATTCCATGGGTTTCATTGTAAATCAGAGGCTGAACTTGAGAGAAGAATTCATACATTGGTCATATGAGCTTTGAAGAATACACTTGTGTTATGATTTTTGGACTGCCTCTTCGATGCTTTTGAGGAATGATGAAGGATTGTTGATGGATTCCATGACATGGTAGAATGGTATAGTGTTTCTTGATATGTTTTTGTCTTCTAGTTTTCATTCATAATACATGTTTCTTGCTGCTATAGATCAATAGAGATTTATTTTGAGATATGCCCATGGAGGCACCTCAAGATCCCTGAATCTTCATAGCTTGATGTTTTCTTCTTCCTTAGTTATGCTAAAGAATTCTTAGCTGCTCTTTAGTAACTTAAGGTATTGTTGCTAGTTTTATTCATAAGTTCTATGAATGTTAAGTAGGATGTATGGTGTGCCATGCCTACCTATTAGCTTCTCATAGTTCTGTCCATGAAACTATCTCTTGAACTGATTAGTTTATCATTTTGTTGAACCAAGGAGGCCTAGTCCCGATCTAGCCCTTTGCCTAAAACTATGAAAACTTGTTTTTCCAAGTGCCCAATGACTTAGAGACTATGTTTAGGCGTTCCGGCGTAGTTTATAAGTTGTTAGTTTGTCTTATATGTTTTCCCCAAAGTCTGATAGCCATTTCCCGAAGTCAGAGGGTCTTATACCTCTATGTATGGCTGGAATGTTTGATTTCTATGTATTAATTAGCTCATAGTTGCATTTAGCATGATTAATGGCTTGCTATAACATGTTTATGTCTGCTATAAACTAGTTACACTCGAAATCCCTTGTCTTTCACCAACTTGTTGTCCATTTAATCCATTTTTCCCAAAGATCCCTTCTACCATGAATCAAATCGGCCCTACAGTAGCTTTACATCATCACCTCATAGCTTCCTTGACCTGTTTGACCCCATAGCCCAATTTATCTACATCTTTTTGTCCAGTTTATGTATTTGATCAGTTTTATCCCTCACAAACTTAAAAACTAAAAAAACCAAAAACACACTTCATAACTAGCCTAATATCAGAACACCGCAAGTAAACACACCGACATCTTTTACACATATAGAGAGAGCCCTCTCTGAGTCCAGGAAGGATAGGTCCTTGGGCTCCAAAGCTTGGTTTGATGTTATATCGTCATTTGGCTAGCCAATCGGCCAAATCACGGGACCCTAACATAATGGCGATCACGGTGGGACCTTGAGTTAGTGACAATCTAAGGACACCTTAGAACTCTAGAAGTCCCTTATTTTTAAGAATACTGTTTTATTGACTTATCCCACCGCTCCCTAACATAATGGCGATCACGGTGGGACTTTGAGTCAAAACATCCTAGGTATCCCTTAGGAAGTCTCAAAATCTCAGTCAAACTTAGAAGAGTAGAATCTGGTTGTCTCACCATCCTAGAAAAATGATGACTCAGCTGTAGGACACTTTTCCAAACCTCAGGACTACATAAAACTCAGAAAAACCCCAAAAAACTCCCTTAGATTGGTTTTTGTCAGTATTGGTGGTGGACCATACACATATACCTCAAAACAACTAAAAATCCACCTGGCGACTCCACTAGCCTCCAGTAGGCCTTACTACTTTGCTAAATTTTAGAATACCATCCGTTTTAGCCACCTCATCGCCAACCCTAACATAATGGTGATCACGGTGGGACTTACTGAGTACATGACAGTCTAGCGAGCTGTTATAGACTCCTTAGTAGTTCAAATCCTAAACTTAGACCATCAGCCTGTAGAATCATTTAGAGTAAACTCTCTGTTTCACCATCTTAGCAAAGTGATGAATCAGGTTTATAACACTCTTACATCCTAGGCTGCACATAAAACTCAGAAAAAACCACAAAAAAACTCCCTTAGATTGGTTTTTGTCAGTACTGGTGGTGGACCATACACATATACCTCAAAACAACTAAAAATCCACCTGGCGACTCCACTAGTCTCCAGTAGGCCTTACTACCTTGTTAAATTTTAGAATTCCATCCGATTTAGCCACCTCATCGCCACACTAACATAATGGCGATCACGGTGGGACGTACTGAGTACATGAAAGTCTAGAGAACTCTTATAGACTCTTTAATCCTTTAATCCTAAACTCAGACCATCAGCCTTTAGAATCATTTAGTGTAAACTCTCTGTTTCACCATCTTAGCAAAGTGATGAATCAGGTTTATAACACTCTTACATCCTAGGATGCACATAAAACTCAGAAAAAACCACAAAAACTCCCTTAGATTGGTTTTTGATAGTATTGGTGGTGGACCATACAAATATACCTCAAAACAACTAAAAATCCACCTGGCGACTCCACTAAACTCTAGTAAGCCTTACTATTTTACCAAGCACTAGGTTACTATCCGATAGACCTATCCCATCACTCACTAACATAGCGGGAGATGGTAGGACATTGAGTAGATAATAGTTCAGCAAACTCTTATAGACTCTTTGGTCCTTTAGGTACCATAAACAAGCAAGCAGTCCATAGACTCATTTTTTAGACTAAACTCTTTTTGTTCTCATCACCCTAGCAAAGTGTTGAAACAAGTCTAGGATACTTTAACAAACCATAGGCTGCACATAAAACTTAGAAAATCCAAAACATTCCTGGATTAGTTACTGGTGGTGGACCATAGCTATCCTCACAAAAACAACCCATTTCTACCTGGCGACTCCACTAATCCATTCCTTTTATTTTTGACCATCCTTCGCCTTAGTAAAGCTTTAGAAAAACCACTCATCCAAAGCATTCACCAATACCATTCTCTTTAAACTCTGGATCTAAAATCTGGCTTCACGAAGAATTAATACCAGAGCTCATCCAGACCCAAATCCCCCTATCATAGTAGATGACCCAGAAAAGATTTTGTGGCAAGCTTCCGAAACTGATCATCTAGCTACTGGTAGATTCATCCGTAGAACAAGATCTGTACCTAAACATCGCACTATCCTACTAGATTCACCTTTCGAATTAGAGTCATCACAAACTCTTCTCAGAAGCAAATCATATAGTAAGATAAACTTTGAAGATCTTGAACCCCTAGATACACCACAGAGTCCGGTTAGAGAAGCTTCACCCACCACTCCTCCTGATTTCCAACTTCTCTATCAATTTAGCTCCTATCATCCTAGATCTGCTCAAAACCAGATCACTAGTCCAAGTTCATCCGCCACACCTGGTCAAACCACCACTGTTCAAACCACCTCATCTCAGCCTACTAGTCTACATCTTGTACATCATCCATTAGCTCCAGTCATGGCAGCCTGGTACGCACCTTTGGTGTTGCCACCGCCTTTAGCTCCTCTCCCAAACAAATATCAGGACAAAATCCCACACTTCACTGGAGAAGACACCACCACACCTCAACAGCATATAAGTAGGATGACTGATGCTTATGAATACCTAGAGGTACAAGACGAGACTATCAGAATGAGAATATTCGCCCAAAGTCTTGGTGGTGAACCCAAAGCATGGTTCAAAAGCTTAGCTCCAAACAGTATCCATGATATCCCAGAACTACATCAAGTCTTCAGAAATAGGTGGGAAATCTGAAGAAACCCCATTCAAATCCTGTCAGAATATAACAACCTAAAACAGGAAAATGGGGAAAGTGTCCAAGCCTACTGTACTAGGTTCAACAGTGTATATAACTCCCTCCCACCTCATTTCAAACCTCCACTTGGTTTAGCTTTGGCAAAATTTCCTGAGGGTTTTGATCCGGACATGACATATCATCTGAGAGACAAGGATCCCCCTACTTTAGAGGAAATGCAACAAATAGCTATAAAAGCAGATGCCAACTTAGCTGAAAAAAGAGCTAGAACTAGATCATAAAGAAAAGTCACATATAGAGATGAGGTCTCCACTTCATCACCTTCCCTAGATCCCAGAATAGATGACTTAGTCAAATCCATGGCTAAAATGTGGGAAAAGATCAATGAAAAAGCTCCTGTTAGGGACAACCAGCCAAACCCTCCAAACAGAAACCGGAACCAGAACTTTAGGAGGGAACAGCCCCAAAATAGACCAAGGGAAAATGACCAACAGATCAGGCCACCATTCAATGAAAACTATGTGGAAGAAGATGATAGGGACTCTGAACCTCTTGATGAACATCATTTAAACCTCATAGGGTCTGAAAATGAGAGTGACGTGTACCTCACCGAAGAAGAACAAGTGTTTTTTTCTCCTAATCAGGATGAAACCAACTATGAAGACCCCAATGACCTCGCCATAGAGTTTCAAAATGCTATTGTAGAATCTCACATGCAATATGACCTTAGGAGCAAAAGAAACCAAGATAATGTCAAGAAAGGTAACTCTGATACTGCTAAAGCTCCAGATACCATCCTCAAGAAAGCATCAAGCAGTGACAAAATCAAGGTTGAGAAGACTGACCAAAGCAAAGCTAAAGTTATCCAAACTAGTCCTCTCTCAGATACTCCTGGTACTTCTGCAAAAGTCACCGAAACAACTATGGCAAACAAAATCCCTAAACAAGGTCAACAAACTCATAACATAGAGAAGGTCGTGGCTGAAAAAACTGAAACAAACATATCTAAACTTCAGCTACCTTTCAGCTTTGAAGGCGAAATCGCCAAGATTAAGATCACCAGGCCTCTTACTGAACTCATTGCCCAAAAATCTTATAAATCCCAAGTACTAAAGGTCTTAAATCTAGGGAATGATGCAAATACTGTTAATCTGACTGATGACATTCCTGAAGTATTGTTTGGTCCAAAGGTAGAGGGAAAATTCCAAGAGGGAGCTACTCTTCCATTTTACATTAGCCTAAACATACACGACCAAATCCTCCACAATGCCATGCTAGACTCCGGCGCCTCGCATAATCTTATGCCGAAGGTAGTAATGGAAAGACTAGGCCTGGAAATCACAAGACCATACAAAGACTTGTATTCATTTGATTCAAGTAGAGTCCAATGCCTGGGTTTGATCAAAGACCTTTGTTTCAGTCTGGCCCAAATACCTGCGAAACATCTGATCATGGATATAGTAGTGGCAGACATTCCTCCCAAGTACGGGATGCTTCTATCCAGATCTTGGGGAGCCAAACTCCAAGGGAATATCCAAATGGACATGTCATATGCCACCATTCCTGTGTTTGGCCAGACCAGAATAATCTACCGAGAATCACACATGAAATACATGATTAGCAGTCAAGATAGGCCAGACAACATTCCAATGTGTTCCTTGCGTTCCGACCTGAACTCTTTCATTATGCATATTGATGAAAACACGGAAGAAGAGTCAGAGGAAACTGATGTAGACTTAGGTCCACCACATCAGCTATCCCTGGTGCCCTATGATGAACTAGACACTCAAAACTACCATGATCATGAACAGTTGTGTCTTGAGGAAAGTAAGTTTTCCCTTCCTGAAGTAGGATTAGAACAAGAAGCACAAACTCTGATGTACTATCAAGCAAATTGCTCTAGTTTTAGTCAAACACCAGCAGTGACTTGTGGAAACTTCTTCCGGGTGAAGGCTTTAGAAGACCTACACATTATAAACCTGTTTGGAACCCAGGAGCAAGGGAGTTCAATGTTTCTGCCATACCTCAAAGATTTACCATCAAGTGACCCTCCTACTGCAAATGAAGCTTTAACTATAACCTCAGCAGCTCAAAATCTTGAGAAAAGACCAGATAAATTTCTCATGAGCAAGAATGATAGTTGCAATCCTAGCATATCTGAGCTACTGAAATTGGCTCATATTCTGTCTTTTCATGAAGAACTTAGAAAATCCAAAATCAGAAATCTCATGCAGAATACCAATTTCTACAGAAGAAGCAAGAGAAATTACTGTGTCAATACCCTCCCCTCAAAGAACAGTCTTGACAAGAGAAAACACAACAATCTGAAACAAAATGAAATAATCAGGGATAAAACAGTTGGTCATAGAGTCTGCTTTGATTTTAGGAATAATACTGTATATCCCTATAACAGAGATTATGTTTTTTCTACTCAAGACCATGATTTACCAATTAAAGGTGCTTTTAATCGTGTATGTTTGCAAGATGATGTTTCAGGTCATGGTCATAAGATTCCTTTGCTAAGTAGACAGCTTAAAGATTTTTTCAAGTTCGCGGGAAGTAGATCTGATTTCAAGTTCAAAATTGCAAAACCACCCAATGTCAGAAATCTGTTCATGAAAGCCATGTTCCCAGTTTTAAATTTCTGCATATGTGCATACCTTGATGATGTCATTATCTATTTTAAGAATGACCAAGAATACATGCATTACTTGAGGAAAGCATACAATAAGGAAAGGAGTGGAAATCAGATATTCAGAGAGGTACAAAGGGAAGATACTGGGATGTTTAGAGATTCTTGCATGAATCCCTATGTCATGTTAGAGAGAGAAAATTTCCCAAATTTTTCTTTTCAGGAGTTGAGTGGGCCAAGGGTGAGAGGAGATCCTTACGAGGATAAGATGCTTAAATTCCGTCATTTCCAAGATTTTTGAGTCTGGGACACTTTCATTCATTGTACATACCATTGTTTGAAATATTGAAAAAATAGAAAAATCAAAAACAGTAAAAACAGAAAAGAGGGCAAGTGAAGATAGAACAAAGGCCCCATGTTCCAAAAAATAGTCTTTCAGAAAGCGAGCAAGTCTAAATGCCACTACTAGTACTTCAATGTCTTGTTCAGCTATCTAGCCTAATCATAGCTGAGCATGTTTAAATTTATTTGCTGATAAGTTAGTGAGTGCCAAGATAGTCAACATCGTGTAAGATTGACTTATCACAGAGCTTAGATTAGGGAGAGATTCTGGTTCCACATGCCTAAAACAGAACCAAAGGGAGAAGCGAGGGATGAAAAACACATTGTACATCTTAGCCCCGATTGTCTAGTTTCCTTTTATTGCAGAATAACATTTGTGTGCAGCTTGTCTTTTATGCCGCAAATGCATGACAAATCAGACTGCCTAATCCTGATTTGATCATTTTTGAATTTCATGTTGTAGATTAGAGAATGAAATCCTGTCAAACTGCTTAATCTTGACAGTTGATCTAGCATAGGTAGAGTAATGAAGGATTTCATCAGTTTAATCTGAACTCCCGGCAGATATAAGAGTAGAAATAGATAGGTTCATTTTGCAAAAAGAAAAATATACTTTGTCAAAAGGCTGCTAGTTCAAATGCGCCAAAGAGAAGAAAAAATGTTAGGAAAGATAGTGGGGTAGGTAGAAGTATCATTGATGTTAATCATGCTGTCAATTTTTCAGAAATAACATCAAGAGAAGGGTAAATTTTGCGCCAATGGATAAGGCACGGGTCTTCATAAGCCAAAAATCTGAATTCTGGACACCTCCTGACGAGGAGCTGCCCTCCCCAAATGGAGCCACTGTTAGCCATCAGTATTTTTTACATGTTAGTGATGACTATATCCATAGCTGAGTTTTCTAGAAGCTGATTTCCTTATGTCAATATGTCATCTAGAAAACCCTCCTAAAACTTTTTTCGCCTTTCTACTTTTCAGTCCGCCCATGTCGAAATCAATACCTCATTATCACTATCCTACCTAGCTTCAGCCCTACTGGTCTGCCCATCGGCTTTAAAAGGCAAATCCAAATCTGTTTCAAAAGTCTCCCCTATGTTAGGAAGTGGCACTTTAAGACATTTTACCCTTGGCAATCATCAAAAAGCCAAAAAGCCTCCATCTGTTACAGACCAACCATGACTGACCTCCCACTCTGCAAATGAAATTGACAAACAACTCTAAGTCGCGCCACTTATATCCCTAGGTCTCAGCATTGCATAAACCTCAATCTCAAGCTGACTATTAGGTGTTTCACAGTGTTTTATGGATTCTGCAAAGAACAGGAAATATAACTTCATCTCAGGATTAAATGCTTGGATTTACAGTTAGAGGAACATCTGCTTCTAAATGTAACTTGAGCCTGAGATATGTCTGCAAAACAGAAAGTTACTCATCTAGACTTTACAGCTCTTTCCAGCATGAAAATCACAGTAAGAAAGGGACACCACTGTCTCAGCAAACTGGTAAATTGTCATGGCCCAGAACCTCCTTCATTTACAAGCAGAGGGTTAGGGCGCCTCCTTCATCCACAAGCAGAGGGCGCTGGCCAGTATTGACTTTGAATATTGCAAAAGTCCAGGTTTTCCTTTTACTGAACAGTGAAACAATATCTCCAGGTTTTATGAATGTGAGTGATGATCATAACAGGAATAGAGTTTGAAATATGCTAGCTCAAAGGAAAAAGAGTCTTGTCTGATAAAGGAGGTCATCTGAAGCTTTCAAATCATGTGAATTGTTGAACTTTAGAAAGGCTTGTCATTAGTAAAAATTCCAATCATAAGAAGCATGTTTGTCCACAAGATGAAATGGAATAGATGCTGACAACAAATGCCATTACACAGGCAGAAAGAAAGTTCTTGGTTTCTCAAAAGGCACTGACCTCCATAGTCACAGAGACTATTTTTCAAGTAATTTGTCATAAGTTGACTAAAGAAAATAATGATTTTTCAGTCACCCTCAGAGCAGTGCAGGGAGACAGTGTCACTTTGGCTAGGGTTTCTTCTGAAACACAGTGATGATTGCAAGTAGAGATGCTAGTATTGATGTTTTTCAAGTGGTTTACTTTCCATCACATCCAGGGAAAAGTTGTGTCAAACAGATTTGTCAAGCAACCTTCGGATACCTTACCTGATGAAGAGCCTCCTCCATGTATGAGCAGATGGCCAAAGCCTTGGATATTGTTGAAGACTGATTAGTCAGAAAGGTGCAATGGAAGGATACAAAGAAGGAAAATATAAGTCATTACACAGGTCAAAGATAATGTTTCTAATTCAAAAATATTGCTCTTCCTATTCATATGAAAATGTCTTTCAAAATATACATCATAGTGGAAAGGAGACAATATTGAATATATGTAGTTGTGATTTATACCAAAAGGAGTTTTTCTTTGAGTAAAACAGAGAAGTATAGTGTGAAAGCATGCAACCAAAAGAGGGCGCTTACAGTCCAGGGAGAAGCTTATAAATCACCTGGAAGCAGCAATTATCAAACACATTGGAAGAACATAGGCCATCTCCTGTTAAATGACAAAACAGTCGCCAAGGTTTGTCAAAATGCTCTTTGACACATTCTGATTGATTTTCTTTAGATTATCACTAAGAAGGTAAAACAATGGACAAAGTTGAGCTATAGAATGCATGATGAATAGGTATACACTGCTATAAATGGACAAAGAAGTGGTTTGATAGATTGTCAGTTTTGGGAATTTGAAACAAATGCATCTTTCTCATCATTCAAAAGAGACAGATATATCATGGGTAATGTACCTACAGGCAGGAAATTATTTTGGAAAAGAAGGGGCGCCTTCCTGAAATCAAAAAACCATAACCAAACTTAGGAATAGAGGTTTACAATTACCCGATAAGGTATTAGACAGAGGCCAGAACTGAGGACTGCTTTTTCAAAACAGGTTAAAAATCTGTCTCCGGAACAAGTTTAACTCTGGGAAGGTCATCTGACTGCCAAAAAGAAGGCTACTCAGATTTACATATATGACCAAAGATGATTAGTAACAGCAAAGAAAAATGATGAAAGCTTTAGAGAGTATTGAAGTTCTGAGTTATTTGTCAAAGCCTTCACATGAGACAAAGCCGAGTCCCCCTAACACCCGTGTGCAAAAGTGAGACGAAGTTCTGGGCATTTTAAGCCATTGTTGTTTTTATAAAAAGGCAGGTCCGTGATTGACACGGTCCAAAAGTGTGGCAAGTCTCCAACGCAAATATGGAAAACACCGAGGTTATTAAAAAGATCAGAAGGACTGTGAAACCCTCCAAAAAAGCCTAACAAATTGTCACTTTGCCTTTAAAGACCAAGTGACCGTTGGAGAATTTGAAATAAGAGGTTAAAGGTTGAAGTATGAGAGCGAAAGTGTCATTTTCAAAATTCAAACGAAGCCCCGTGCCTCCATGGCACCAAAAACAACAAATTTCTGGTCGATTTACTTGATGAACTACAGTAAGGCCAGACGGCAGCGCTGGAAAGCAACGCAGAAACGCGCACTGAGAGGTGTTTGCGACGTGATCGTGTTAGCGCGCCTTTGTACAAGCAGCGCCTTTGTCTTGTGGCAAACGAGAGGCGAAACCGGCAGAACCACCGGGTATGTTGCGCGCCGTTCTGTGAGGCGGAGTGCCGCGCGCAACCAAGGGTTTTCCGATGCTACTCCAGCCCTTCACAAAGATTGTTCATCAAATTTAAAAGGTATTCTCATACATTTTCCCCCTCGGCTTCAAGAAATTGCTAAGTGACAAGAAAAGTTTAAATCAAACAGTGGTGTAAAAGGTTAGAACAAAACTGCCAATTTTGACCTAGTTTTCTTATCGACCTATATGTTAAAGGAGCTGCCTAGTAAGGTCAAGGTCAGATCAGAAGAATGGCTTGTTTTCATTTCTGTTATCACCATATCTTAATAGGTACATGAAAGTACCCTTCGGATTGGCTGTGTGTGAGATCGCTCAAGCATAAGAGTGACTACCGAGAAACAGTGTATCAGACTTTTACAAATCTCCTCATAACGTAGCATACAGAACTCTAAAAAACTGTCACTATACCAGAAAAATAGTGTTGTTTGCTGTGCATATTTTGAGGTGTAAAGCTGTAATTAAAAGGCTGACAGTGTCATTCAAAAAACACCTACAGAGATACTTGGTCTTGAGATTAAGAGCATCTTGGTTCGTCTTCAAAACAATCGAAAAGCAGAGGTTTTTCCTAAAAAGAAAAGGAGAATTTATTATAAAGAAACAGGGTTTACATGTTTAACAGGAGCTTAGGTTATGGGAAGAAACAAGCTGCTACAGCCCTCATCAAAACTATAAAGCTTATTTCAAAGATTGTCATCATTATTCCATAAGCAGTAAGTTTGGATGTATGCACACACTGGAAATTAAAATTTCCTGTGTATGATCCTGTTTGGTGGGGTATCACACATATAGAGAAAAAGTGAGGATTAATAGAGGAAAGTGTTCTTGATCAAGCAGAAGCTCACAGGTTGAGGCTACAGGGGAAAGCTGCTCGCGCCCTTCACAAAGGGACGGTATTCCTGTGTTGTTGATTGACTGCTTTGTGTTGTTTAAAACCTATTTGGCAAGTTGATATCCATCCTAGCAGAGGTTTTTATAATATCACCAGAGGGCTGCATTCATAAGAGACCATTGATTGTTTTGAAAAGAGAAACTCATATAACCTCTGTCTAAAAAGCTTTATAGTCTTCTAAAAACTCTGTCATTTTTGCTCCAGTACTGTGTATTGACTATATAAACACTAAGGGTTGATTTCACATATGCAAGATCAGTGGAGAGTTGGCACACTTATACAGGGCAGAGTTGTTAATGACTGAAAGTCTCTTTGAGTAAGGAGTAAGGTGTATTGGTTGACATCTAAAGTTTCAGGAACAGGGTGATTTTAGTACTCCCTTACAGCAAACTCCTTCTAGCATTTTTGCCCTTCTTTTTCACTATATTATATCATTTTGAAGAGCTGCTAACTGTGATATTTTCAAAGTGGAAGACCATCTCTGAAGAACAGGGTAATCAAAGCGCTTCTCACAGCAAACTCCTTCTAGAAATCTGCCCCTCTTTTGCACTATATTATTTCCTACTGTGAATTTGTTGACAGAGATTTCCAAAGATGAACAGGATACTGAAGGGCAGGGTTTTTTGATGGGAATTTAACATTGGAGACAGAGATATAAATGTGGTGGTTAATCTCTTAAATTCACAAGTAAAGAGTGTTTTTCCTAAAACACTGTGCACTGATATTTCACCTAACCTAGGTCTGCCCTTCTTTTCACTATATTGTATCATTTTGAAGAGTTGTTGACAGAGATATTCTAAGGGTGAGTAGGGCCACTTTCTGAAGAGCAGGGTTTTAATATTTGAAGATTTGTCTTAGAGACACAAATACAAGTGTTGATTGGCCTCTAACAAATTCACAAGAGGAGTGATTGCTTAACACTGTATACAGGAAATCTACATAACAGTTTGTCTCATCTTTACAGATGGCACCCTATTCAGAATTTTGCCTGGCTGAGGTACATCCAAAGGTGAAAGGCTGGTTTTAAGGAAAGAAGAGGTTGTGAATTCCAAGACACTTGTTGCAAGCCCTCCACCTCACATTGTTTCTCTGTCCAAGCAGCATATTGGCACAGTTTCAATCCAGAAGGGCATTTTACATACAGTGAAGGCAGTTTGCCTCTTTCAAAGCATTTTCAGGTCAGAATGCCTCCAAGGCAAGACCACAGGAGCGGTCCACATAAGAGATATGAGCCTATCTCTACAGAAGAGATTAATGCTCATCCATCTGTGCTTTTCAATTTCCATGAAGTAGGTTGTCTTGATTTTTTCCAGAAGATAGAAGAAGTCAAGAGTTTTTCGCCATTAACACACTTGTGCGCTCTGAGATTCGAAGAAAAGCATTTCCAAGTGGCGGGTCTTGATTTCAAAATTTCGCCAAGGTATGTGTCCAAGGCTACCAAGATCCCGTATCATGGCGAAAAGTGGTTTAAACAAGCTCATCTTGACTTAGAGGATTACAAACCTTTCATCAAGCCTGAACATAGGGAAGCTATCACTTCTATTTTCCCTTTTTCCTATCTTCTTGACAGCTATGCTCCGCTGATGAAAGCCATAATGAAATATTTCACTTGTGAAGGGAGGTTTAATCGAATTTATGCCTACCATGTCCGCTTATTGATGCATTTTACCAGAAGCAGGCAACTAAACCTTCCTTACTTTTTGTCCAAGAGCATAGAGAAAATGGCATCTATTGTCCAAAAGAAGGCTCCACCTCAGCAAATCCCTTCTCTTTTTCATCATTCCTTGATCAAGATTATCTTCTTACACCAGCTAGAAAAGAAAGGGGTTTCATGGGATTCATTCATCAGCCATTCAGATTTTTCCACTGTCCCTCCTATTCATGTGTCTCCTACTCAGCCTGTCCATCGCCCAGTGCCTTTGTCTAGTAGGCCTACACCTAGAAAACTCAAAATGACTACTGGACAGTCAAGTCAACAGGGGGAAGGAGAGGGCAGTGAAAAGCAGCAAATTAGAGATGAGGGCCAGCAGCAGGCAGATGATGAGGGCCAGCAGCAGATAGGTGATGAAGGGCAGCAGGCAGATATTGAAGGACAGCAGCAGTTAGAGATTGAGGGACAGCAGCAAATAGAAAGTGAAGGACAGCAGGTCCAAGATGAACAGCCACAGGTACACATTGATGAGCAGCATTTGAATGTTGAGGGACAGCAGCAGATAGTTGATGAAGAACAGCAAGTTGGGCAAGAAATTGAAATACCTCTTGAGCCACAAATTGGACAAAACATTGATGAGGAACAACAAGCTAAGGCTGCCACCCAAACAGTGACAAAGGTCGCTCCTAGCAGGAGGAAATTGCCCAAAAAGATATCTTCTATCATGCCAAGGAGGAAAAGCGCCAGATTAGCTTTCAAAGGCAAAAGTAAAGTTGGAGAAAGTACAAAGCATGGAGGTGAATTAGCTATTATCCCTATCCAAAGCGATGATAGTGACAATGAGGCCCGCCTTCTTGAAAATCTCTTAATCCATAAGGAAGGGAAAATTGAGGCATTAGAGCAAGATCTTCAAAGGGCAAGGAATTTCAATCACTTCTTGGAGATTGAAAACAAACAAATGAATGTGCACACAGCTGTTCATGAGGCACGGGCGATTAAGTATAAGAAAGAGGCAGTCAAGGCGCAAGCAAGAATTGAAGAGCTCATTGGTGAGTTTGATGATGAAGAGGAGGAAGACCAGCCTAGGCGGAAGAGGCCTAGGACCATCGGGCTTAAAAGAGCCTTGGATAAGCAGAGAGCAGAAGAGCAAGCCCAGCTCCAAGCCTTTCCTCTCACTGCACTCCTTGAGCAGGAAATTGAGGAAAGCAAAGAGGCTTGGCTTGAAAGAGCTAACAAGCATTTGGAAATGAAGCTTGAGAGGGCGAATAGATATTTAGAGCTGCAGAGGAAGAGGACACATCACTTCCAAAAGTTGAATCAGTTTGCCCGGCGCAAACTAAAGGCAGCACAAGAGAAATTGAAGAAGGTAAAAGGGAAGCGCCTAGCACGGAAAGAAGGGAAAAGCATATCAGCCCTTGATATTTTGGCCTCAGCTTCGGAGCATGTTGCTATGGACCCTTGAGGGTCATGCATGCCAAATTAGGGCCTTTTTGGACAACTTTTTGTTTTTTGGCATTTTTTGGGTTTTTGGTCGAAAACTCATAAATTCGCCATTTTAGTTTGATGAGTTGTCAAGGGAGGAGGAGGATACCGATGGATGCCATAATTCCATGAGCAGGTCTCCAGCGATTTTCAGGGCATTTGGAGATCATTCGCCCCCTCAAATTGGCGAAAAACACCCTCTTTTTGCACATTCTGCCCGCCATATCAGCAGTCTGCTATTTTCTGGGTTTTTGCACACAGGTACAGTTTTGGATGACTTCCAGGCCTCGGATTGAGATTTTTTCAGTTGCGCCGGAAAATAGACACAGAGATCTTTCCATCAAGCCCTCATCTGCCCCATTTCGACATCGGGAAGGCTGCCAATTGCATCCAGCAAGTCAGGGGACCTTTTTCAGGCATAAATATGAAGTATTTTTGTAATTTTTGAACCTCAAAAGTCTGCTTTTCCCAAATTTGCGTTAAGCTATTTTTATCCTTGGGAAATGATGTAAAGTCAATATAATTTCCGTTTTTAGCAGTTTTTTAGATATTTTATGGGATATTTTGTGCCTTGGGCTTTGCAAAGCCTCAAGGACAAGTTTAGATATTTTGACTTGGCCAATGGGATAGCTAGTTTCTCCATGAGGTTTTCCTCCCTCAAGCCTATTTATTCCATGGGTTTCATTGTAAATCGGAGGCTGAACTTGAGAGAAGAATTAATACATTGGTCATATGAGCTTTGAAGAATACACTTGTGTTATGATTTTTGGACTGCCTCTTGGATGCTTTTGAGGAATGATGAAGGATTGTTGATGGATTCCATGACATGGTAGAATGGTATAGTGTTTCTTGATATGTTTTTGTCTTCTAGTTTTCATTCATAATACATGTTTCTTGCTGCTATAGATCAGTAGAGATTGATTTTGAGATATGCCCATGGAGGCACCTCAAGATCACTGAATCTTCATAGCTTGATGTTTTCTTCTTCCTTAGTTATGCTAAAGAATTCTTAGCTGCTCTTTAGTAACTTAAGGTATTGTTGCTAGTTTTATTCATAAGTTCTATGAATGTTAAGTAGGATGTATGGTGTGCCATGCCTACCTATTAGCTGCTCATAGTTCTGTCCATGAAACTATCTCTTGAACTGATTAGTTTATCATTTTGTTGAACCAAGGAGGCCTAGTCCCGATCTAGCCCTTTGCCTAAAACTATGAAAACTTGTTTGTCCAAGTGCCCAATGACTTAGAGACTGTGTTTAGGCGTTCCGGCGTAGTTTATGAGTTGTTAGTTTGTCTTATATGTTTTCCCCAAAGTCTGATAGCCATTTCCCGAAGTTAGAGGGTCTTATACCTCTATGTATGGCTGGAATGTTTGATTTCAATGTTTTAATTAGCTCATAGTTGCATTTAGCATGATTAATGGCTTGCTATAACATGTTTATGTCTGCTATAAACTAGTTACACTTGAAATCCCTTGTCTTTCACAAACTTGTTGTCCATTTAATCCATTTTGCCCAAAGATCCCTTCTACCGTGAATCAAATCGGCCCTACAGCAGCCTTACATCATCTTCTCATAGCTTCCTTGACCTGTTTGACCCCATAGCCCAATTTATCTACATCTTGTTACCCAGTTTAGGTCTTTGATCAGTTTTATCCCTCACGAACTTAAAAAACCCCAAAAAATCAAAAACTCACTTCATAACTAGCCTAATATCAGAACACCATAAGCAAACACACCGACATCTTTTACACATATAGAGAGAGCCCTCTCTGAGTCCTGGAAGGCTAGGTCCTTGGGCTCCAAAGCTTGGTTTGATGTTACATCGTCATTTGGCTAGCCAATCGGCCAAATCACGGGACCCTAACAACTGGAGGGATAATGGCCAAGTGGGATGGCTCCAAGATGGTTAAGGCTAGGAGAAACCAATCCAAGAGGGTAGAGAGGCTCATGGATAGCAGCTTCAGGTGAAGGGCCTGGAGGAGGGGGTCCATAAGGTTGAATCGAAGGGCTACGAACAGGTTGCGGAGGGTAGGGCTGCTTACTAGCCAAAGTAGGTTGTTTGAGGGAAGCCTGAGACGATTGCATCATGCAAACATTTGATGAGTTGGGATCAGAGACAAGAGGAGGAAGACAAGGGAATGAACCAAGAAAAGAGGAGTCTTTGTAGACTCCGGGTAAGACATTGGTCAAGGGGTCGATGGTTTGCTTATTGGCCATCGAAGATATGATGGACTCAGGGGAGGTCTAAGACTTCAGTTCGTAATATGTCAACTTGTCAATGGTGACTATATTTCCATTATGGGGAAAGGAAATCTTGGGGTGAACCACAGATGGTACAACAGACATCGAATAGGTGTAGCTACGACTCAATATAATTTTGTAATCTAAGGGGGCATCAATGAATTCTACATCAACGCAAACAGTCTTGCCCGCAAGAGTAATAGGAAAATTGCGGAACATGCCAATGGGCTTGGAGGAGTGGTCTTCCCACGCTCAGAGGGTGATAGTGGAAGGTTCCAACTCAGGTGATCCAAGTTGCTTCCAAATCGAAGTGGAAATCACACAGGTGGATTCCCCCTCATCAATGATACAATGGGAAACGTTGGTGTTCCGGATCTTGATGGGGATTTGGAAGGCGACGGAAGTAGGAAGGGGAGGATGTTCTGACGGGTCAACATCAAAGACAATCAAATTATCATCTGAAGGATCTACAACGCCCATGGAAGATTGTAGAGTGTTTCATTGTGAAGGGCACGACTAGAGGAGTTCCAGCGTTGAGATGGCAGCAAGAGATTGTGCAAAATCATCTACTATACTATACGAATGAGAAGCTTTTCAAGAAGCAGCATTTCGGTGTAATGGTCTCTTAGGGATATTGGTATGAACCTATTCCTTAAGCTAAGGGATCTGCAAAGGACCATTGGTTCTCGAAAGAGGCTCTGTAGAACCTGAAGAAGGGGTCTCGGGGACATACGTAGTGGGAGGCTTGTTGTGCTGACGAGGCTGAGTCTGAAGGTTCAGGTCAATGGTAATGGGTTGGTCAGATTTCATCATGAGAATCTGGTAATCAGAGGTACCAGATGGAGGAGGTTGAGTGGCCACCTAACCTTAAGGTGGTTGGGTAGCCACGAATCCTTGCTTAGGGAAAGGATTAGTAAACACAACTGACTCACTAGGCACAATACTTGGAGGAATAGAAGGGGAGGCTTGTTTTCCTCGCGATGGTGCTTTAGTCTCCCACATCTACCACATCTGTGGTAAAAGAGGAAAATCATGGGTGTAATGACCATAGACAACCAACATGAATAAGGCTTATTCATGCAAACAGGCCTGTCCCACTTGGGTTGAGTGCCCTGTTGTTGGTTAGCAGTGTTAGGTGCATTACCTTGGGGATTAGGTCCAGGATTACTGGGGGAAAATTCATTTTGAGTTCCTTTCCTCTTCTTTTTGGAAGTAGGAGGATTAGTCGCGCCCTGTTGTGCATACACCTGCCCCTGAGGGGGAAATGGCTGTTGTTGTGGGGGTTGAGAAGGCAAGGGAGGTGGGGGTGCTAATGCTTGAGGAGCTAGAGCACCAGGCTGCGGATACAGATAATAAGGAGGTTGGTTAATGTTGTGGTAAACAGGTTGGGAAAAATGAGGAAGCATGTCATATCCAAGATACATGCTACCAGGAGGGGGAAAAGTGCTGGAGGTGCTAGCCCCTTGTTGTGGGAAACCATTGCCCATGGGAGGCTGAGCGTATAGATGAGAAAGATCTCCAACGATACCGTCGGAAACATGGGATGCCCCAATTGCGTTGGCACCACTAGGTCTAGGGAGATTAGGTAAGACGGTATAAACATAACCCGATTGAGTATGGATTAGGTCATATTTTAACGCAATATGGAGAGCGGCTTCTTCAGTTTGAGGGAAATGTGATGCGACATATTTACTGATAGCAAGCAAAAGGGATCTAATGAACTAGTCCATGTATACATGGTCTTCTAAGGTAAGGGCTCCACATAGGCTCTTTCTTCTCCACCATTCCTTGACATGATCGGATAGGTGGCTCGTAGACTATTGAAGGAAAGAAGTAAAAAGTTTAGTACCAGTGTCATAACGAAGGGGAAGCTGGAAATAAGACAAAAAATCTTAGGCAACAACCACAAAGGTGGTATGAGACGATGAGGCCTGATCAACATACCACTTAGAAGCTTCGCTAGTAAGCGTATGTTGGAACAGCCAAAGATAGACAGAGTCATCGGTAATGGAGTTAGACGAACACCACATGTGGAGAGATCGAACATGGTTTGTAGGATATTTTCTAGTAAGACCTTCAAACTTGGGGATGTCGGAAGGGAGATTGGTTGGCATAGCAGGCCAACCAGCGTCATGGCGTATAGGGTCATTGATCAACTGGTTAAAATCGGAAATACTGAGGCCTGCCATATAGTGGAGCAGCCGGGATAGTTCTTGTTGCGGTCCCACTAGTATTATTCCCAACATTAGGGTTGGGGCTACCACCAGCGCTAGGTCCTGAACCAGACATGGTGAAGGTGACAAGGGGAGAACCGAGGATAGAACCAGAAGGGGAACCCAATGAACCAGAAGAGGAGTTGGAATGTGGACTCGGTGGAGGACTAACTCGAATGCTACGCGGAGGAGTAAGTCTTCCTAACGGAAACTAAGGATGAAGGCGAAGAAGTCTCCGAGATAAATGCCTTGGGGGCGCAATGATGAAAGCACAAACATGGCACAAAGGGAAGAGAGACCAACAAGGGCAAGGAGGTGCAGGAGAAACTAATTACAATGTCAAAACAAGGGTAAAAAGGTGCAGGATCAATTGATTACAATGTTATAGTCTTTGTCTAGCAGTGTTAACCAGGCTCTTCTTCACTTACGGTGTGTGTGTTAAGTCTGTAAATTTTATTTTTTAAACCCAGACGTTTGTAGAGAAAAAGGAAAAGTGTGTTGTATAACTATAAATAAACCTGCAGATAACAGTATATGAAACTGAAATAACAAAAATAAACAGCTAATTATGCATTAATCTAAACCCAAGGAGGTGGTCCTCTCAACAAGTAGTTGTGGGTGGGAAAAAATCTAGTCAAAAAACACCAAAATAACTAATATATGTAAAGTCTAGAGGGACAATGATCTAAAGGTCAGATCTACTAGAAATAGGTGCAGAAAAACAACAAAATATCTAAGGAAAATTTGTTGTAAATGAGGTGGCAAAAGGCTACAACCTAGAGGGAAACAGAGGGGACCCTAGAGGAAGACCCAAACAAAAATAAAAGGAGGTGTTTTGGATGGATAAATAACCAATCTGGAGTGGATCTAAAGGTAAGGGATCAGATCTGAAAAATGGTTGAACACATTGAAATTTCAGATGGCTTGCAGCAGCTAAATCTCTTCCAAGAAAGGTGGAGGGTATTGAAGCCCTAGGGGGCTAGGTTTCCACTTTGATGAGTAAAATAGAGCAAGTACAGGTCCAAAATGGGTGGATATAGATGTCAGACAACCCTGAACAGAGGCCCAAACAAACCCAGAAAAATATCAGAAAAATTCCCGCAAAACGTTCAGGTCGTAGTTTCTAACCTGTTTTCTGCAGAGGTTGCAGATTTTGGCCTGTGTTCTGTGCCCTGAAGCTCCAAGCCATAGGTTTTGGCCCAAAAAGTGTGACCTACACTTCCAACACTCTTGAGAGCAAGTTCCAGAAAAAAATTTCGTCTCGGTTGTGGCTGATGCCTGTCACCTGTGCAATAGGTCTGAAAACACACGGAAGTTAGAATTTTTAATGTTTTAGGGTTTTATAGGTTAGAAACAACATCAAGAAAAGAAAAACAAGAATTTTAAGAGAAATCCTAGGGTTTGAAGCAGCTGGATATGCAGGGATCTGAAAAACGATAGAGGTCGTAATCGTAAACCCTTGTGGAGTCGCCAATTGTTAGTATGAATCTTAATCGCAAGTGTACGAAAAAGGCTCACTTTAGCTATCCATAACAAACTACCCTAACATTAAATATGGCTTCCAATTTCTTTAGATCTACAGCTAGTTGACCAAGGTAAATGCTACAAAATCTAGATCTATGCAGTAAAAGAAATTAAGCAGTAAATAAAAGCAAGAGTTGCTCCATGCATCCAATAGACAAGACAATAATATTTTTAAAGAATTTTTGTATTTTTTGACACCTGGGAAGGGAACATAGAAAGATGTTACCAGTCCCCCTCAATGGGATGGGTTCTTGTAAGTCCTTAGCACTTCAGATCTAAGATCTCTCTCTCTCTTGATGATGTGGAAATCCTAAACAAAAATGGAACTCAAAGGGAGCTCATAAGAAAAATGGTAGCAAAATATGACAATGATGGTGGATCAAAGTCAGACCAAAAGTATAGATCTAGAGTGATCTTTAGGCAACAAAAGGTAGTGAATGAATGGAAAAACCCTTCTATTTATAAAAAAATATTGATTTAGTCTAGATATTGGTGCATAATTAAAATATTATTAACCAAATCAAGATCCAACTTTTATGGAATATTTTATTATATTTGTTGGAGGGAAAAAGAATTTGACTTTGGTCAAATGCCTTTATTTGTAAATAATAAATAAATAAATGATTTATTTTTTATTTGAAGGATGTGGTTGAGTAATAATTAATTAAATAATAATTTATTTAGTTATTTATAAATGATTTAGTCCAATTTAACAAGAAATATTATTTAAATAAGGTTTAAATAAGTATTCCTACAAAATAAAAAGATAAGTAATGATTTATCTAATGAATTTTCTTGTTTTGGGTTAAATATTACCAAGAATATTAATTAAACTGTTGTTTAACTAATTATTCCTTGAGGAAAATCAAACAAATATGAATTTATTTAATATTTCCTCATGGGGTTTCATGTTTAGACCATAAACAACTTAATAAATGTGGTTTACTAAGCTATTTTTCATAGTGAAAGCAATTTTACTTAGGGTAAAATTGGTCTTACATGGTGTACTTTGGTCCATCTAATAGTAACAGGTTAGATGACCAAAAATTGGTGTAACAATCATAATGGTGGGAAACATGGTAAATTGTAGAATGGAGCCTAGTTAGGCCTAGAAATCCCTTGACCAGTAATGGAGGGATACATGGTAAATCCTAGAGGTGTATGCTCTCGCTAGGCCTAGGAATCCCTTGACTAGTTATGGTGGGATACATGGTAAATACAAGAGAGTGGAGATAGAAAAATTCCTCACAGTTTAACTAGAGAGATATGGAGGCATCCATGCTTGTTTAAGGCCTAGTGATCCCTTGACCGATATATGGCAAGATTGGGGTAAATCTGGTATTGTATGTTTATTATTTGGACCTAGGAATCCCTTGGTGAGATTGGACTAAATATTTAGGAATCCTTGATTGGTTATGTTGTGAGTCCCACATTCATGCTTGGAATATGGGACAAGGGCGATTCAATGAAAGAAATATTTGGTTCAGCCAATATATGGAAAATATTTCACTTCACCATAGCACTGCATAGCCCAAATGAACATCACCATACCTCCCCATTTACATACTCCCTCTCTTAACCACGTTTACTCTACCAAACACCTCAAGACATTGATAAAGTGAAAGCGTTTATTCTCCTCTCTAGCACAAAAACACTCATGTGGGACATCACAAAATAACGATTAATCTTTACCACATGGAACATTGATGTAGAGGGGTATGTTGATAGATTATGTAGAGTACAAAGGTATGAAAGAAGCTTTCTTCTATACCTTCGCACCATGCGCATAAAAACATTGATGTCAAACATCACACAATAATGATTAATCTTGACCACATGGCATATTTATGTATAGGGGTACATTGATGCATTCTGCAAAGTGCAGAAGGTGTAGAAGAATATTTTTTCTACACCTTCACTCTATGAAAAATGTATCAACGTTATCATCTATTCCTCATTTTGGAATCAAAATTTTATGAATTTTTGTAAATGTATAATAAAGAAAAAATAAACTAAAATCACATTATCTTCATAAAATTTCCTACCAGAATAATTGAATTTGAAATTCTAGACCCAAAATTTCAATTTACTAGATCATATTGTACTTACATATACCCTTCTAGGGGTGAACTCCGTGAACATAAAACTAGCGACATACTAAAAAATAAATCAACTTAATTTCAATTCTTATTTTGAAATCTAATGACTACAATGACTTAATTTCAAATATGATGACCTAGATTCAAAGATGACATTTACGAAAAAATATGCGAATTAGTTTGAAAAAAGGGCATATTAAAAAAGCTAAAAGGGTTCATATAGACATGTTATTCCATGATAATTTGTTTTAGTTTAGTAGTGGACAAAATAATAGAAAAGGGTGCTAGCTGTAAAATGTGAATTCGCTATATAATGTGATGATCACGCGTTATCGACATTATCATTACAACATGTATATTTGAGTAAATAATTCATATTTTAATTATAATTCTCATACACTGAAACAACACAACATACACAAGCCTTCACATGCAATTGGCATTTCCATCAACGTGATTGGCCACTATGGACTGCATGGAGTCTCACTGGTCATCTTTTCCAATGGGCATATAATTTTTCATTTTATCTCTAATTAACAAAGAGCATATGAAAAAGCTTTCATTTGTCATAGTGTGAACGAAACTTTCACTGTGTGGTGTGGAGGAATCTTTCATTATTCTTCCTCCACAATTCTACACCTACACACCTTCACATTTTCACCTTTAGATACAAAACGTCCACCATTAAAATTGGCTTAGCACGATGCACTCTTGAGCTTTTTATATATTGCTACTTTTTTGACGTAAAATCTTAATCTTAACTTAAAGCACAAGCTCTATAATTTTATATATAGTATCTACTCTATGAGCTCTTAGGTTCAAAATTAGTGTGGAGGTGCAGGATGTTAGGTCCCTATAATACTAGTGTAGCCCCATTATTGTTATCGTTTGTATATCCACCTTATTGTTATTTTTGTGCCCATGTAGCCCCTATATTTTTATTGTTGTGTCCCATAGAATCCCATCAAAATTACGATACCAAATGCAACAAATATCTCTTTCGCAAAGAGTAACCAAAATTGAACTGGATGCTAAGATGGATGGTTTGAAGAATGGTTTAAAATTAGACGTGGAATCAATGATGAATGTCAATATGGGAGGTTTGAAGGATGGTTTAAAAACAAAAATGTAAAGGGACCTAGAAGTTTTGGCAAAGTTTCTATAGGTAATTCTTCCTAGTGGTGACAAGGTACTCCATGAAAATCATGATGAGGACAAAAGGAATGTGAATTATGAATTTAGAGACTCCAATAGTGGGTTCAAGACTGACCAAATTCGTAGGATAGTTATGAGTAAGTTTGATGAAAATTATTCAGTAATATACATACTACATATGGAGGAATTATTTGATCTACATGATGTGTCCCACACACAAAAGGTATGTATTGCACCTTTATATTTAGAACAAAATCAGGTTGTGTGGTATCGATGGCTTAATTCTAGTAAATCAATTTTCACTTGGACATTTTTTACGGAAGAATTGGTAACACATTGTGAGGATACAAAGATTAATACCTTCTTTAGCCAATTTATCAATCTCAAACAAAAGGGTTTAATGGAAGAGCACATTAACTTGGACTTACAAAAATATAATATCAAGGTAAAATATAATATCCTAAAGGAGCATAGGATTGATATATTCATAGGTACTTTAAAGGATAACATTTAACATGAGGTTCACCTTTAGGGACCTAATTCGTTGGAGAAGGCATTCAAGGTTGAAGTTGCAAGGAAAATCATGGAAACAAGGAAGTCTACCACTCACAACTATAAAGATGGAAGTGTCGTTGTGTAATATTCCAAAATTTGCAAGCAAGCAAATTGAAATATTAGATTTTGATGCTTTCACCTAGGAGAGGAATAAATGGGAAAGGAGACCCATGAATAATAAAATATGAATAAATTCCACCTTAGTAAGGAAGGAGATCACCTAGGGAGCTGGTTTTACACTTACAAGTGTGAAAAAGGACAAATTAGATGGAGACATAGTCAAGTTTGACTAAGTCAACATCCATTCTTGAGGAGGAAGAAATCACTCAAGTAAACTAGCTCAATGTGGACAAGGATCAGCCTAGACACACATATGAGAACCGGATTGAAGATCCCTTGGTGTGAACAGAGGCATTACAGGTGGATTAGTTCCAATTGACCGAGTCAATAGCGTTGCTACAAAGAGGAGGAAGGCTAGCTAGGGCATCGTAGTTTTGAAAGAGGAAGCTTCATGAATAAGTCACCTCAACATTGTGTGGGGTCCGGGGTGAGGAGGCTCACCAAAGATAAAAGGAAGGAATATAATCAAAGGGATTCATTCATGTATTTAACTATTTTGGTCTTGAGACCATTTTCATGCTTCAGCTGTTTAGCCGGAGTTGGCTTAGTGCAAATAATTCTCGTGTGGAAATTCCATCCTCTCTTTGGATCAACTTGCTTAAGGGATCAAGAGGGAAGGATTTGAGCTTCATTTCAGCATTTGTCTTGGGACCACTCATCCAAATTCAGCCACAACAGAGTTTCCTTCAGAAAACTGTGTCTTTCATGCAGGGGCAACAGCAGTAGGGTTGCACCCTTTGAATTTATGCTAGACTTTGAGGAGGAGGTGCTTATTTCCCTCCTGGAGTGCTAATAAGAGGCCTATGACCATTTATTTGTATTATTATGTTATATCATGTCATATTCAGCCATGTATAATACAGAGATGTAGTAACTGCGTTATTTTCTGCAGTACTGTTTGTTATTCATGCATTTTGCCGGAAACCTTTTCCGGGTGTCTTGTTTCTGATGTATAAGAGGTTAAACCTCCATTTCTTTGTTGTATAATCAATATAAACTCTATATCAGACTTATGTATTAATTTTCTGTAGAAACCCTCATTATAATAGCGTATTCCTTGCTTCAGTAGTTGTTGCATGAGCTAGGCTATGGGGTTTTGGCTTATTTTAGCTGCATAGAATTGGGAGATCTCTTTGTATGAGCTAGAGTGATTTGTTTCACCTAAAATTCTGCATGTGAGTTTAACATAATGTATTCTAAGGGATCCAAGTCCCATTTCTCACTTGAATATCGTTATTTCCTGAAGACAATTGTTTTATGCTCTATATTGCTGCATTTCCCCACAGGGAAGGAGAATATAGATGATATTATTGTTGAGGTTCTCTCATCTACTGGTATGATTTTATTAGACATCTAATGAGCTTCTCTCCATTTCCATACTCATGGTTTTTTGAAGCTCCACATTGGTAATAACTCAGATTATTCCCAATAGTGTAGTTGTTCCCCTTTTGGGATATTACAGTGGTATCAAAGTTGCCATCTTGGCTTAGCCTGTGGATTTCAGATCCAATTAGAAGATAAGAAGAATATGAGAACAAATTATGGAGAGTATGAGCTTACTCTCATCCATTTTCATATCCAAGAAGAAATAAGAAGAGAAATGCATTGAAGCTCCACGAGGGTTTCAAGGAGGAGAGAGTTGCAGTGAGATCTCTAGAAGGTTTCAAGAAGTAGATGAAGATGCATGCACTTCCTATTCTCATAGAGGAAGTGGAGAGAAAGGAGACCACTTAGAGCATGAAATTCTGAGTGGGTATTTTGCAGAATACAAGTTCCAACCTAGGGCTTCCAAAGAGACCCTAGATTTTCCTCAGTTTATTCAACTGAGAGAAGAGAGAAGACCCTGCAGTAAGGGAGAGATTAAAGGCAATAGATTCATATTTTCTAGATTTCATGGGTCAACTACAGCAAGAGCTTGGGCAAGGAAGCTTGAGGTATTCTTCCTACTTCATCCAGTGGTAGAGAGGGAGGCAACAGAAGTTGTAGTGCTGCACCTAGAGGGTGAAGCCAATGCTTGGTGGTGCAGTCACTTAAGCCACACAAGAGTGACTTATTTTTCTAAATTCACTCAAGAGCTATTCAGAACCTTTGATGAAGAAATATTAGAGGAGAGTAGGCCCACACCACCATGGGAGGAGGCAAGTACCAGTGCTGTCATAGCCTGGAGAGAGCAGCCTTCTACACCAGCAGTTGGAGCAGCCATGACATGGAAGGAAGGAGCCCTTGCAGCACTACAAGAGGTTCCCACATCTCATCAAGGTATGGGAATATTTCCACTTTTACTTGTTGCAGCAAATATTTCTAAATATTGTGGAAATATATCTTCATATTTCCCAGGATCAAATATTACTGTCGAGATACAGCAGCAGGATTGCACTGCGTTGTGCAAGCTTGAAGGGTTTAGGGAAGATTTGAACCATCAACCTCATGTATCACTGATGAGTTACACACAACCCTTGATTTTGGAGTGTGATATTTTGGAGGATGACATAAAATTTGAGAGGGAGTATGAGGTAGCAACTATGTCATTGGAGAGACTATCAACACTGTCAAACACTAGCAGTGAAGAGGCTTTACCTTTTTCACCTTTGGATCTTGATGGATTCAAGATGGCTATGGACATGAGATCTTCTCTAAGGGATCTCCAAGGAGTTTCATTTCAGCATCCCATGGAATGCAAGGAGAAGAATCTGATATGGGAGGCTGGTAATCTTCTTTGGAAGAGTACCAAGATGGAGAATGGTAAAAGGCATTCATCGGTGGAAAAGTGGATGTGGATAGAGAGCAAGAAGCTGGAGAGCTACTTTAAAATCTATGACACAGGGCAGCAAGAGGAAAAACTGCGTTGGCTACTCTTAAGAGAGTTTGGCCATCATGAAACATATCCTTTTTCCAAGGGTATGTGGGAGGAGAGTACTTGGCAGGGTACTTGCATCATATGGCAAGGAGTGTGGAATCATTATGATGATGTGATATTTTCACCACATGGGTTGTATGATGGAGGAATGTCGGGGTAGCAAAGACCTTTGTTCCTTTAGAGGGGTGAGAGAGAGCAAGGACAGAGTTGCTCTCACACTTTCCATGATGTTGCAATGGGAAGAGATGGAAACATTATGAGAGGGGTATTTGACATTGAACATGTTAGAGATTGGATTTATGAGTTGGCAGGAGCCTATTTGCATAGGCCAGCAGCGTTGTCACTTTAGAGCATGAGCTTGTTGATGAGGTGTTCCCAAGATCACTTCATATTTGATGCACTTGGTGGGCATAGAGGAGGTGAAATTGAGAGAGTGGTGGATGGACTCACTGGTTACTATGGTATGTTCTCCATGACTTGGATATCCAAGCATAAGAAGGAAGATCTTCATGGAGCATGTGGCTCATGCCTCTTCAGATGGGTATGCCATACCACTATGGAGGATTCATCTATGGATCTTGTCACCATCTTGCTTCCATCACATGGTAATAACTCTGTTGTTGCACTTATTGATTGCTCAACACTATATTTGTATACTCTTGCCATGTCCTTGCAGTGCATTGCTCTACAAAGAGGTAATGTTCTCTTTAGGCTCCATGGACCTATTGAGGTTCCCATGTTTTGGCAAGTTTGGCAATACCAAAAGATGAGACAACATCAGAACCACTTTCAGACCTTAGGATCTAGACCTCCTGGGTCCAGAGAGGGATCTCTCTATATAGGAAAAGGTTTTATGTCTTTGAAGCTCTGTGTTAAGATATTAGGCTATTTATAGGCACGGGTTTGTTTGTTTGATTTTTGTTTGGTTGTTGGGAAACAGGAAAGAAGGGTTGAATATGAGACAAGGTTGCATAAAGGATTCTAGACAAAGGAAGAATGATTTCAAGGAACACTCAAGACCATTGGGCAATGGAGTCAGGAAAGGATTTACTTGCTATTCAATATGCAGGCTTTCAGTTGGGCTAGTCATCTAAAGCATTGGATCTTAAAGATGATAGTGTGGCATGAAATGGAAAGAAAGAAGGTGAAAGGCAAGGAAACCTCCGAGGTGACCCCTCAGGAATCAGATCCAGGGACAGGACATGTCGTTGGACAACCTGTGATCCAAAACGTAAAGGCTAACTCTTCAGACAAGGAGACAATAGAGATTTAAACTCAAAGGTGAAGGCCTGAGATCAGAGAGAGACTTTGAACTCCCAATGCTTCGGCATCCAGCTTAAGGGAACTTAGAAAGGTTCAATTAATTGAAAGGACCATAGTGAGACAAAGACAGAGTCCTAAACTCCCAGTATCCCAATTCATTCAATTAAAGCCTAACAAGGACATCTAAGAACAGATTCATTAATTCAAACATCAACTAGCAGTAAATATTAGCCACTACACTGGTTGAATTAATTTGAATCAGTGCTTAGATAACACATATAGCAGAAAACATTAAAGGTAGGGAGAGCAGAAGCTTAGGGTATCATGCGAGGTTATATCCTAAGCCAGATTTCTGATGCCTACCAGAGAAATGAAATGTGATAAATTACAAAGGAAAACAGAGACAAAGTAAGAAAAACATCACCGCTACTTTAAATCAGGATCCAAAGAAATGTGCTTGTCATATTAAAGAGCAACACCAGTCATGTACAACATTGCCAACAACTTGATATTCAGTCTGAAAACATCTTCCTCAGCCTATCTTAAAACTTTACACAAAGACTATGTCTCAAGAGAAACAACTTACATTTCACAGATATCCGATCAACAACCTTACCATGAGTTTCTTCATGAGTTTTATAGCTGAAAGAGAGGCAGAGGGGGTAGATGAAACAATAAATGAACATTAAAAACATAGTAGAAGAAGTGGGTCAAAACCCATTCTATTTTAATATCTGAGCATTAATCTTCAGTACTCTTTGGATGAAAGAGTGGTCTTCGACAGGTATCGAAGTATGTTCTTGATGTGAATTTGCGGCAGTACTCTACAGTACTCTAGTGAATAAAGAAAGGGGCAGATAAATTACTTTGAGGTCTGCCATACTAAATAACAAATTTTCTGGTAACGTCAGGACTGCTGTCATGGTGGAAACCTTCTCATGGACACAACATAGAGTAAAAATAGTATGGGTGCTGTGTCCCTTTTCGGAAGGAGACTTATGCTGATGTGAAACCTTGAAGATATTTTTTTCTGTGCATTAGGCCTTATTATGCATTCCGTGTGATCCATGAGGTCTTCAATCTGGTATTTTGCCTTTAAAACACTGAATTAAGGCTTAACATCTTCCAATAATGTGCATTAGAACTCCTTAACTCCATACTGATACTCTTTGTCATTTCATGACTGTTTCTATCAGTGAAATATGAGCTTTGGTGGCGCCGGAGAAGTTTTGCAGAGCTGAACTCTGTCTTTTAATGAAAATTATGCTCTAAGCACCTTCTCAGGCTCTTCTCTGTGATATCAGGCTCCAAACCTAGCTTTCTTTGTGCACTGTTTCACTATAACAGTGACTATGAACAATGGTGGCGTTCACCGCATGTACCCTGCAAAACACACAAATTTGTTAAGAAATCCTTGCATGGGAAGGATAGCTATGGAGGGCTGTGAGAATGGTAACGCAGCATGGATGAGAGTGATGGATGCAAAGGATACTATGGAAACATGCAGTGAAATAGCGGGAAATGCATGTGGAAGTCGGTGAAATGGAAAACTTTAATGTAAAACATTAAAATCTTAATTCTTGGCAGGATGGCACGATGTTTAATGTAAAACCCAAGGTTAGGGCTTTTGAGCGAAAAACATAGAAAATGCATGGAAAACATATGAAATGGGTCGAGGCGGTGGGCGATTCGATCAGGACCGTCGGATCTCAGGAGGAGATTGACGGCTACGATCTAATCGACGGGAAGAGATGGGAGGGTCTCACTCCGATGAGAAATGGGGAAATTGGCCTATGACCGTTGGATCTTATGTGAGATCGTCTGCGGAGATCGTGTCGGGGGATCGCAGATTTGGGGGAACGGAAGGTGGCTCCATCTGAGAATTGCGATTGTGATCGGAGCGAGGAAGCGAGGGCCATCGGATCAGAATGAGAATCCACGGTGGAGATTATCATCAGCGGTTCACAAAGGCTGTTGCGGGGCGCGCGAGAGATTTTGCATGGGCCGTCAGATCTTAATAAGATCGACGGTGGAGATCATTCCCGAGACTCATAGAACAAACTCATCGCATCGGAGTTTTTCTTTGTTTAACACAGGAATGTGCTTACGTACGTCTCTCCGATTCCGATAAGCACCTTACGGGCTAGCGATTGGTCTTAGCACTGGGGTCATGTGGGGAAGTGGTTTTTGGGGCTGGGCCGAAGGGGGCTAGCCTGTTTAAAGAAGAAAATGGGTTTTTTAGCCTTAGAGACAGTGTTTTAAGGCTGAAGGGAGGTTTTCGATAGAGGTAAAAAAAGGATTTAAAATCAAATGAAGGATTTTCACTTGGTTCTAAGGATGAAATGGATGGTTTAGGGGATTTTGGAGGGATTTTGGGAAACAAAGGGGAAATTTTAAGAGTGGGAAAAAGATTAATAATGGGGAAATTTGCATAGGTACAAGGGCAAATGGGGGACTTTCTTAGCACAATTTTCCACAGGTAGTGAGGCTTAGAGAGTGGGAACAGCAGTGAGGATATTTTTAAAGACAATGAACACACAAGGGCTTCAAGGATGATGTGTTTTTGAAGGAGATGAATTCCTTGAAGGCTCAAGAACATTTTAGCCACCTGTTTGCTTGACAAAAAATTCATAGGTGGCTAACAGGACCAATTTTGGCTAGCTATTATGATGCAGAAAACCATCTATTGTATGATTTGGGGCAAGTGTTTTGTCACTTCTTGTATGCTCAGTTGATACACTAAGCCATTTACTACTTGCTGGTAGATGTGGTGACTTACACAACTATCCATCTATCAAGAAACAACTTGCCATGCTATTATCTGAAGCTGTAGTGGGGAAGACTGTGCTATGACCACTTAGGAGACTGTTGGTGCCTTCCAGCCTCACATATAACCTTCAATATTTATCTCATTATGATCCTGATCATGATCCTACCTGCTGATATTATTCTTACCTATATGAGGAGCATGATTGGAGGAGGAACACATAGAGTGGATATGTTTTTGGGGGAGGAGCATCCCCGCACTTTCTGCATTGCATGCTCTAAGGGGAGCATGGGAGGAGACATGGTCTCTACAGTAACATATTTTTTTCTTAATGAGGAGGGTCATAAGATGGATGGGATGCCATATGGCAGTAATTTCTTGTCCATCATGAATGAGATGATTTGGGCCAGCTTTATGCACAACGCTGGGAGAGGGACATTTGGAGGTCTAGCTTCCTTATTTCCATTTGAGGGCAACATGATGGCAGCCCAAGATCAACAAATCCTTTACAATTTTCTTAAGTGTAGAGGAGAGCAGTGTGGGGTAGGCTACTATGTCTACCATGATTAGAATTTCAGCCCACCTACTTTTCCAGAGCTTCAACTGGAAGATGATTTGCATGAGTTACCATTTTGGAGGGTGGCTTATTTTGCTTGGTTGATAGCTTGGGGAGGAGAAACTCAAAGGGGGATGATGAATCCCAATTCATATAAGCTCTCATATTTCAAGAGGACCTTCAAATATCCCATTGTTTCTTCCATAGATGTTTCACTGTCACCTAATGTCAGTTATTTAGATATCTTAAACACTTGGGAGGAGCAACGTGGAGATGTATTGATGATGCAGCACCTTGATCCTTGGGAGGCTTCAACTTATGAGGGTGCTACAGGGGAGAGAGGATTATCTTTAGTCCTGTCCTTACAGTTTCTTGAGGACAAGCAACATTTGGGAGGGGAGGACTGTGATATTCCAAAATTTGCAAGCAAGCAAATTGGAATATTATATTTTGATGCTTTCACCTAGGAGAGGAATAAATGGGAAAGGAGGCCATGGATAATAAAATATGAATAAATTCCACCTTAGTAAGGAAGGATATCACCTTAGGAGCTGGTTTTACACTTCCAAGTGTGAACAAGGACAAATTAGATGGAGACATAGTCAAGTTTGACTAAGTCAACATCCATTCTTGAGGAGGAAGAAATCACTCAAGTAAACTAGCTCAATGTGAACAAGGATCAGCCTAGACACACATATGCGAACCGGATTGAAGATCCCTTGGTGTGAACAGAGGCATTGCAGGTGGATTATTTCCAGTTGACTAAGTCAACAGCGTTTCTACAAAGAGGAGGAAGGCTAGCTAGGGCAGCGCAGTTTTCAAAGAGGAAGCTTCATGAAGAAGTCACCTCAACATTGTGTGGGGTCTGGGGTGAGGAGGCTCACCAGAGATAAAAGGAAGGAATAGCATCAAAGGGATTCATTCATGTATTCATCTATTTGGGTCTTGAGACCACTTGCATGCTTCAATTGTTTAGTCGGAGTTGCTGCACTGCTTAGTGCAAAGAATTCTCGTGCGGGAATTCCATCCTCTCTTTGGATCAGCTTGCTTAAGAGATCGATAGGGAAGGATTTGAGCTTCATTTCAGCATTTTTCGTGGGGCCATTCATCCACATTCAGCCACAGCACAGTTTTCTTCAGAAAACTGTGTGTTTCATGTAGGGGCAACAGCAGCAGGGTTGCACCCTTTTATTTTATGCTAGTCTTTGAGGAGGAGGTGCTTATTTCCCTCCTGGAGTGCTAATAAGAGGCCTAGGGCCATTTATTTATATTATTCTATTATCTCATGTAATATTCAGCCATGTATAATACAGAGATGCAGTAATTGTGTTATTTTCTGCAGCACTATTTTTTATTCATGCATTTTGCTGGAAACCTTTGCCAGGTGTCTTGTTTCTACTGTATAAGAGGTTAAACCTCCATTTATTTGTTGTATGATAAATATAAACTCTATATTAGACTTATTTCTTCATTTTCTGTAGAAACCCTGATTAGAAGGATGGCTATGGAGGGCTGTGAGAATGGCAGCGCAGCATGGATGAGAGCGATGGATGCAAAGGATACTGTGGAAAAATGCAATGAAACAGCGGGAAATGTATGTGGAAGTCGGCGAAATGGAAAAATTTAATGTAAAACATTAAAATCTTAATGCTTGGCGGGATGGCACAATGTTTAATGTAAAACCCAAGCTTAGAGATTTTTAGTGAAAAACATAGAAAATGCGTGGAAAACATATGAAATGGGTCGAGGTGGTGGGCAATTCGATCAGGATCGTCGGATCTCAGGAGGAGATCGACGACTGCGATCTAATCGGCGGGAAGCGATGGGAGGGTCTAACTCTGATGAGCGACGGGGCGATTGGCCTATGACTGTTGCATCTTATGTGAGATCGTCAGCAGAGATCGCGTTGGGGGATCGCAGATCGGGGGGAATGGAAGGTGGCTCCATCTGAGAATTTCAATTGTGATCGGAGCGGAGAAGAAAGGGTTGTCGGATCAGAATGAGAATCCACGATGGAGATTATCATCGGCGGTTCACAAAGGCTGCTACAGGGCATGCGAGATATTTTGCGTGGGCCATCAGATCTTAATAAGATCGATGGTGGAGATCATTCCCGAGACTCATAGAACAAAGTCATCGCATCGGAGTTTTTCTTTGTTTAACACAGGAATGCGCTTCCGTTCATCTCTCCAATTGCGATAAGCGCCTTATGGGCTAGCACTTGGTATTAGCACTGGGGTCATGTGGGGAAGTGATTTTTGGGGCTGGGCTGAAGGGGGCTAACCTGTTTAAAGAGGAAAATGGGTTGTTTAGCCTTAGAGACAGCGTTTTAAGGCTGAAGGGAGGTTTTCGGTAGAGGTAAAGGAGGGATTTAAAATCAAATGAAGGATTTTCACTTGGTTCTAAGGATGAAATGGATGGTTTAGGGGATTTTGGAGGGATTTTGGGAAACAAAGGGGAAATTTTAAGAGTGGGGAAAAGATTAATAACAGGGAAATTTGCATAGGTACAAGGGCAAATGGGGGACTTTCTGAGCACAATTTTCCATAGGCAGTGAGGCTTAGCAAGTGGGAACAGTAGTGAGGATCTTTTTAAAGACAATGAACACACAGGGGCTTCAAGGATGATGTGTTTTCGGAGGAGATTCATTCCTTGAAGGCTCAAGAACATTTTAACCACCTGTTTGCTTGACAAAAGATTCATAGGTGGCTAACAGTGGCTCCACATGGGGATGGCTTCTTCTTGAAGGAGTCAAGAATTTAGAGAATAATCTTTGAAGTAGGCCAGATGTCTGATCCTTGGACCATGTTCTCTTCTTTGATTTTAGCTGTTGCAAACATGATGGATATTAATCAGCAGAAAACATTCCCCAAACAACCTACCTACCCATCCTATAGTCCTAACATTGTTTCTTCAAGGTGCATTTAAATTTGCAGACCTTCTTCATCTTTTTTTATTGGAAACAAAAAACACACTAATCTATTTATACCCTTATCACTCCATGAGGCCAGATTAAACTGTTGGCCTCACATGTTTCTCTACCTAATCTAATATCTGCTGGGATTAAACTTTCCAGCAGATTTCTTCTCTACATTCTACAACAGAAATTTAAAAACAGTCAAACTAGAATTAGACAGTCTACTATACTGTGTATCCAAGGCATAAAGGCAGTTGCACATGGACTGAAATTGCAAAAAACTAAAAGAAAAATCTTAAAGGCCTGAAATTTGAAACTTTGAAGCATCCTTCTTTTCTTAGTGACTCAATTTTTGAGCTTCTTAGAGTCACCTTCTTCTTCATTTCAGCTCTGGTTTTGGGCTTGTTAGAGTTGAGTCTTCTTTCTTCTTTGCTGGTTCAGATTTTGGGCATGTTAGAACCGGCTGTCTTCACTTCCTTTGGCTCATATTTTGATCGTGGTAGAGCCAATTTTTTCACTTTAGAGGTTCATGACTAGAGCATGTCTGAACCTTCCTTTATCTTTGTTTTTTTTTTTTTTTTGTACAACAATTTTTTTAATTTTATTTTTGAAACATTTTCTCTTTTTCTTGAGAAAATAATACAGCAATGGTATTTACAATGGGAATGAAAACTGGAAATTGGAAATCAGTAATAGTAGTGTTTAAGCATCCTACCATTGACAGGACCCCCAAACAGCTGTGTACCATCTAGCTCTTGTAGAAAAAAGGCATTTGGACCAATAGTGGCCTGGATGATGTAAGGACCCTGCCACAAACTGTCAAACTTTTCATGCTTTCCTTTGTATTCTCTCCTTGAGTCCCACTTCAGAACTTTATCTCCAATTTTGAAGTTAGAAGCCTTGGTTCTCTTTTCAAACAACTTTTCATATTTTCCTGAACTTTTAGAGCTCTGTTATAGACCTCTTCCCTTGTTTGTTGAAGATGAATCGTTTGATTTATCCTCCTTACCATACTGTCTTCTTCTGTCTGAATCTCTTGGACTAGTTTAATCACCGGTACCCCAAGGCTGGTAGGAAACACTGCCTCTGTTCCAAAGACAAGCTGATACAGTGACATGCAAATGGATTTCTTTGTTGTAAGCGTGTCAGCCCACAAAGCATGCACTAACTTTTTATGCCATGACTTTTGGTTCTCTTCAAGCAGTTTTTTGATGATGGTCACCAAGCTCTTGTTTGATGATTCAGCTAACCCATTTTCTTGTGGGTAATAAGTAGTTGAATGAGCGAGTGCTATTTGATACCTGTGAAAAAATTCAATCATTTTCTTGGATCCAAAAGCAGCAGCATTATCAGTGATTATTTTCCTTGGGCAGCCAAACCTAGAGAGGATGTGGTCTTCTAGGAACTTAATGATGACATAATCTGTGGCATTCCTAGAAGGTATGGCTTCTATCCACTTTGTGAAGTAGTCTGTGGCTGTAAGGATCCACTTGGGTTGAGCAAAAGAAGAAAGGTGTATTTCCCCAGTGAAATCTAGACCCCATTGCAAAAAGGGACCCTCAACGGAAATGGGTTGTAATGGTAACGGGAGGAGCTTACTTTTGCCTTCAAAAATATGGCATTTATGGCAGGCAATTATCATTTTATGGATGTCATTGAAAATCGTAGGCCAATAATAGCTGGCTCTGAGTATTTTGTTAGCAGTGGCTTTCCAGTTCAAGTGGCCTCCGCACTCTCCTGCATGGAACTCCTGTTTGATCTTCTATGCTTCATTTTCAGGCAAACATTTAAGCAATGGGCCATTTGTATTTTTCCAGTATAAACATTCATTCAGAATGCAATAGTTTCTGGATTTTAGCTTTAGGAATCTGGCCTTGGTTTTTGATAGTTTAGGAGGGGCATTAAGGTGTGTGAGCACATACAGGATATTAGAATACCAAGGAGAGTTTTGAAATTGTTCCTCAATTGTAGAATCAGGCAGTCCTTCCTGCTGACCCAAGGCATCTACCATGTTAATGTCAAGGGCTTGTAGATTTGATTCAGCCATTAATCGAGCTAAGCCCTGACCTTTGATCAGTTTTGTGGGTTTCATTTCTAGGTCATACTCCAATATTACAACAATCCATTTTCCCCTCTTTCCATCAGGATCTTGGGACAAAATGTCTTTAACCACTATGTTAAGCATGTAGGCTATGGTGTGAGAATGCAGTATATACACTCGGAAGTATTTCAAGGCCTTTACCAAGGCATAGGCCTGCCTTTCCATTATGTTATATTTCAAGGGTGCATCTCTCAGAGCCTTGCTAAAGAAAGCAATAGGCTGTTCCATTCCCTCGGGAGTTTTCTACAGCAGAACTACAGCCACTGTATGCTCGGAGGAAAATGAAAATATCAGGAAATATTTTGAGAAATCTGGGCTGACTAGGACAGGAGCCCGGGTGAGTGCAAGTTTAACTGATTCAAAATATTTTTTAGCCTCAACATTCCACTTAACCCCTACACCTTTCTTCAGCATGTTAGTCATATTCTTGAGGTGTTCAGCTAAATTGGGAATAAACCTCCTTAAGAAGTTAATTTTCCCAATAAAGGACTGTAACTCTTTAATGTTTCTCAGGTGTGTGATTTGTAGTATTCCCTCAACTCTTTGTGGGTCTATCTTAATTCCCTTCTTAGATATGATATGGCTGAGAAGCTTTCCCTCCTACATCCTGAATACAGTCTTTTTGGGATTTAATGACAGACCGAACTTCCTACATTTTTCGAAAACTCTTCTCAAATGTTTTAGGTGCTCCTCATCAGTCTTGGAGTAGACTGTTATGTCATCCAGATAGATGACAATGAAGCATCCAATTTCATCTGAAAAGGCTATTTCCATCGCTCGTTGGAAGGTCGCACCAGCATTCATCAGTCCAAAAGGCATTTTACGTACATAAAAGTGCCCCATGGAGTGGTGAAAGCGCTCTTGAGTTGGTCTTCTGGGAGTACTAAAACTTGGTTGTAACCTGAAAAACCATCTAACAGGGAGATCCTTTTTGAGCCTACTACTCTCTGAAGAATGTGTTCCATTTTTGGCAAAGGGTAATTGTCTTTAAGTGAGGCTCTGTTAAGGTTCCTGAAATAAATGCACAGTTTGATCTCACCCGTCTTTTTTCTCACAGCTACTAAGTTCGAGACCCAATTAGAGAACCTCACCGGGACTATTATTCCTGCTTCGTACATATTTTTTATCTCCTTTTCCACTGCAGGCAATTGTTTTGGGTTAATTCTGCGAAGTTTCTGTCTGAAGGGTTTCTGGTTTTCTTTCAAAGGTATCTTGTGTTGTATAATGTTTGTGTCATAGGCCTTCAAATCCTCATAGCTCCAGGCAAACACATCGATGAACTCTTTGAACAGGTCAATATATTTATTTTTCATGTTTGCGGGTAGGGACTTAGCCAACTTAATCGTTTTAGGCTTATCTTCGGTTCCTATGTTGCATTCCTCGACATCAGAGTCTGAGTGTTCTATAGTGGGATTTTTTGCTACATCGTCAAAGTCAAAAAGGTCCTCTAAAGGTGCCAGTCCCCTGGGTATGTTTTTATCCTTTGCCTGTAGCACTTCTACTTCCTCTTTATCTGCGTTCTCATATTCTTCAGTTGGATTTCCAAGTTGTTCCGTTAAAGTGTTCATTTCTATGTTACGGGGTGATTTTTCTTCGTAGGAGGGCTCTTCATTTAGGCCGATGTCCTCGAATTTAGAGTCTGAATCAGAAAATTCAAACACGTTCCTGCCTATCAGGAAATCCTCAATCTGCTTATCACCCTCAAAGACCTACCAATACTTTTCATTATCCAGCACTACAGGTCTGAATTTGGTCTAAATGATGATTTGTTTGTCCTTGGGAGTCTCATGGTATGAACTAGCTATGCAGGCTAACCCATTTGCAATTACATTATGACTCCTAGGAACAAACACTTGTTTGTATTCTACAAAGGTTTTCAAAAAATCCATAGCATCATTCCTGTATGCTCTCAACCTAGGGTGTTTCGCTATGTATTCACCATTCACTTGTTTGATGATTAACTCAGAGTCTCCCTGCACAGCTATCCTATGGGCTTATAATTTTTTCAACAGATTCAAGCCTAGGACAAGGGCTTTATACTCCGCGATATTGTTTGTACATTTGAAGTTCAGATTGAAGGCATGACTCTCTACATAATCGCTCTTTGTGTTATGTAGCCACACTCCTGCTCCTGCAGTTCTCTTGGTGCATGACCCATCGAAATTCATCTCCCATAAGGGTTCATTCTCAGGCTTATCATAATTTCCCTCCCTAATGTGGGTCTCACTGGTCTGTTGTGTCAAGGGATCTGCATTGCACTATGGAAGGTTTCGTTCTTCATGTGGTGCATGATTTTGTGAGGGGTGAGTAGCCAGTTGTTTGCATTCTGTTTTTTGTTTACTCAGAGTTTTGTTTTTAGTGCGCTGTCCACAGGTTTCATCCTCATTTTCTTATATGTCTAGCGTGGCCATTGTGTTGAAATCTATGTGTGCTATCTCCTGGTTTCCAATTTTGGTTCCCTTAAAGATTCATTGTTGCAAAGGATAAAGGAATCCATATCTGTATGCACGGAGTACAGAGGTGAATTTTTAGGCTTTTCAAGGCTGCTGACCAAGAATTTCATTTGTGCCTCTCTATACAGTCTCCTAAGCTGGCTAAAACTAGGGATTGTGGCATATGCTCCATCCATCTGCATTGTACCTTGCATCTTGGCTCCCCATGACCTCGACAGTAACATGCCATACTTAGGTGGCACATATGCCACTACAACATCCATAACCATGCATTTTGCTGGGATTTGAGTCAGGTTCACACATAGGTCTTTGATTAAGACGAGACATTTTACTCTACTATAGTTGAATGAATACAAATATTTGTAAGGATGGGTTATCTCTAGGCCTAACCTCTCCATAACTACCTTAGGCATTAAGTTGTGTGATGCCCCAGAATCGTGCATTGCGTTGTGCAAGATTTTGTCATGGTTATTGAGACTGATGTAAAATGGGGGTACTACCCCTTCCTGAAACTTCCCTTCTATATTTGGACCAAACAAAAGGGCTGGTTGATCATCACTCAGATTGACGGAGTCACTGTTTTCCCCTAGATTTAACGCTTTCAATATTTGGCCTTTATATACATCCTGAGTGGCTAGCTGAGAGAGCGGGATAGATATTTTAATTTTCACAATCTCACTCTCCAAATTGAAACTGGACTGACTCTTCGTGACACTCAACTCTGTTTTTTTGGGCACCACCTTGGTGGTAGAATCAGTGGGCTGATTCTCACTATGTACAGTGCTTGTGGTAGTTTTATCAGGAACACTAGCTGCAGTGCTAGTGCTGCTGGTTGGTTGACTTTGTTTATCAGTATTTTGGTTGTATTTTTCTTTGTTCTTCCCAGAACTCTCAGCTGCTCATTTGTTACTTTCAGCCGTTACTTTAGAAGTTTTCTCAGGCCTTTTCTTAATGGTAATCTCAGAATTTTTGGGTTTGGAATTGTATAATCTCTTTTTTCTTCTAAGTTCATACTGTTCCCTGACCTGCATGATGGAATTTTCAAATCCTAGCCTGTAATCCTCAGATTCTAATCTTTCCTCATCCCAATATGAGGGTGAGGGTTTATATTCTTCTATGGAACAGTTGTGGATTGGATTGTCTGTCTCAAACATATTTATTGTGTTTTCCTCAGACTCTTCTATGATTCCCTCATCTTTCATCAAGAAAGTTCTCTTGAAATGGGGGGATAACTTGTTGATCTGAGTCTCTTTGTCTGTTGGGAGGGGTATTGTTTCTCCTAAGGTTCTGGTTCTGGCTCTGGTTTTGGCTTCTGTTCTGATTACTAACTGTGACAACCTTTTTTTCCATCATTTGCTGTAGCCTTTCCACATTTTTAGATAGACGGTCATAATTGGGGTCAGATGTGGAAGCTACAGTGTCATCTCTATATGTTACCCTTTTCTCAGCCCTCATTTTGGCTTTCTTCTCAATCAGGTTAGCCTCTACACTCACTGCTCCTTTTTGCATATCTTCCAATGTGTTGTAATATCTTTCCCTAAGATGGTAGGCCATGTTAGCATCAAAGCCTTCAGGGTATTTCACTAGGGCAATACCTTGGGGAGGTTTCATGTGTGGAGGAAGAGTGTTATAAATGTTGTTAAGCCTTGTATAGTATTCATGGAAACTCTCTCCTACGTTCCTTTTCAGGTTCTTATATTCTGCTAAGATTTGGAGAGGATTGGCCTTAACTTCCCATTTATTTATGAAGGTCTTATATAAGGAGGGAATATCGTGGATGGTATTAGGAGGCAGGCCTTTAAACCATTTATTCACATCACCTCCTAAACTTTGTGCAAATATTCTCATCTTGACTGTCTCATCATCTATTTCCATATAGTCAAACGAATCTTCCATCCTATCTACATGGTGTTGAGCTGTAGTGGACTCTTTTGTAGTGAAATGTGGGATCTTTGATTGATAATAATTGGGTAAGTGCACTAGAGGCCGAGGTAACACCAGAGGTGCATACCAGGCTGCCATGATGATGTTCTGAGGAGGTAAAGGGTTGGCTTGAGCGGCTGGTATGTGGATGACAGGGATACTAAGACCCATAGTAGTCTACTGAATTGATTTAGGATGGCAGAGCCCCAAGTTCTGAATGAAATGAATATCTGGAGGTGTAGATGTGGGAGTCTCTCTATCCGTAATGTGCTGACCACTGTGAGAAGGAGAACCAGGAAACTCAAGGCCTGGCTGGCCTATAGCTCCGAATGACCTATTTCTAGGTGCACTGCTTGGTAGGTCTAGGCCAAAATGAATGTCTGATAGAGCTATGAAGTCTTCAGGTGCAGAGTTAGCTCTATGGATGTGTCTGGAAATAGTTGGTCTTCTAGGTGTAGGATATTTCCTGAGAATGCTCTCAGGGTTGTCAACTATTTCAGGTGGGTTTGGGTCGGGATAAGCTCTTGTGTGAATGGCTCTTGAAGCCAGAATGCTGCCTTCGAACAAATCAGCTTAACCCTACCTGTTACTTCTATTTTGGCTGATGTTGTTATAGAGTTTGGTCTCCTAGTAGAGTCTTATGTGAACCAAGATAATCAGCAGGCTTACTGATCACCAGTGGAGTCTTTAAACCGTTGTAGAACTATGGAGTCACCGGGTGGAAGGTTTAGAATGTTTCAAGAAGGTATACTGTCCACCACAGTTATTAATCACCAAACTAAGGATACTACGGACTTCTCTGAGTCTGTGAAGTGTTTAAAGGTGTGTTTTACTCAAATTTTCCCCAGCGGAGTCGCCATTATGTTGGGGTTCCCATGTTTTGGCAAGTTTGGCAATACCAAAAGATGAAACAACATTAGAACCACTTTCAGACCTCAATATCTAGCCCTCTTGGGTCCAGAGAGGGATCTCTCTATATAGGCAAAGGTTTTATGTCTTTGAAGCTCTGTGTTAAGATATTAGGCTAGTTATAGGCAAGGGTTTGTTTGTTTGATTTTTGTTTGGTTGTTGGGAAACAGGAAAGAAGGGTTGAATATGAGACAAGGCTGCATAAAGGATTCTAGAAAAAGGAGGAATGATTTCAAGGAACACTCAAGACCATTGGGCAATGGAGTCAGGAAAGGGTTTACTTTCTATTCAATATGCAGGATTTCAGTTGGGCTAGTCATCTAAAGCATTGGATCTTAAAGATGATAGTGTGGCATGAAATGGCAAGAAAGAAGGTGAAAGGCAAGGAAACCTCCGAGGTGACCTCTCAGGAATCAGATCCAGGGACAGGACATGTCGTTGGACAAACTGTGATCCAAAATCTAAAGGCTAACTCTTCAGACAAGGAGACAATAGAGATTTAAACTCAAAGGTGAAGGCCTGATATCAGAGAGAGACTTTGAACTTCGAATGCTTCGACATCCAGCTTAAGGGAACTTAGAAAGGTTAAATTAATTGAAAGGACCCTAGTCAGACAGAGACAGATTCCTAAACTCCCAATATCCCAATTCATTCAATTAAAGCCTAACAAGGACATCTAAGAACAGATTCATTAATTCATACATCAGCTAGCAGTAAATATTAGCCACTACACTGGTTGAATTAATTTGAATCAGTGCTCAGATAACACATATAGAAGAAAACATTAAAGGTAGGGAGAGTAGAATCTTAGGGTACCATGCGAGGGTATATCCTAAGCCAAATTTCTGATGCCTACCAAAGAAATGAAATGTGATAAATTACAAAGGAAAACAGAGACAGTAAGAAAAACATCACCGCTACTTTAAATCAGGATCCAAAGAAATGTGCTTGTCATATTAAAGAGCAACACTAGTCATGTACAACATTGCCAAAAGCTTGATATTCAGTCTGAAAACATCTTTCTCAGCCTATCTTACAACTTTACACAGAGACTATGTCTCAAAAGAAACAACTTACAGTTCACAGATATCCGATCAACAAACTTACAATGAGTTTCTTCATGAGTTTTATAGCTGAAAGAGAGGCAGAGGGGGTAGATGAAACACTAAATGAACATTAAAAATAGAGTAGAAGAAGTGGGTCAAAACCCATTCTGTTTTAATATCTAAGCATTAATCTTCAGTACTTTTTGGATGAAAGAGTGGTCTTCGACAAGTTTGTTGGCAATATGATGCAATGTCTTGTCCTTGATGGCAACTCTCTGACAAAGGATGCAGATATTGACTGTATGAAGAACTCAGAAAACCCTCAGCATCTCTATATAAGAAGATTATTAGATTGAATGTGTTCAGTATGACATGAATAATTTTGACCAAAATTCTATGAGAAGGAGCTTTGATTTGAGTGAGAAACTGTGTTTGAAGGGTCGTAGAAATGCCTTGCATACAAGAAGGAATTCGGTGTTGTTGAGTAATTGTAACAAGGATGAATGCTAGTGGTCGAACCAGAAGCAACTGAATATGTTGGAATTAATATCACAATGACTCTACCTTGGAGTGAGCAAGAAAGGTCCGCGTGAGGACTATTAAATCCTATGTGAAAGTGTATTCCCGGAACCCTTGAGCTTGCATTTCCCGCAGATAGATTGAAACGCATTTATTTTGTAAGAAGGTAAAGTCGATGGTTGGAGAATCATGGTGGAGTAACAGAGACACTTTAACTCTGTCGAAATATTGGGAGGTGGCGCAGATTAATGGAATAGATGAGCGGAACCTTGAAGGTGGTAAAGACTCATTGCGGGGGGGCATGCCAAAGATTGTTGCCATACTATAGGTGCCCCTGCAGTTGACCTGTTTGACCGCGGGATAAACACTGATCAACGGTGTAGATTCATTGCAGGGGGACATGGCAAAGCTTTCCACCGTACTCCAGGAGCCTCCGTAATGACGTCATGCGGCAAGGCGGTTTATCGTTTTCATCACACCACCTATGCAGAGTGAGTAGTATTTGAGGAGTTGGGAACGATTCAATAGATCATTCGACACGTGGCAAGGTGTACCCATGGAAAACCACTTGTCACTGCGCCCCATCGCGTGTTATTGTTCGACCCAGGATGCCCAGCAATATTGATGAGCGTCGTTGATCTGAGAAGATGCCATCGGACGGTGGATGTGTTCGGAAGGTGCGCGAAGGATAATACAAGTACGGAGCGCCATCGCGCATTATTTCCTGTGCAAGTTGCCCAAGCGATATCCGTCCGATCAAATGAGGTGGCGCGACGCGATAACAACCGTTGGATGGATATGACCATTAACACTGTGGCCCATGCATACGAATGCATTGGTCATGGTTAAGATTTTCGGATTTATTAACCATTGGGTTTATAGTTATAAAATTCTAACATTTTGTTATGAAGTGTCAAGGAAGCCCCCGAACTGAAATAATGTTATATGGCGGAGAAAAAATACTACCTTTGCGACGATTCGTGCATGGAAGAACGAAGGTTGTGGTTTCAATTTGGATTGGCTCGATTTTTAATATGCTAGATTATCTATTTTGACCCCGTCCAGGAATACCATTAGCGGTTCATGGTTTTGACTCGTGGTTTTACTAAAGGCAAAACTATATAAGGAGAAGAGAAATAGAGAAAGAGGGGTGCATGTGTAAGAGTGGTGAATGAAGAAATATCTACATGGACAAACTCTGTTCTTAATTGATAAATCTGAATCTATGATGCACCCATGGATATAATGATCTGACGATGATGAATCTCTGGTTTGATCGACTGACGAAATCATGAAGAACTGATGCGAGTCTACTGAAGAACATGAATAAATCTGGTGGCCTGCAAGGTATGTTGTGTGAAAGCTATTGGATCCAGTATGAAAATTGATGAAATGTGGTCCATAGTGGTGCTGAGGGTCAAAGCCTTCAGTGAGGGGGTTGTAGCTCCCTTCCAGTGGTAGCTGGTAAACGAGAGCAGGGGGTAGTAGCTCCCTTCCAGGAGAGGCTGGTAAACGAGAGCAAGGGGTAGTATCTCCCTTTCAGGAGAGGCTGGTAAACGAGAGCAGGGGGTTGTAGCTCCCTTCTAGGAGAGGCTGGTAAACGAGAGAAGGTTGTAGCCTTCTTCAGGTGGGTGCCTGCGTGCTGGTATGAGTCTGCGCCAGTACAAAATTGTAATATGTTTTCTTTATAATAAATTTGGAAGACAGAGACGACAGCAGCGGTGGTTTTCTCCCGAATTGGGTTTCCACCTTAAATACTAGTGTTCATGTGTATTGATTGTGTGTGTGATGGTTGATTCTGTTACTGCTGCTCATGCTTACTGCTTGCCAAACATCTGATGAATGAATGATGCAATAATCTAAGTAAAGAATTGAACATATAATAAGATCTTTGGACATATGCAAGTTTTTTTAAGGATATCCACATTTATATGCGATTTGGGTTCAGTAAAGTAACGTATGGGTTAAGAGAAACAAAAAGTGAAAAGTTTATTTTGTCACTAACACCGATTCACCCCCCCCCCCCCCCTCTCAGTATTTTTCCAACAATTGGTATCAGAGCAGGTCCTTCCGCAGAAGCTTGATTTCTTGAAGGAGATCCATTGCAATGGGAAGTCATGAAGGAGTACTTTCTCTAAAGCCACCTCTATTCAATGGAAGTAATCTGTCATTCTGGAAGATACGAACAAAATCATATTTGCAAAGTTTTGGTGCAGAAGTATGGGCAATCGTGGAAGAATGTTATCAGTATCCGGCAATTATTCCTACTGATGCAGCAGAAAGGAAGAAATATGAAATCAATTCCAAAGCAGTCAATGTTTTATTAGGAAGCATGTCTGAATCAGAATTTGTTAAAGTGATGTAGCTAAATTCAGCAAAAGAAGTATGGGACAAAATCATTCTAAGCTATGAAGGAGATACAAAGGTAAAAAGTGAAAAATTCCAAACTCTCAGAATTGAATATGAAAATTTAAGGATACATAGTGATGAGAGTATTGCCAGTTTCTTTTTACGTCTAGATGATATTGTAAATCGTATGAGAAATTTGGGTGAAACCATAACTGATACTACTCTGGTGGAAAAAGTCTTAAGATCTTTGACTTCAAAATTTGAGTCAAAAGTATCAGCTATTGAAGAAAAGCAAGATCTGCAAACTCTTAATATTGATCAACTACATGGTATCCTGACTGCTTTTGAAATGAGAAAAGGAGGTCCCCCTCAAATCAGAGAAGATGCCTTTAAAGCATGTGCAAAAGAAAAAGAAAAATAATTTGTCAAGGAATCAAGTTATATTTCAGAAGAAGAAGAAGCAAATTTTGTGAGAAGAATCCAACCATGTACTAGAAGATTCAGAGGTAAGCTTCCCTTCAAGTGTTTTACTTGTGGAAGAGTTGGTCATTATGCTGCTAAATGTCCTTATGAAGAAAATCATGATAAAGGGAAACAATTTGAAAATGGAAAGAGTTATTATACAAATGAAGATAAAGATGAAGTGCCAAATGAGGATGAAGAAGATTCTGACCAAGATCTGCAAGTGGTCATGGCAAGGAAGAAAAATAAGAAGGCTACTCAAAGAAAGGAGACATCCCAGAAAACATGTGCAGTAGAAAATGAAGAAGATGAAACATGTACTGATTGTTATTCTTGTAATTCACTTCCTTGTGCATGCAATGGTGAAGATAGAGAAAAAGAAAGTGAAAGTAATGATTGGGATCAATTTAAAAGGAAGGAATCTATCTACAAAGATATGATCTCTAGAATGAATGGAAAGATAGAAAAGTATCAAATGTTGTACGATGAACTAACCAATCACAGTGAAGGACTTGAAGCAGAAATCATCTCTCTGAAAGAAGATCTGGAAAAATAAAATAAGAAGAATGAAGAACTTCTACAAACATTTGAAGAACAAGAAAATGGGTTGAAAGAAGAGATTTTAAAATTGAATGATCAAGTAGAAGAAGGAAGAAGGGTTGAAGAAAGTATGAAGAAGCAATGCCAGAGATTGGAGGTTGAGGTAAACATTTTACAAGGTAAATTAGAGGAAAAGGATAAACTCTTGAGGTTTCAAGATAGTACTAAGATTCTGGATAATATTCTTAGAAGTCAAAGGTCTCCTTCTGTTAAATTTGGTCTTGGTTTTCATGAAACTGTTAAAGGAGAATATAGTTCACAAGAAAGTGCTAAAGATTCAAAGGATATCAATGAAAAATCTGAAGTATTGAAGGAAACAAAAGATCAACCGACAATTGTGAAATCTCAAAAGAAATCATGTCCTCCTTTGATCAACAATGATGAATGCTTTAAATTTAATAATTATGGGCATGTTGTAGCCAATTGCAGAAGCAGATTGTTTCAGTCGCATTCAAACAGACTCTACACAGAAAGGTACTCAGGTTTCTTTAAGGGATATTGTTTTTCATGCAGCAAGTTTGGTCATAAAGCAGTTGATTGCAATAGAAGAAAGAATAGAAAAACACATTATGATCCCTATGCTTACTTTTCTGGTCACACAATATTTTATGCTTGTAACAAGTATGGACATGTAGAAAAAGAATGCAGGGTGAATAGATATGAGAAATTGGATGATTTCTAGCACCCAATAAGAAATTTCAAGCAAAGATGGAAAAAGAAGGAGGACCGGTCAAAAAAGTAGGGAATATTGACCCTACTACAGTCATCCGCTTCTAAAGCTTACGTCTCATAATGACTGCAGGAGTGATGTGAGATACATTATAGGAATCAGTAATGTATCATCACAGGGGGAGCAATGTATGATGATTCCCATGGTTGGTTTGATCATTCTAGTTGTGTTTATTTCTAACAGTGCATCTGATGAGAAGAAGACAGGTACAGGTGGCATAAGTTCAGGGGGAGCATTAGCCTTGCTGAGAGTAATGCATTGTTGGAATTATGATGGTTCTAAAATATGATCTCTCTCTTGAGGTCCTTTTGGTATTGGTATGGCTTTTTGCTAAAGAGTATCTTTTGTTTTCACACATGGATGATTACTTGACACATATTGTTTATTGAAGAAGTTGTTCTGGTATGATAATTCCTTTTGGGAAGAATATGTTGATGAGGCAAAGAGCCTGAAGGCTTGGTTACTGATGTACTTATGCTAAAACTGTTGGATGACACTTGAAAACACAGCTACATTGTCCTATCTATCTTCTCTCATATACTCCAGGAAAGCGTTCGAATATCTCAGACAGAAACTGGGAGTAGTCTCTATCATGCAGAAGATTAGATCTACTTAAATACAGAAGATTAAATTGGTTGTGAGGTGCAGTTGGGCATCTCTGAATGCATAGGCTAAGGAGGAGCATTGGTCATATGAAAAGGATGCACAGTTCAAGGGGGAGCATTGGTCAGGATGCATTTTTGGCATTCCAATTAATTATTGTAGTCTGATCTCATATTTGATCTTGTTTGTATAAGTCATTTTTGAAGATGCAGCATGACCTCAGGGGGAGCATGGTTTTGTCGGTATTTTGGTTTTGATTTGCCCTTTTCCCTTGATGTCAAAGGGGGAGAGTATCATGGTGTTTGAATAATGGTTATAATCCATGTTGTGGTGATCAAACACCATCATGGTTGCCATCAAGTCCAAAGGGGGAGATTGTTGGCAATATGATGCAATGTGTTGTCCTTGATGGCAACTCTCTGACAAAGGATGCAGATAATGAATGTATGAAGAACTCAGAAAACCCTCAGCAGCTCTATACAAGAAGATTATTATATTTAATTTGTTCAGTATGACATGAATACTGTTGACCAAAATTCTATGAGAAGGAGCTTTGATTTGAGTGAGAAACTGTGTGTGAAGGGTCGTAGAAATGCCTTGCATACAAGAAGGAATTCGGTGTTGTTGAGTAATTGTAACAAGGATGAATGCCAGTGTTTGAACCAGAAGCAATTGAATATGTTGGAATTAATATCACAATGATTCTACCTTGGAGTGAGCAAGAAAGGTTTGCGTGAGGACTGTTAAATCCTATGTGAAAGTGTATTCCCGGAACCCTTGAGCCTGCATTTCCCGCAGACATATTAACACGCATTTATTTTGTAAGAAGGTGAAGTCGGTGGTTGGAGAATCATGGTGGAGTCACAAAGACACTTTAACTCTATCGAAATATTGGGAGGTGGCGCGGATTAATGGAATGGATGAGCGGAACCTTGAAGGTGGTAAAGACTCATAGCGAGGGGGCATGCTAAAGATTGTTGCCATACTACAGGTGCCCCCGCAGTTGACCTGTTTGACCGCGGGATAAACACCGATCAATGGTGTAGATTCATTGCGGGGGAGCATGGAAAAGTTTTCCACTATACCCTAGGAGCCTCCGCAATGACGTCATGTAGCAAGGCGGTTTATGGTTTTCATCGCACCACCTATGCGGAGTGAGCGGTATTTGAGTAGTTGGGAGCGATTCCATAGATCATTCGACACGTGGCGAGGTGGACCCACAGAAAACCCCTTGTCACTGCGCACCATCGTGTGTTATTGTTCGACCCAAGATTCCCAGCGATATTGATGAGCATCGTTGATCTGAGAAGATGCCATCGGACGGTGGTTGTGTTCGGAAGGTGCGCGAAGGATAACACAAGTACTGAGTGCCATCGCGCATTATTGCCCGTGCAAGTTTCCCAAGCGATATCCATCCGATCAAATGAGGTGGCGCGACGTGATAACAACCGTCGAATGGATATGAACATTAACACTGGGGCCCATGCATACGAATGCATTGGTCATGGTTAAGATATTCGGATTTATTAACCATTGGGGTTATAGTTATAAAATTCTAACATTTTGTTATGAAGTGTGAAGGAAGCCCCTGAATTGAAATAATATTATATGGCGGAGATAAAAGACTACCTTTGGGATGATTCATGCATGGAAGAACGAAGGTTGGGGTTTCAATTTGGATTGGCTCGATTTTTAATACGCTGGATTATCTATTTTGACCCCGTCCAGGAATACCATTAGTGGTTTGTGGTTTTGACTCATGGTTTTACTAAAGGCAAAACTATATAAGGAGAAGAGAAATAGAGAACAAGGGGTGCATGCGTAAGAGTGGTGAATGAAGAAATATCTGCATGGACGAACTATGTTCTTAATTGATAAATCTGAATCTGTGATACACCCATGGATATAATGATCTGACGATGATGAATCTCTGGTTTGATCGACTGACGAAATCATGAAGTACTGATGCGAGTCTACTGAATAAAATGAATAAATCTGGTGGCCTGCAAGGTATGTTGTGTGAAATCTATTGGATCCAATATGAAAATTGATGAAACGTGGTCCATAGTGGTGCTGAGGGTCGAAGCCTTCAGTGAGGGGGTTGTAGCTCCCTTCCAGTGGTAGCTGGTAAACGAGAGCATGGGGTAGTAGCTCCCTTCCAGGAGAGGCTGGTAAACGAGAGCAGGGGGTAGTAGCTCCCTTCCAGGAGAGACTGGTAAATGAGAGCAGGGGGTTGTAGCTCCCTTCCAGGAGAGGCTGGTAAACGAGAGAAGGTTGTAGCCTTCTGCAGGTGGGTGCCTGCGTGTTGGTATGAGTCTGTGCCAGTAAAACATTGTAAGATGTTTTCTTTATAATAAATTTTGAAGACAGAGACGATAGCAGCGGTGGTTTTCTCCCGAATTGGGTTTCCACCTTAAATACTGGTGTTCATGTGTATTGATTGTGTGTTTTATGGTTGATTCTGTTACTACTGCTCATGCTTACTGCTTTCGAAACATATGATGAATGAATGATGCAATAATCTAAGTAAAGAATTAAACATATAATAAGATCTCTGGACATATGCAAGTTTTCTTAATGATATCCACATTTATATGCGAGTTGGGTTCAGTAAAGTAACGTATGGGTTAAGAGAAACAAAAAGTGAAAATTTTTATTGTCAGCTCTAAATACTGATTCACCCCCCCCCCCCCCCCCCTCTCAGTATTTTTCCAACAAAGTTTCAATTTACTCAAGGTATGTTCTTGATGTGATTTTGCTGTATTACTTTGGTGAATAAACAAAGGGGCAGATAAATGACTTTGAGGTCTGCCATACTGAATAAAAAATGTTTTGGTAACGTTAAGACTGTTGTCAGGGTGGAAACCTTCTCATGGACACAATGTAGAGTAAAAACAGTACGGGTACTGTGTCCCTTTTCGGAAGGAGACTTCTGCTGATGTGAAACCTTGATGATATTGTTTTCTGTGCATTAGGCCTTATTAGGCCTTCTGTGTGATCCATGAGGTCTTCAATCTGGTATTTTGCCTTTAAAACACTGAATTAAGGCTTAACATCTTCCAATAATGTGCATTAGAACTCCTTAACTCCACACTGATACTCTTTGTTGTTTCATGACTGTCTTTGTCAGTGAAATGTGAGATTTGGTGGCGCCAGAGAAGTTTTGCAGAGCTGAACTCCGTCATTTAATGAAAATTATGCTCTAAGCACCTTCTCAGGCTCTTCTCTGTGATATCAGGCTCCGAACCCAGCTTTCTCTGTGCACTATGCCACTATAACAGTGACTATGAACAATGGCGGCGTTCATCGCCTGTACCCTGCCAAACACACAATTTTTTTAAGAAATCCTTGCATGGGAAGGATGGCTATGGAGGGCTGTGAGAATGGCAACATAGCACGGATGAGAGTGATGGATGCAAAGGATACTGTGGAAAAATGCAGTGAAACAGCGTGAAATGTATGTGGAAGTCGGCGAAATGGAAAACTTTAATCTAAAACATTAAAATCTTAATGCTTGGCGGGATGGCATGATGTTTAATGTAAAACCCAAGGTTAGGGCTTTTGAGCGAAAAACATAGAAAATACATGGAAAACATATGAAATGGGTCGAGGTGGTGGGCGATTCGATTAGGACCGTTGGATCTCAGGAGGAGATCGATGGCTGCAATCTAATCGGCGGGAAGCGATGTGAGGGTTTAACTCCAATGAGCGATGGGGCGATTGGCCTATGAATGTTGGATATTATGTGAGATCTTCTGCGAAGATCGCGCGGGAGGATCGCAGATCGGGGGGAACGGAAGGTGGCTCCATCTGAGAATTGAGATTGCGATCGGAGTAGGGAAGCAAGGCTCGTTGGATCAGAATGAGAATCCACGGTGGAGATTATCATCAGCAGTTCACAAAGGCTGCTGCAGGGCATGCAAGAGATTTTACGCAGGCCGTCAGATCTTAATAAGATCGACGGTGGATATCATTCCCGAGACTCATAGAACAAAGTCATCGCATCAGAGTTTTTCTTTTTTTAACACAGGAATTCACTTCTGTTCATCTCTCCGATTGTGATAAGCACCTTACGAGCTATCGATTGGTCTTAGCGCTGGGGTCATGTGGGGAAGTGCTTTTTGGGGCTGGGCCGAAGGGGGCTTGCCTGTTTAAAAAGGAAAATGGGTTTTTTAGCCTTAGAGACAGTGTTTTAAGGCTGAAGGGAGGTTTTCGGTAGAGGTAAAAGAGGGATTTAAAATCAAATGAAGAATTTTCACTTGGTTCTAAGGATGAAATGGATGGTTTAGGGGATTTTGGAGGGATTTTGGGAAACAAAGGGGAAATTTTAAGAGTGGGAAAAAGATTAATAACGGGGAAATTTGCATAGGTACAAGGGAAAATGGGGGACTTTCTGAGCACAATTTTCCACGGGTAGTGAGGCTTAGCGAGTGGGAACAGCAGTGAGGATATTTTTAAAGACAATGAACACACAAGGGCTTCAAGGATGATGTGTTTTCGGAGGAGATGCATTCCTTGAAAGCTCAAGAAAATTTTAGCCACCTGTTTGCTTGACAAAAAATTCATAGGTGGCTAACAGGACCAATTTTTGCCAGCTATTATGATGGAGACAGCCATCTATTGTATGATTTGGGGCAAGTGTTTTGTCACTTCTTGTATGCTCAGTTGATACACTCAGCCATTTACTACTTGCTGGTAGATGTGGTGACTTACACAACTAGCCATCTATCAAGAAACAACTTGCCATGCTATTATCTAAAGCTGTAGTGGGGAAGACTGTGCTATGACCACTTGGGAGACTGTTGGTGCCTTCCAGCCTCACATATAACCTTCAATATTTCTCTCATTATGATCCTGATCATGATCCTACCTGCTGATATTATTCTTACCTATATGAGGAGCATGATTGGAGGAGGAACACATAGAGTGGATGTGTTCTTGGGGGAGGAGCATCCCCGCACTTTCTGCATTGCATGCTCTAAGGGGAGCATGGGAGGAGACATGGCCTCTATAGCAACATCTTTGTTTCTTAATGACGAGGGCCATCATATGGATGGGATTCCATATGGCGGTAATTTCTTTTCCATCATGAATGAGATGATTTGGGCCAGATTTATGCACAATGCTGGGACAGGGACCTTTGGAGGTCTAGCTTCCTTCTTGCCATTTGAGGGCAACATGATGGCAGCCCAAGATCAAAAAATCCTTTACACTTGTCTTAAGCAGAGGGGAGAGCAGTGTGGGGTAGGCTACTATGTCTACCATGATTAGAATCTCAGCCCACCTACTTTGCCGGAGCTTTAGGTGGAAGATGATTTGCTTGAGTTACCATTTTGGAGGGTGGCTTATTTTACTTGGTTGATAGCTTGGGAGGAGAAAATCAAAGGGGGATGATGAATCCCAATTTATATCATCTCTCATAGTTCAAGAGGACCTTCAAATAGCCCATTGTTGCTTCCATAGATGTTTCACTGTCACCTAATGTCAGTTATTTAGATAGCTTAAACACTTGGGAGGAGCAACGTGGAGATGTATTGATGATGCAACACCTTGATCCTTGGGAGGCTTCAACTTATGAGGGTGCTACAGGGGAGAAGAGGATTCTCTTCAGTCCTATCCTTATAGTTGCTTGAGGACAAGCAACATTTGGGAGGGGAGGACTGTAATATTCCAAAAATTGCAAACAAGCAAATTGGAATATTAGATTTTGATGCTTTCAGCTACGAGAGGAATAAATGGGAAAGGAGGCCATGAATAATAAAATATGAATAAATTCCACCTTAGTAAGGAAGGATATCACCTTAGGAGCTGGTTTTACACTTTCAAGTGTGAACAAGGACAAATTAGATGGAGACATAGTCAAGTTTGACTAAGTCAACATCCATTCTTGAGGAGGAAGAAATCACTCAAGTAAACTAGCTCAATGTGAACAAGGATCAGCCTAGACACACATATGAGAACCGAATTTAAGATCCCTTGGTGTGAACAGAGGCATCGCAGGTGGATTAGTTCCAGTTGACCAAGTCAACAACGTTGCTACAAAGAGGAGGAAGGCTAGCTAGGGCAGCACAGTTTTCAAAGAGGAAGCTTCATGAAGAAGTCACCTCAACATTGTGTGGGGTTTGGGGTGAGGAGGCTCACCAAAGATAAAAGGAAGGCATAGCATCAAATGGATTCATTAATTTATTCATCTATTTTTGTCTTGAGACCACTTGCATGCTTCAGCTGTTTAGCCAGAGTTGCTGCACTGCTTAGTGCAAAGAATTCCCGTGCGAGAATTCCATCCTCTCTTTGGATCAACTTGCTTAAGGGATCAATAGGGAAGTATTTGAGCTTCATTTCAGCATTTTTCTTGAGGCCATTCATCCACATTCAGCCATAGCATAGTTTTCTTCAGAAAACTGCGTCTTTCATGTAGGGGCAGTAGCAGCATGGTTGCACCCTTTGATTTTATGCTAGTCTTTGAGGAGGAGGTGCTTATTTCCCTCCTGGAGTGCTAATAAGAGGCCTAGGGGCATTTATTTATATTTTTCTGTTATCTCATGTCATATTTATCCATGTATAATACAGAGATGCAGTAACTGCGTTATTTTCTGCAGTACTGTTTGTTATTCATGCATTTTGCTGGAAACCTTTGACGGGTGTCTTGTTTCTGTTGTATAAGAGGTTAAACCTCCATTTATTTGTTGTATGATCAATATAAACTCTATATCAGACTTATTTATTCATTTTCTGTAGAAGCCCTCATTAGAATAACGCATTCCTCGCTTCAGTAGTTGCTGCATGAGCTGGGCTATAGGGTTTTGGCTTATTTTAGCTGCATAGACTTGGGAGATCTCTTTATATGAGCTAGAGTGATTTTTTTCACCTAAAATTATGCATGTGAGTTGCATGTCATGTCTTCTAAGGGATCCAAGTCCCATTTCTCACTTGAATGGCGTTATTTTCTGAAGACAGTTGTTTTATGCTCTATATTGCTGCATTTCCCCACAGGGAAGGAGAATATAGATCATCTTGTTGCTAAGGTTCTCTCATATGCTGGTATGATGTTATTGGAAATCTAATGAGCTTCTCTCCATTTCCATGCTCATGATTTGTTGAAGCTCCACATTGGTAATAACTCATATTATTCCCAATAGTGAAGTTGTTCCCCTTTTTGGATATTACATGTTGATCCTAGCCTCTCACAACCTACAATGTTGACACCACAAAAACTAGAAAAAAGGGATTTGTTACAGTTGTGACAAAAAATACACTAAGGATCATAAGTGTGCTAAGAATAAATTATTTTTACATAGATTGTGAAGAGAAGGAAGGAAATTAACAAGAAACATAAAAACAAGAGGATATACACTAAGAACCAATCACAGAGAAAGAAGAAATGAATCCAACCATATCTTTTAATGCATTGGAAGGAATTACAAATCCCCAAAATATCAAGATAGAATGATATATCAAGAAAAAAAAGAAAATATCGATGATCGATTCTGGTAGTATCCATTATTTTTTTCATTATAAGATAGAGGAGTAATTCAATTACTTTCTATATCCATCACTTGAGTATTAAGTGATGGTTTGATCCAAATTTAATAAGGAATGAAACAGAACGTATATATAACCACAAATACATAGATGCAACAAAAATAATATTTCATTTCAATAATATCAAATACTGAAAATTCTTACATACAAAATTGAAATAAACTAGCTCTGGCATGGTAGCATATCTCTGAGAAGAGATGTTGTAGCTACATGCCTCTAAAATGTGTTACAATTAGGATCGAGGGTGTTTTTATTATTGAAAAATAAGGGAAACCCCTAAACAACCAAAACCCTAACCCAAGGAGATGTAACAACGAGATTTTATGGGCCCCGCTGGGGTTAGTTGGGCAGCCAACTTCTCGGGGTCGTAACTTGTTCATATTATCTCTGTTTGGTGTGTATGGTACCTCATTGGAAATATCTCTTTGACGACTACAAGTTTTGCTTTAGTCCCTTTCCTTTCGCTACGGGACTAGAACAGACCTCAAAAAAACACCGTTTAGGGGGTCAAAATTCCTCCAGAAGTTCATGACAAAAAAATTTCTAAAAATAGTAAATAAGAAAACTGATGAAACTTTCTAGGTGGAATATGTAGGTGGAAACCAATATCCACGTGAATCATTCCCACCCCCATAGGAAGAAATGGTCCCCATTACATTCAGAGCCTCCATGAGTTGGGGAAATTTCTGTTGAACCTTGTCCTTGATGAACCACTTTCCCTGGTGAAGGAGTTGGCCTGCTTTGACAACTCAATATAGCTAGATCCATTGTTGGAGAGTGCTCTTAAGCTGTGTGTCCATGATCAGATCAGTTGTAGCCTGTTCCATGCAGTCCGGATTTAACTCTGTCGGTGTGAGTTGTTCTGCAATGTCGGATGTGTCCAGTAATGGTGGATACTATGGCCGAAGGCGATCCACATTGAACATTGGGTGCAGGCCAAGGAATGGGAGAATGATGAGCTCAAAAGGTTTGTATCCCACCACCTTGATGATGGTGTAAGGCCCATAACGAAGCGGTCTAAGTTTCTGAAGGGATTTGGTTAGGCGTTTTTTCTACAAATGTGGCCAAACTTTGTCACCCACCTGAAACCTGTGGGGACCCGATGTTGATCATGTCATTGCTTGTACTTGGAATTAGATTTATCCAAGGTGTCATGGACCTACTGGCGAACATGTTGGATGCATTCAATGAATCTGGTCTCTTTATCAGCCTTAGAAAGTACATGTGTGGATTATGTCTATGTGGTCACATGAGGTATGGCAATATCAATCAAACACAATGGTTGAAATAGTAGGTCCAATTGAAAGTGACTACGACCAGTCGAGAGAAGAGAGCTTTGTTATAGTTGTGCTACAAATATGGAATTATATCATCCCATGTTCATAAATGCTTGGCTTTTTACATGTGGAGTATATGCACTATCATCATGTTGACGACCTCTTTCTGGCTATCTATCTGGCGATGGAATGAAGTTGACTTAGTGAGCTTGGTGTTCAACAGTGCCCATAGGCTTGACCATAATGTTCTTAGGAACCTACTATCCTGGTCTAATATAATATTCTATGGGATCCAAAAATGTACGCACACTTGTTCAAAGAAGAGTTTGGCAGTGTCCTTTGTTGTGATACTCTTCTTGCAAACCACCAAATAGCCATTTTTGAGAATCTGTACACGACCATAAATACACAGTCATTACCATGCTTGGTGGAAGGGAGGCCAGACATATAGTCCATGGAGACGGATTCCCAAGGTTGACTGGGAGTGGAAAGAGGAGTGTACATGCCTTAATTCTTGTTGTTTGTCTTAGCGATGGCATAGGCAGTGCATGATCTGATATATTTCTCAACATTTTGTTAGAGTTTTGGCCAATAGAAATGCTATTGCAATACAACCACTGTCTTTTCTACCCAAAAGTGTCCAACTACTCGACTGTAGTGTTCCTCCCAAATCATCTTGGCCCACTCGCTTGAAGGAACACAAATGTTTCCCAGGTGGCATAATAGTGCATCCTGGAGGTGATAATCTGACACTTTTTTGCCTCCCAGGAGTGTTTCGTATGTGTTTATAAAGTATGGATCTCTCTTGTAAAGATTCCTCCAAATTGAAGTGTCATGCCCATAAGATTTGAGCACAGTGGTCAGCGCAATGATAGGTGGTCAGTAGAGGCAATATGCAACATTCCCGGTGTTTTCATTCTTGTACTCAATATTAAAATGAAACTATTTCCATTATGAAACTATCCTAGGTGACATAACAGTGCATCCTAGAGGTGATAATCTGGCACTTTTTTTCCTCCCAGGAGTGTTTGGTATGTGTTGCTAAAGTATGGACTGCTCTTGTAAAGAATCATCCAAATTGAATTATCTTGCCCACAAGAGTCGAGCACAGTGGTCAGCACCATGACAGGTGGTCAGTTTAGATAGTATGCAACATTCTTGGTGTTGTCATTCTTGTACTTAATATTCCAATGGAACTGTTGCAGTTATGTGGACAATTTCTTATGGCGATCATTCTCCAACTTCCATTGTGTTTGTATGAACTGTATGGGTCAGTGGTCTGTGTGGATGATCGTTTCCTTCTCCAGAATGTAGTGCTTGCACTTTTGATAGGCCTTCACAATGGAATACATTTCTTTATCATAGGTGGGATACTTCCAGACTCTGTTTGAAAGTATCTCACTGTGATATGCTATTGGATGACCCTGTTGAGTAATAACTGCACCAATCATAGAGTCAGAGGCATTTGTCTCAATCTCAAATGGTTTTTGCAGGTATGGTAATGTAAGCACAGGTGCAAAGATAAGACGATGCTATAATTCAGAAAATTCCTTCTGTTGGGATTCAGACCAGAAGAATTTTTATTTTTCTCCTCCTTTGGTGTCTTGAATTAGGGGCCAAGTGATATGGGATAATCCCAACACGAACCTGCGATAGAATTTGGCAAGTCATAGAAAGCTGCAGAGATTTGTTAAAGTGGTTGGGGCTAGCCAATCCTAAATGACTTGTATCTTGTCTAGGTCCACATGCACACCTCACTCATCGATGATGTACCCCAGGTATTGAATCCGGGTCATACAAAAAGTGCAATTTTCCAAATTGGCACACAACTTGTGTTGTCACAGTGTTTGGAGGACCTGTCGAATGTGGTGGAATTTTTCCTCCCAAATCTGAATAAATATCAAGATTTCATCCAAATAAACCACCACAAATGAGTTGGTAAAAGGTCGTAATATATCGTGCATTAACCTCATGAAGGTTGTGGGGCTATTAATCAACCCAAAAGGCATGACCAACCATTCAAAGAGGCCCTCCTTAGACTTGAAGGAAGTCTTCCATACATCAGAGGGTTTGATTGGTACCTGGTGATAGCCGAACTTCAAGTAAATTTTGCCAAAATATTTCCCCCCCTGAGCTATTCCAGAAGGTCATCGATCTGTGGGATTGGATACCTATTCCAGAAAGTGATTTTTCTTAGCGCACAATAGTCAGTATAGAGTCTCCAGGTGTCATCCTTCTTCTGTACCAACATGATCAGGCTCCCACAGGGTGAGGATATTGGCCTGATGTGCTCTTTTTCCAACAACTCTTGGATCAACCTCTTGCTTTAATAATTCTATAGAATAGAGCGTCAATATATCAACCCATTAGGCAGTGATGTGCCTAAGGACAGATCAATGGAGTGCTTGATCTGACAGTGTAAAGGAACCCTTGTTGGTGAGGAGAAAATTTCCTTGTATTCCTCCATGACTTTGTCCATTTGGTTTTTCCACGTAGGGGAGCCCTGTTTGCAAGTTGAGCCCACAATCTTATTCTTGCTCCATGCATGAATTATAATGAAAACAAATTTGCTAGTTTAGGAAATAATCATACTGCATTTCTTTGCAATAATCAAAGAGATGGAGGAAGACGGCACTACCTCCGGTAACCTGTACAAATTATTCCCAAAAGTAATAATAATAGAATGAGGCTTAGACTGATACACAACATCTCGCTTCCACAAGTATGGTTGGCCTAATATACATCATAAAATTCAGGAGGAGAAACACCACACAATACCTCATCTGTGAAGGGATTTTGCTGTTAATTCACAACAGCTAATTGATTTATTTATGGAAAAATCAGAGGAGAAGAAGAACCCATTATAGATTCTAGTTGAATACAATGCCTTGAAAAGAAATCCTAATGATTCTGTACAAGACTTCACTGCTAGATTCAATAGAATTTATGACTCCATTACTGAGAATATTAAGCCTCCTCCAAGCCTCACGCTACTTCAATGCCCTAATGGTTTCGATTCTAATTCGGCTTACCAGCTGAGAGAAATAAACTCATCTACCCTTGAAGAAATGCAAAGAAATGCAGTGAGCATTGCAGCGAATTTGATTATCAATAAGTAAAAAATCAAGATAGAAAAAAGGGTAACCATCAAGGAAGGAACGTCTACTCCATCAAATCAAAAACTCGATACCTTGATCAAAACAATGGAGAAGATGATGGATAAAATGACCATCATGGATAGACAAGTTGAGCCTTCAATTAGAAATCCCAATACAGCAGTGTCAATGCAGGATCAAGAAAAGTGAATAGAGGGGTCAGGATCCACAAATTCAACATCAAATTCGCACTCCATTTCATCAAAACAATATCGAAGGCTCTGATGAAGAAGAAGAAGATATTTCAGGTGAAAATCATTTATTTGAGGAAAATTAGTTACCTATTTTCGTGACTGGAGAAGATCAATTTTCTACATAAATTTATGCACCGGCCGATCAACAATATGTTTTGTCAAATCCTTATATGTTATCAGTATGGATAGAAGATTACTAGAGGGGATATCAGAATGCTCTTACTCAGGTGCAGACATAGTATGGTTTGATAAATAGGAATGTGTCTATAACCTCAAGTTAGAAAAAAAACATAATTCTCAAATAGAGGCTCACCATAAAGATATGACTTCATCAAATCAGATAAAAGATAAAGGACCTGTTGTTCCTAATCATGTGAAAGGAAATGAATCTTCTACTAGAAATCAGAAGAAAGATAAAGAAGTTCAAAATAGAGGACAGAGAAAGGAGATTCCACACAAATATCAGCTCGAAAAGAATGACACACCATCCAAAGAGGTAGAAAAACATTATTCTCTTTTTATTCTTGAAAATGAAATCTAAAAACTAAAAGTCTCCATTTATTTAACTGAAATATTCAATAATGGTGATTAAAAGTTTCAAGTAGCCAAGTTTCTTAGGGTAGATCAAATGTCTGATATGGTCGATGTGAGTGATGATCACCCTAAACTTTTATTTGGTCCTGCTGATGATGGTGACCCAGAAGGTAGTGAGGTCCCTCCTTTTTATTTTAGCCTCAAAATCCATGTTTTTATCCCCCATAATGCAATTCTAGACTCCATAGCATCTCACAACCTCATGCCTAAATCCATCACGGAGAAACTATGTTTTGATATCACAAGAGCCTACCATGACATTTACTCTTTTGATTTAGGAAAGGTTAAATGTCTCGGTTTCCTTAAAGATCTACTGGTGTCTTTAGATAAAATTCCAGCCAAGAATGTCCTCATGGACGTTGTTTTAGATGAAATCCCTCACATATATGGAATGCTTCTCTCCCAGTCATGGGGAGAAAAAATTAGAGGCACCTTGCAGCTCTATTTTTCCTACGCTACAATACCGGTCTTTGGGAAAACCATAAAACTATACAGGGAAAATAAGATGAAGTACATGATAATTAGCAAATGAAAGCCTAATAATCACCCCATATATGTTTTTCACATGTATTTAGAGTCTTTTATCTTATTAAATTATTACTGTTCAGCATCTTCAGAAGTTTTAACGGAAGAAAAAGCAGAAAATTCACAATTTTCAAATTCTGTTTTAAAACTTTGAAGTGCAGAACAAAAAAAAAGAAATATGCCAAGTGGCTTGGAGTAGAATGCATTAGCCAAAAATAGAGATGAAACAGTTCAAGAAACAAAAGCTATTGGTACATCAGAGCTTTCTCAAGCAGCTAGTCAACATCAGTCATCCAAATTGCAACTTCTCGATGAAGAAAGTGGTTTGTGGACCATTAATTCGATGGAGCCTTAGGTAAGGAAGGAGATGGAATTGGAGTGTGGATTCACATACCTATGAATAAGTCATATAACCTTCCTCCTAATGTTCTAATGTCTTAGTAAAAATTGGCATTTGATTGTTCAAACAATGAAGCAGAATATGAGGCGTTGATAGCATGTCTGAAAATTCTCAAGGAATTAGGTGCCAAGAAAAGTTTTGTGTATGGTGACTTCGAATTGGTAATAAAGCAAGTCAAAGGGGAATACTAGGCCAAGAATCCTAGAATGTGAGCTTACCATAATGCAGTGTTATAAATCCTCAAGACCTTCACTGAATATACTTTTTCAATGATTCCAAGGGATATCAATATTATTGTTGATTCTCTTGCCACTTCATCCAACATGTTCAAAATTCCACTGTTTCCCAACAAGAAGTATGAAATTAATGTAAAATATTGCCTTGATGTTCCAGATAATATCCAATATTGGCAATTTTTTCAAGATGACAACAAAATCAATAACTTCTTGCATACCGAAGAAGAGTTTATGAGTTCACAAGTAGATGACTAGTTTTATGAAGATGATCAACAAATGCATGCAGTAGAAATGAAGGTACTTCAGTTGAAAGACAATTATATTCCAAGAGGTCTTGTACCTTTGGAGGAGCTTTTTGACCAAGATGATGTCGCACGGAAACCAAAGAGTTCTCTTAAGCTATGTGTCCATGATTTGATCAGTTGCAGCCTATTCCATGTAGTCTGGATTTAACTTTGTTGGCGTGATTTTTTCTGCAATGTTGGATGTGTCTATTAATGGTGGAAACTATGGCCGAAGGCGATCCACATTGAACATTGGGTGGAAGCCAAGGAATGGGGGAATGATGAGCTCAAAAGGTTTGTATCCCACTGCCTTGATGATGGTGTAAGGCCCATAACGGAGTGGTTTGAGTTTCTGAAGGGCTCCGGTTAGGAATTTTTTCTACAAATGCAGCCAAACTTTGTCACCAACCTGAAACTTATGGGGACTCGATGTTGATCATGTTGTTTCTTGTACTTAGCATAATATTTCTCCAAGGTTTCATGGACCTACTGGCAAAAATGTTGGATGCATTCAATGAATCTGGTTTATTTATCAGCCTTAGAAAGTACATGTGTGGATTATTTATGTGCGGTCACATGAGGTATGGCAATATCAATCATACACAATGGTTGAAATCCTAGGCCCAATTAGAAGGGACTGCGACCAATCGAGCTATGGAGAGCTCTGTTATAGTTGTGCTACACATATGGAAGCACCTCATCCCATGTTCATGTATTCTTGGATTTTTACATGTGGAGTATATGCACTATCATTCTGTTGACTACCTCTGTCTGGCTATCTATCTGGCGATGGAATGCAGTTGACTTAGTGAGCTTGGTATCCAACAGTTCCCATAGGCTTGACTAGAATTTTTTCAAGAACCTACTATCCCAATCTAATATAATAGGCTATGGGAACCCAAAATGTACCCACACTTGTTCAAAGAAGAGTTTGGCAGTGTCCTCTATTGTGATACTCTTCTTGCAGACCGCTAAGATAGCCATTTTTTAGAATCTATCCATGACCACAAATACACAGTCATTACCATGCTTGGTGGAAGGGAGGCCACACATATAGTCCATGGAGATGGATTCCCAAGGCTGACTGGGAGTTGAAAGAGGAGTGTACATGCCTTGCTTCTTATTGTTTGCCTTAGCGATGGCGTAGGCAGTGCAGGATCTGATATATTTCCATACATCCTGTTAGTGTTTTGGCCAATATAAATGAGATTGCAATAAAACCACTGTCTTTTCTACCCCAAAGTGTCCAAATACCTAACTTTAGTGTGCCTCCCAATTAATCTTGCCCCACTGGCTTGAAGGAACACAAATGTATCCTAGGTGGCATAATAGTGCATCCTAGAGGTGATAATCTGGCACTTTTTTTCCTCCCAGGAGTGTTTGGTATGTGTTGCTAAAGTATGGACTGCTCTTGTAAAGAATCATCCAAATTGAATTATCATGCCCACAAGAGTTGAGCACAGTGGTCAGCACCATGACAGGTGGTCGGTTTAGGTAGTATGCAACATTCTTGGTGTTGTCATTCTTGTACTTAATATTCCAATGGAATTGTTGCAGTTATGTGGACAATTTCTTATGGCGATCATTCTACAGCTTCCCTTGTGTTTGTATGAACTATAGGGGTCAGTGGTCTATGTGGATGATCATTTCCTTCCCCAGAATGTTGTGCTTACACTTCCGGCAGGCCTTCACAATGGAATACAGTTCGTTGTCATAGGTGGGATACTTCTAGAATCTGTCTGAAATTGTCTCACTGTGATATGCTATTGGATGACCCTGTTGAGTAATAATTTCACCAATCGAATAGTCAGAGACATCTGTCTCAATCTCAAATGGTTTTTTTAGGTATGGTTATGTGAGAATAGGTGCAAAGAAAAGATGATGCTTTAATTCGGAAAATGCCTTCTGTTGGGATTCAGACCAAAATAATTTTTTTTTCCTCCTCCTTTGGTCTCTTGAATCAGGGGCCAAGTTATATGGGAGAATCCAAAAATGAACATGTGGTAGAATTTGGCCAGTCCAAGAAAGTTGTGTAGATTTACTAAAGCGGTTAGGGCTGGTGTTACAGGTCAAAATACCTCCTCATCAGCTCAGAGGGGAAGACAAATATGGAAGAAGTACAAAGACAGGGTAACGCATACATAGAACAGAACAAGGGCGTTATAACGCAGGCAAGAAATACATTAGCCACGTTAGTGGCTAGGGAAACGCTCTGTTTACGCTAAAAGGTCACGTTACCCGTGTTTTAAGTTTGAATTGGGAACAGAGCGCGGAGAAAGATTTGAATCTAGGCTTTCCCTTTCGTACGTTGGGCCGTGGTGGGTGATGTCTACACGCCGGTTCATTGTGGGCATTGTCTGCACGGAGGCGAACTCCAAGAGAGGCAAAAGCATGGAGATCAAGGAAACATCTAAGCATTTTCCATTCCAAACTAGTGGAAAGAGAAGGGCAACTATGGCTTTCTCCCTCTTCTATAAAAAGGAGCTGAAGGCTCTTAATTGGAGGTCGAAGGATTGCTCAAAAGTTCTTGCATACTTGTGGAATAGAGAATAGTGTGACATTGTGAAGGCCAAGAGTCAAAGGAGCTCCTAGAGAGCTTGTTGGCTTGGACTTCTTCACTTGGTAGAGAAGAGAGATTAGGAGACTGAGGAGGGCTTGGTACAACCGATGGCTGTAATCCTCCTTCTTTCAAAATCAATAGAACTATGTTCGTTTTGTCCATTCAATGCTTAATGCTATATTGTTATTTCAATATTTGTTTAGTATGATATGAATGGCTCAGATGTGTATAATCTAGATGTTTATTGTTGATTTGATTAATAGAATACTTGTTATATCAGAAGTTACGCGGGTGCTTTGGTGATTGCGGGATTCGGATTTGAGCCAGTGGAGGAAGGACTCTTGCTTTTCTACGTAGCGCTCTCCAAAAGTCAAAAGGATTCTAAAGTTGTCAAAAGAGGTAATTCTTGTTGTATTCTTTAAAGTATTTCGAGGCTAATATGAAACCTGTTTTGCCATCTTTGTGAACAGCATAGCCTGTCATTTTCTGCCTCGGGCACCGAGAAAGCCACAGGGATATCGGCTTGACCACCCAAACGGTTACCTAAAGCGGAGGTGGCGACTCGTGCAGAGGTTGTTCCCCATAGTTTTAGGACCTATTTTTCCCTCATTTACAACTCTCTCCCTGCAATTGGAACAATTACCTTATCCTTCTGAACCGCCTTTGATGCCACATGAACATACCAATCGCACGAGAGTTCGATCTGTGCACAGTCTTTGTCAAGATAAGAGCTTTTCCACAGTAACGACCTATGCGGTGTATCCGGTGTGTGTTATAACGTGATCACAGGCTTAAATACGGTGCGCGTTATATGTGTATTTTCTCACAGACGGGACGTTACCAAGTAAAAAAACCTGTTCTTCTCTGGTAGGCGTGTTTTTAGGCTGTGGAGTTTTTGGCTTTTTTGGCCACCGGTACCTTTCCACGAGACCGAATCCACAGTGTATGCGCTGGCGGCATTGATTATTTTTCTCTTATTTAGTTCGTGTGCAACATTTACTTTTTGAAAAAGAGAAATTTTTTTTTTTTCTGCATTTAAGCTGAGTTTATTCTGAAAGTTTGGTTCACAGACTGTTAAAAGAGGTAGATAGAAAGATGAATCTTAAAAGTTGAGCTGTGTTATTTACATGTTGGTGCATGGATGATTGAAAAAAGTAACCTCTCCTTGTAGAAACATTGTTCATTGAAGTTAATATTTAGAGCATGTTTTGCATGGTTTATTGAGTCAAGAGTCTCACTATACTTCATACGTCCATTTCCCCTCCGCCAGACTAATAAAAAAGTACACTAAAAACAAAGCAATAATAAAATCAATCTAATAACTCTTTTTGAGCTCACACAAGCAGTAGTTTAGGCTAGAATCTTGGGTTAGGAAAGTGAGAAAACTACCCAAGATCTCAAAACTTGCAAACTAGAGTCATTAATGAGTGAAATCCTGCTGCACTCACATTATTGGGACCGTTCCTTTATCGGAGCTCAGCGCGAGACAACACTTGGGTGCACTAGAAGGTAGCCCGCATTTGACTGCATCTTGTGGGTGTGTTATATACTGGGGTTCCCTTCGGGGATGTCGAAACTAGATCGGGGATCTCGGTATTCTACCCATATAGCACACTGTCCTTGACTGTGGACCCCCCTGATAGTGTCTGTGATTTGAGGTATCCTTAGTGGCTATACTTTTAGGGACTTACACAAGGTATTTGGGGCAGGCATCCTGGTACACACAGAAACGGAGGACCTGTCTGCGGTCTTTCGGAGGGTACTCGTCTTCCACGAGAGGTTCTTACCCACTCGTGCGGGGTTCGGGCGAAGCTCTCGTGCTTAATGCTTGTACTACGACCAACCCTCTCATGTGCTATTAAGAAAGTTGATTTCATCACCAGTGAATGGTAGTACTCAGACAGGGCACCCTATACTGGCTGCTTGTTGATTGATTTTAGCGAGTCTTTTCTTTTTAGTAAGTGTGTGGTTACTGTCACTTGAGGCTTCATAATATATCACATTTTAATAAAATTTGTTAAAATTAAACCGGTCACCGTGGCGTCCCCTGACCCACGCCGTCTGTCTCGACGATAGTAAGGTCTACCTCCTCTCACCCTAGAGGAAAGATTGAACCTTGGTGAACCCGGGCCTTCTACGGAAGAGCGGTCTCCTCTGACTAATCTGGATTACCACATAGACCCTTATCAGCCGGAACTCCCGGAGGACCCTTTCACTGAAGGCATTGTACCTAATTACAATCCTCCGCTCACTAATCCATTATGACCTATGATAATCCAGATTCCACCGCGTCAAGATATGTCTGCGGCAACACCAACATCTATTTCTCCACCGGTATCCACAGGGTTGATACCAATGGCAACCATTCCCGGTTCGCCATCATCCTCCCCGCCGGTGGTCAGTTCTATGTCGTTAATGAGTAACCCTAGTAGTCAACATATGCCTACCCCCAACCCTATGGTCAACACAACTGTCAGTAGTTTACCGAATCCTTCGGCATCTACTCCTACCGTGACCACGTTGGGGACCACGGTAGCTCCTCCCACGAGCACGACTACTTCGGTGCCCTTTAATAACCCTTTCGGTTGGAACCCTCTGTTGAGTTCAAAACCCCTGGCCACTATACCAGGGGGCAGTCTTATCAATACAGTGTGGGGAATATTTCTACCTATCTGATCAACAGGACAAATAGAACAACCATTGTAAATACTATCCCCTTAAGTGGTTCAAACATAGGCATAGGATCACCATACCGTTGCCAAATTTTATGGAAATACTAGTATGCCTCAGAAACTCTATTGCTTCCATTTGGACTAACCAACCCAACCTCAGGTGCGGAGTGGGAGGGCACTTTTACGCTGGGGGCAACCAACCATTTGCCCCTCAATACACTATGCCCTATGGATAGCAACCGTATGTTCCTAATCCTCCACCTATGGGAGGTTTTTATCAAAGTCCCACTTACCCTTCTGGTAACACATGGATGGGGGGACCCTATGGTCCAAGTAGTCAGCCCATACTGCCTTGGTTAGACTCGGGGACAAATCCACAATTGCCTTTCTTGGCAGCTTTGGACATACCCGACATCCATAAGCTGACAAACGACCCCATCAACCACAACTCACTTTGGCCTCCTATACCGCATAAGATTCCTTCAGATATCCCGAAGTTCGACGAGAAGCATGGAGATGACTCGGACGCACACATCACTACCTTCCATTTGTGGTCCATATCCAATTCCATGGTAGATGATAGTGTCCGCCTTCGAATGTTCTCCCGCACCCTTACAAGCAATGCCGCCAAGTGGTACATTGAATTACCACGCACCGCCATTAATACGTTTGGCGCTTTAGCGACGGAGTTCTTAAAGAAATTTCAACTACCAATTAGAGTGGAAACCGACACAGAATTGTTAACATCATTGCGCCAAGACACCGCCACCCACATCTCCGACCATATTCATGAATGGAGAAGTAGGAGGAGGCTTGTCAAAGCACCAATATCGGACCATCTCTTAGCCAATTGGTTTTGCAAGTCTCTTTTACCCCATATCTCTAAAGACATTGGCCTTTCTGGGGTGGTGACAGAGGATCAATGTATACGTCGTGCCCAACACCTGGATTTAATCTATTCACAATCCGGCATGCTTTACGATCTACTCCCCCATGCCCCTGGTAACCCGAACCCTCCGGTTACTAAGAAAACCGAAGCTCATGCTGATGGTCTCGTTGGCGCGATCTCTGGTGTAGCCACCAATCAGTCTCGGGGGCAAACCTCCCAGCCATCCTCAGCTGCCACCGCCCCCTATCAAACGATTCCTCTCCCTTCCGCTGAGGTAAATTCGGTGCAAACCTCACAAAAACCCAATGGGTAAAATAGGAAGAATAAGAAGAAAACATCTTCTTCGGAAGAGCAGTCGAATAATCAGAATAACTCTAATCAGAAAAATGCTGCTAATGAAAAAGGAAAGGATAAACCCATGAGATTTCCTTGTAAAATCTGTGCGGAGGACCGCTTGACATACAAATGTCCTCGGTTGCAGGAATGCACCGATTTTATTGCTAACAAGGATTCTAGGAGAACACCTGCCGTTCTTCACAATCCTTACCCCAATCAACAGCAGCAACATCAACATATGGTTGACAACCTGCCACAACCCCATCAACGGGGCAATGGTGGTTCGTATCCTTCCGGCGAAGGACCATCTGCCATTTATGGCATCGAGAGTATTGACCTTCAAACTCGCCAAGCACATGGAGCCCCTACCATAGATGCTCAGAACACAGGAACTAGTTCAATGCCATCGCCTAACGATTTGCATATCAAGGAGGTTAATCTTCCGAACTTGTAATATGCCAAAAGGGACACTTCGGCCTTGACTCATAATACCTGCACGTACGACCAGAAACTACAATATTGTAGAAGATTTGGCGCCGGGGCACCGTCGACCGTCTGCACTTGAAGTGTTACAAACACATCCCGGCTACGAGGAAAGCCTTTCTTTCGGCCATTGGGGAATACATCCCCAGGATTCCATGCTAGCAGTCTTTGATATGGAAAAGGCTAAACCTCGCCTCTCGCATCAAGTCGCATTCCAGGTGCAGGTTGTGTCGAAAGGGAGACCCATCCATCGCACTGTCATAGACGAAGGTGCTTCGACCTGCGTTATGTCACAAGATTTTTGGCTGAATTTAGGTTCTCCTACTCTAACCCCACCATCGAATTCCCTGAAAGCTTTCGATGGCCACACGTTCCTCCTACCCAAAGGAGACCTTGCCAGCTTTCTGTCCACTCTTAGTGGGAAAACGGTAACGTGGATGTTGAAGTGTTAGAGCGTCATCTCGGCTATAATCTGTTCGGTCGCAGTTGGATATGCTATGACCGCCATCGTGTCTTGGGTCTCCGACTCATCCTATTTCCATTGGATGGGAAAATAGTCACGGTTGATCAGCTATCCTTCTGCACCCCTGATTATTCCACTTTACCAAGTAGCTCGGTACCCCTAATAGGAGGTGTCCCTGACTCTTACGTCAGTATCGGTACCGTTCTTCTGAAGGCATCTTCCCTACTGGGTTGTTTTCCTCTACCGCCGCCTCAGATCCCAAACACGGTTGCAATGATATCCACCTCTTCGGATGGTTCTATCGACCCATGGATCATTCCGGCTCCTTCAAAAATTGATTCCTATGGAGATTAGATGCCACTTTCGCCGGTTGAGTTGGCTTACCAAGCCATCCAAGTCGCATCTGAACCCTCCACTGATATGGTTTCGACCATAGGTACAACCCTCTCTCCCATAACAGTTCTCTCTAAGGATCTCCTCAATGAATTCTGGCCTACAGACGAAGCTATTCGAGAGATCATGTCGTTAGAAGAATGACCTTGGGGAGAGTTCCACCATCGCGCTTCGACGATTGATTCGGAGGCGATAAAAACTGAAATCCCATTCCTTGACCAACCTGAGATCGTTCCCTCCTCTTATACGACTGTCCACACTATCGATTCAGAGGGGAACATGGGTAATCTGTCCAAGACTCTACTCATCGATATCTCGGTCAACGAATTTATCGTAGAATTCGGATTGGAGAAGCTTGCAATTGAGGAAATTGCGCATTTCACATCCAGTTTCACGAAATTCCGCGTGTGTTCGCTTGGTCTCATAAAGAATTACCGTGCACTTGAATAATTCCTGTGTGAAGAGATCAGAAATTCAGAGCATTCTTTTTACGGTATTTTTCTTGCTCGTTAATCCGAAGAACCTCGAGTTCTCTTCTTCGGACTCGTTAAACTTATACGAAGTTGGCATCGAGCGTTCTTTTTTTTTGGCCTTTTCTTGCTCGTTAATCCGAAAAACCTAGAGTTTTCTTCTTCAGACTCATTAAAACTATGGAGAAGTATTGATCATTCTTTTTAGGAATCTTTTTCTCGCTCGTAAAACCGAAAAAATCCCGAGTCACCTTTGTCAGGCTCGTTAAACTATTGAGATAGAGAACAAGGAGCCATTATTTTCCTCTTTTTCAAAGCTCTTTAAATAGAAAAAGTAAATCGAGTTTTCTCCGCATGACTCGTTAAAATTTCACGAAGGTATCGAGTTTTCTCCATGTGACTCGTTAAAATTTCACGGAGGAGTCACAGGTTTTCTTTGTTGGACTCGTTAAAATTTCACAAGGAATATTGAGTTTACTTCGTCTCCTCGTACTCATAACAAAATGAGATTCGCGTCCATTGAACATAGATTTCTCACTTTTCCGGATTCGATGGACTAACTAACGGAAAATGAATTGTTTCGGGCTTACTATTACCCCTTTGCCGTGCCCGATTATCAATACATGACAAAGGTACCCCAATGGAGCCGTCTTTTACGACATTTTTCGGACTCCCTAAACATGAAAAATTCACCGAGTTTTCTCGTCTGGACTCGTTAAACCTAATCAGACAAGACAAGGAGTTGTCTTTTATGACATTTTTCAGACTCTTTAAACATGAAAAATTCACCGAGTTTTCTCATCTGGACTCGTTAAATCTAATCAGATGGGGCACAGAGTTGTCTTTGGGACATTTCGGACTCTCTAAACATGAAAAATTCACGAGTTTACCTAAAATGCAGACTCGTTAAACTTAATCGGGCGGGGAAACTTTGGACAAAATGGATGTTACCTCTTGTTACACATTTTCAAAAGGTCGATTTGGCGGCAAAAATTCTTGAACATGGCACTTCCCAGAAAACTCTTTCGCAGTTAGCCGAACCCTACCATCTATGAGTATTAGCCTTCATTTCCCAGTGTCCTTGCACCGGTAAAATCCTAACACACTCTTTGGTGTTCAACACGCTTCAGCTGCCTATTACCCTGCTAAGAGTGCCTTCTATTGTTCAAGCAGATCTCGCTATCTACTGCTCCTATTATCAACCAAACCATTCATTATGCCAGAAATAATTTTTTGTCTGACGTTCCCATTTACTCTTGCTTATCTCAAATCATAAACAAAATCAGTTGGTTTCCGTTTCGTGTTGACTGATGTAGGATGCCTCAGTGCCTACCTCTCAACAGATCACTTCCTATCGACTTCAACACCTTATATAGAAAGTTGATCCAGAAACACATCAGTACCTAGATACTTGCAGACATCAATGGCAGGTAGTCTTGTGTTTGATCAAGGGTCTTCATCATTGGCTCTTGGTCGAATGATTCTACGAGTGTTCGACTTCAACTCCTTTTATTCACACTCGCTAGATTGTACTGGGCATCTTAGGGACCATCATCATTATCGGTGGCCACCTTCGATACATTACTTAATTTCATTGTATTTGTAATCAGGCGATTTCTCACATGTTCGACGACAACTCCCTCATTCACATGTTGAGAAATATGCAGTTTAAGTGAATCGGCGGTCAAGGCCTTGGGGCAAAAGGCTACACCATTAAAGTTGTGTTCCCTTCCCCAAGCTGGGATATTGTTTATGGAGACAGCTTCTTCAGCCTGATCCTGTTATGACAGACACTTCCACATTGTGCCTATTGGTGGATAGA